>VZTA01002450.1:0-45010 GCA_013398855.1 Mohoua ochrocephala | reverse complement strand
GTCCCGGCCGAGCCCCCCGTGGGCCCGGGGGGAGATGCTGCACATGCCCGGCGTGACCCTGCAGCGCCGGCATCCGCGCCTGCCAAAGGTGAACGCTATTTCCAGCGAGTGACGCGCTCCTGCTGGAGTGAAAAAGTGCCGGGTTTAGGGACTCGTGTTAACGTGCATCATGGAACGGGGTTAAGGGAGTGACGGAGCTTACCAATCTTTTACTGTGCGCCAGGACTCGACGGGGAATGTTTCTCTGTCAAAAGCAGGCAAAAAAGATACCTTCTAAAGCTTTCCTTCGCTTGAACTGAACTGTCAAGAGAAACGTCTAAAATTAAATTGCAGTGCTTTTAAAATAATATGTTTTAAAGGTAACTTATAGATAAACGCAACTCTTCTGGTTAGTGGTACGACTGCTGCCTCTTCCCTCATTTTTATTAATGTTTTAATGGCATGTGCTGCCTTCATAAGAGGATAAAGGTATATGTGCTTTGGTATGGTCGGTGTGGAAGTTAAATGGCTGCAGCCGTAAGAGTGGACAGTGGGAATGTGCTGATTAAGGTATAATTGGTTAAAGTGGTACAACTCGCATTTAAGAAGCCTTTTTGGAGGGAGGGCGTGTCTGGCCGAGGACTGCTCTCCTAGTTGGAAGTAGTTAGCAGCGATTTTGGCTGCTTCAGCAGGAAGGCAAGGGCTGAACGGACTGATTTTGTTCCTCTGTCAGTGTTTTCAGCCGGGGCGTGCTCGCAGGTTAATGTAGCAGATTTGCTGCTACATGTGCCTGTTGTGTTTGAAAACTGATGTTGCTGCTGTGCCTCTGACAACTTTCGTGAGCGAGTTTATCTTTTACGAAACCTCTTGTCAGTAGTTTACTTAATATATCGTAATTATCACATCAAATACTCTGTTACATAGTGCCTTGTGGACCCTGATCAGTGCTGCCTTTTTGTGCTTTCTGTCAGTAATCCTGAAGGAGAAATGTTAGTTTTCAGCTGAACTAGAAGAATCCTTAGTTTTCAGCTAAACTGCTGGTTGTGGGTCAGTAGTTCAGGATTACTTGAGCTTCATATCAAGGACAAGCCCAAAAGGAGGTTGAAGATTGATCGAGGTGTATGCCAGGTAATCCAGGCTGCAGTAAAAAATAAAGCTGGCAGTAATTGTGAAGTTGTAATCGGCATCTGTGCGTGATGGTCGCTTTTTTAAGTGTCTAGAGAAACTGGGTAAAATATCAAGGTTTTTTCGTGGCAGGAATTGGGTTTTTTTATTTCCGTTGAATCTTCTGATTATTTTATTATCTGAAATTGTTACCTGTTTTATCCCTAATTGCATGCATTTAGGGAATGAGGGAAAGGCAGATCTTGAGAGTACTTGGTAAAAAAGCTTTATTTGACTCCAAAGTGAGTATCTCATTGCTTATCGAGACTGATGGCTAGCTAATTGAATGACAAACTTTAACACTGACCAGGTATTTGTATGTAAGAAGGCAAATGGTGAAGGTGCAGTGTGCTGATGCATGGATCAAAGGTGGAGAGGCTACCAAAGCACTAACTCATTGCCTTCTCTTGAAAGAGGAAAATCCCAATCTCCACAAATAAGGGAGTTTGTTCTGGAGACCTCAAAGTCTGTTACAATTGTTTCCTGTTAGCGTGAAGAAACCACATAGAGCAGAAATATATTAGGTTTACAAGAGATGCCTGAGTCATCAGCATACCTTATTCGGAGCTGTGGTTCCCAACATTGTTCATTAGATGTTTTCTTGCTGTCATACAGGAAGTGTGTGTCAAACTTCAGCAGCACTTGGAGATGTAGGTTTGTGTTAATAAGTGCTCCAACTACAAACAGCCCGTTTCCCACTGAAGCTATCTTTAGTTTATTGCGTAGTTAAAGCAGCTGCATCAGGTCAAAAGAAGTGTTTTCTTTCATCTCTACTGGTCATCTTGACCCTTAGTTAAAACGTGTCATTTATGTCCTGAAGCAAATAATTGATCATATTATTCTTGTTGCTCATGGCCCTTGTCTGCTTCTCTGACATCGTTTGGTGTCTGGAAGTTATAGGTAATGTTCACAGTAAGACGAAAACGTGTGAATAAAGGTAAACAACATGAGAAGCTAAAAAAGACTCGCTTCTTGTTTTGTCCGATCTGTGTTTCTGTCCTGTACAATCCTGGTTTTTTTGTCAGGCATTTTGCTCCTGAGGAACTAAGGCATGTGTGTTGCAGGATTTCCCGTACTCCAGGCAACCCTACATGGCTGGTGCCTGCGTACATCAATTTTCCTCCCAGAGGAAGCTCTTCCCAGGCTGCCCCTCATGCTGTGCAGACCCTTCCCTCAGCCAATGTCCCCTACAGTGGGTTCAGGGGCTGGGTGAATGGTGATTTTTCTGGTAACTGGAAGTTATGATGTGGGGAGGTCAAACGCGTTTCAGCGTTATCTCGGCTCTGATAATTACAGTGATGGTCATCTCGGAACAGCAGATTGAGGAAGCTGGGTTTTAATTGGTGGCACTTTGCTGGCCTCTCAGCAATGTGTGTTATCAAGTCCTACTGCTTCTGGAAAGAGCCTGACATTTGGTTGATACACGGATTTAAAGGCTGTTTTATCTGTCCTTTGGTTTCCCACACCCACTGTTATTTCAGACCTGTGATTCAGCAGTGCATTGGCAGTGTAATCTCAGGAATAGTAGAATAAAGTTAGGTGTGTCAGCTCAGCTCATTTTTCTTTTTCTAAAAGAAGCACAAACTTTTAAGGATATTTACCACTTGAAAATAATGCCTGGCTTAAAGCAAGGTCTGATACTAAATTCTTCTCTCTTGTGTAAAAAGGTGAATATTGTGCTAGCTCGTGTGTGCTTCTGCTCTGCTCGTCCCATGGTTTTGATGTAGTTATTATTTAAAAATTTAGCTAATAACATGGCACGGAGTGCTTTTCTTTCCTGAAAGCAGTAGCCACTTCATGCAGAGGATGATAGAGTCATCTGTCTCCACCAATTGACATGATGCAGCCCTGAGTGGCAGGAAGTGATTGCAAAGTATCTGCTGAGCACTTGGTACACAAGGAAGGTATCTTGGGAGCTGTGTACTCTTTTTTTTTCCCCATCTTAATAGGTGGCAACCTTCCAAGGATTTAAAATTCAAACCTTTAAAATCTCTGTACTGTTGCCTGGTGGATCCAAGAGGTTGCAGACTCCCTCTCTCATCGAGGCCAGAGCCACTCTTGCCTGTGACCGATGTGCAGGGGTCCCTCTGCACCTGAGAAATGGCCCCTGGGTCATGGAATGAGGATGGGTTATGCATCTCCCCATGAATGGGAAGCTGTCTGTGTTTGCACTGTGTGACAGGCGGGCTCCATGCATGGAGGGCTTAATATGGGGGGGGTTATCTTTTAGTACCTGTTTGGCCAGGATGAGCAGAATAACAACACTGGTTTACTGAAAGTGTTTGCACCAACTACGAAGTAATTTGCAACCATTACTTGAAGTACTGTGGAGTTATGCTTTTAAATATACACATCTTGTTCTGTATTTAAGAAAAAAGTTCCTATCAAAAAACTTCATAGTACTCGTAGTTACACCTTTGATACAGATTCCTATTGGTGTTTCTGAAAGCTAGAGCAAGGTGCAAAGGCCAGTGATTCAAAGTCATTTTGAAAGCCCTTGTCAAACTGGTCTGCTGCATGCCTTCTGGTTTCGTGACTGTTCTGATGGATTTTGGTGGGAGTGGGTGGAGGTGTGCATGGTTAGTTTTGTTTCTTTTGTCTTTTTGGGTTTTTTTTTTGTTTGATGTCTGTGCAAGCCTGCTGAATCTTGGAGGGTTGTGTTCATTGGTATAATATGATATGAATCAGCAACCTTATGAAACCTTTAACAGCAGTTTAAAACTTTTTGCTTTCAGAAAACCTTTCACAGCAATTCAGTGATGATATTGATTGTGATTGCATGAGTTTACAAGTGTAGTACTAACATTAGAATTTGTCTGAAATAATGTCTTTAAATATGTTCGGTCCACACCTTGAAAGAAAAATATTGCTTCAGAATATGAAAGTGTAAAGTTTATAGATTTTCCTGGTAACATTTTGTAATATTATTTTAAAATATCTTCAGTAAATCCTTAACACACATTCCCCCTCCTCCCCCACAATATTTTTAGGATAACTCTGTAGTCACAGCTACTATGTTGCTGTATTCACAGCAACAAAAGATGATAAAACCCATCAGCTTCTATGAAAAGGTCAAAAAAGCAAATTACCCATGTCTTAAAATAGAAAAGTATTTCCCATTTTTTAAAGTGCTTCATAAAGATAAGTGGAAGGATAATTGAACAGTTGCTTTTCTTACACTCTTGTGCCTGAGAAGATACGTTGTGGCTGGCATCTCCTTAATTCTGTGAGTTCAGCTGGTGTTCGTGGACTTGGAGAACTGAAGGGGAATGAAAGGTAGAATAAAAGACGGAATTTCTGTTCTGTTTCTGGCCTAATCTTCTCTTCTTCCTTGCCGAAGAACCCAGCCAAGAGTTGAGAGCCCAGTTTTTCAGTCCCCGAGAAGCTGGCTCCATAGCTCCAGTGATGTGAATGGTGAGGTTGAGGGATGTCCCAGGTGCTGGGGACCAAGTGGCCAGGTTGGTGAATCGACCTGAGGCCCCAGTGGTCTTGGAAGATGCGTTTTCAGGCTGGGCCGAGATCTTTGCAGAACCAGCAGGGAGGTCTCAGACCCTCCTGTGCCGGGAGTGGTCTGGGGAGCTGCATCAGTCACCCCCTTACAGCCACTGCTGGCAGCGCCAGTGATTGGGGGATTACCGAGGTGCCCAGAGGTGCCTAAAGATGTATTAAAATAATATTGCTCTTCACTTTCTGTAGTGAAGATACTGATTTGCAATTCCCAGCTGATCGTCTGGCAAAAGCTAAGAGTCAAATGTGACATTCCTGGTATTCCTTAGCATAAAAAGTAAACAAAAAGCTTAAGAGCTGTGTCTTCACTTACATGTTTTCGTGTAGGAGCAAATTCCTTTAAAGGCCTGAATTTTTGGTTTTGTTTGGTTGGTTGTGTTTTTAGGTTTTTTTTTTAAATTGATTTTCTGTACTTGTTATGGAACAGAGCTCTTAAAAATCTGAGGGGTGTGTGTGTGTGTGTGTGTATGTGAGAGTTGCTGGGACCTGACGGAGAGAAAAGTCTTTTCTAGTTTCTCTGATTAGAAAAGCCTCAGGTGTAGGAGCAGGCTTTTTTAGAAACGAAAGTATCCTGAGTGCTTTCACTTTCTAGTTCTCTTGTGATAACCACTGTGATTATTTTAAAGTGGGTGAAGGTTGCCTTGAGTCGCAATGAAGGGTTGTGTGTGTTGGTTTTATTTTGTATAGTTGTTTTTTGGTTTTTTGTTTGCTTGGGGTTTTTTTAGCTGGCTTTATTAAACTTCCCCTTCAAACCCTGGTGACTAAGTTACCAATGTGAGGTCATTAGCCAGCAGATAGACACCTTTAAATTGAGGGAATTCAGGTTCTCAGCAGGGGCCTGTTAACTCGTGCTTGGGGTAGCAGTGTAGCATCACGATTCAAATCACAAGTTAGAGTATTAGGTGAGTAATGTAGGAGAGGCTGTTGTGACAATGTATTTCAAAAGGATTTTATGAATTCAGGGTAGAGTTCAGTCTTTTATTCACATTATGAAGTAGAGATGGCTTGTGCTAGCTGATGATTACACTTTATCAGTTGGGGTGCTGTTAAAGAAGTCAACATCTGCCAAGAGTGGAATATGTTAGACTGTTGTGAACGTGGGTTCAGTTTCAGTAGTGGAGTGAAACTAATGTCATTCACGTGTGACTTCTGCCAGGGCTCTGAGTGTGTGATGCATGGGATGAAAGCTCCCTCCATCCCCTTTGGGACTGTGATATGTCCAATGTTTTGGTTAATGGGTGGTCAAGCATAATTAATAGGGAAAAGCTGATACTGTGAATCACAGGAGTTAGTTGCATGCAAAACAGTGCAAGTTGAAAGTTTTCTATAAGCTCATCTTTTTTATTATTTAAAAAAGGGAGAGAATACTAAAGCTGTGGGGCTGCAGGAAAGATGAGGTGGTGAGATGCCTTCCTACAGAGCACACCTTGCCTGATAGTACAAACTCAGGCTTTGTGCCAAAGAAAGGTACAAATTCAGGCTTTGTGCCAAGCAAAAGGAAATAGTTTTTCCTGTTTCCTCAGGTGGGCAAATGCCATTTCTTGCTGTTTTTTGTGAACACTGGTATCTCTTAATTTGGCAACACAGTGTGTTCTGAACAGCACGTGTTAGATTTTTCCATGTTACCTTACGTTAATACTGTGCTGAATAGAGATGTTATCATAAGCTGTGTTGTGCCTGCACACCTCAGCCAAACCTGCAGGTAAAGTGGGGAGCTGCTGTAGTGTGTGCTGTGGTCACCATCTACAATGTTGCTTTCTTCCAGCATTGCAGTTGGCTCTCTCTCTTTTTATTGCAGGGTTTACATTTCTTTATTGCTAGATTTCTGTAGGACTTCAAAATTTGCAATTGACTAAGAGCTCTACAGACCATTAGTGGAAAATTTTCATGAAACTTCTTTTTGAATGATCCTGTCCATACCACCTTTGTGCTCTGTTAGCACCCCATTTTTCAGAAGTGGATAAAGTGTCTCTTGGCTGCAGAGGGTTACACCTCCCTGCCTCAGTATTTGAGGCGAGTACACCAGTCTGTGTTCCGGAGTGGCTGTGGGGGTGTGCTGACTCCTGCTGACTCCTGCTGACACTCACAGGGCTCTGTCTTCTGGCAGAGAGGTGGTTTTAGCATGCTGAGCTACACAGTAATTTTCCTGGTGAGCGTGGTGCAGAATCTGTGGGTTTGGGCTTTGACATGAATGAAATGTTAAGCAACATTGACTCAAAATGTTGAGGTTGCTGTGAAATGCTGTGGAGCTGGGTCCTAAGATGGTGTAAAGATTGTCACAAAATGTCATGAGCTGGACACTATGATAACTTTAGTTGTCGGTGGGAGGCTTTCTGAGTTCTTGTCTGTTTAATTATAGAGTGGTTTTCCCATGTGCTTAGTAACATCATTCATTCCAAGCATTTGAAAATCACAATGAAAATATTTAATCTATTCAGACTAGACTCTTGCAATTTAAGACGGCACTGATTTTTTTTTTTTTTTCCAGTTGGGTTTTGTAGTTTTCATTGTTTTGTAAATGTCATTAGCTTTTCTTTGCCATAAAGGATGAAATTCAGGAGCATGTTGAAAGCCATCAGCATGAGAGTTTCCCTGAAATCTGGCGTTACGTGGTGATGGGACTTTACCAGAGACAGCACTGTTGTGAGCATTAGCACCACTGAGTGTCCACAGTTTTAAGGTATCTCTCCTTTTAAGGGTGTTGGAGAGGTGGAATCCAAAGGACATGTGACGTGGAACAGCTTGAAGGCTGGAGTGCAACTAGGTTAACTTTGAAAACATCGCCTGACACAGATTTGTGTGTGTAAAACACTTTTTTTAAAGGGCATCAGAAATACTGATATGCAAATTCTAACAGGTTTTATTCTGTGATGTACAGCTTTGACTTGATGCTTTTGTTTATAGCTGGTTTCTGAATTATTTTACCTGCTGGATTCTTGCTGAAAAAAAATTATACTCTGCACAGCATTTCTTTTAAAATGTTTCTATTATCAACTAATTGGCAACAGTCAAGCTTATCAAAGTTTAGATGCCAAGAAAATGCATGTTGTGCTTAAAATATCCTTGACTAAAGCTTTTTTAGCCATCAGGTAAAAGCATATTTTCAGCTTTACAGTAAGCAGAGGTAGACAGAACAATGTATTTAATAAAAGCTTGTCAGAGAGGCATTAGTGTTTCCAAGGCACGATCTGGAGCTATTTAAATCTAATTGACCCTTGTATCTTACCATACACAGAATTTGTGGAAATGAGTGCATGTGATATAATGGCATTCTGTGCCCCTGTGACTTCTTCCTGCCCATTGTCATAATTTCACTGGTGTTGCACCCCAAAATCCAGAGGGCTCCCTTTAGAAGAGGATGTTCACTTGACATTAGGGTCTGAGTCTGAGGTGTGAAACTTTTGCATTGTGAATTATTGCCAGCTTTTACTTTTGTTGAATGGTAAATGGTAGGCTTGAGGTCACGCATGGTTTATGTGATAACTGTCTGTCTCAAAGCTGTGTGACTCCAAGGAAAGTCAGATACCTGTGCTTGAAATTTCTATTCCCATTCTCAAACCAAAAATGACACTTTCTGATGTTCAATCAAAATTCAATTAAAACATAAAGCCATTTTGAGGAGTTGCATTCAGCTGTGTTTTTTACTGGGATTAAGCCAGAAAAAAAAAGTAGAGTGTCACATGGAAGTTGAAAATAGTATTCATTTACATTCAGGTGTGTGCTTTGAGAGTGCTTTAAAGTAAGCATATGGAAAAGGCTGGGTATGCATTGGCACATGACGTTCCTCATTCTTTTCAGAAGAGGAGATGGCAGGAACAGACTCCTACTCCGCTTTCCTTTTGTTTTTGGTTTCATTTTATTCTTCTGAAAGTTAGTTACTTTGAAAAAGAAATTTCTTCAGGGACTGCAGCTGTTGGAAGAGTACTTCTCTTTTTTCCCCCTCCAACACTTTCCAGTGCATAGGTTTGAATGGCCTGGTTAGAGGACTGAATCCTATATTGTATCCCAGAAATCTTAGGTTATGACTGAGAAAGCATTCCTATACTTTGCAGATTTTAACTTTTGCTTTGTTTTGATAGAGAACCATGGCAAAATATATGAGAATGTTTTTAAGCTTGTAAATATGAATTGTTTTAAAAGCTAAATAGCTTTTTAGACATTTTGCACAGGGGTTTCTCGTCTTGATATTACTTATTGTCCCATTTGTCAACTTCTTTTCTTCAAATTCTGCTTGTATCTCTTATGCAATTTCCCGCCTGTTTGAGGACCATGGGTTTTTTTTTTGTTTAGAGATTTTCCCACTACTGTGTAGTTTTCTTACTTAAGAACCTTTTAATTATTTGGTGGTAGTAATTGGCAAGTTTTATTTAATTCTGGCATCTAAGCTTATAACTTTTTTTTAAATTGGGTACTAGAATTAAGTCTTCTCTGTCTGTATTCCATTACTTGTTTGGAAATTAAAAAATAACCAACAGCTTACTGGCAACTTTTAAAAGTTCCCTCTGGTCTTGCATGTGTTTTACGAGACTTATTGCTGAAAGCCGTAGAAGGTCTCCTGTGGCAGTCCTGTCTGGACCACAGTTGTCCCCTCACCTGAAGCTGCCTGGGCTGCCTTTTTGGGTACAGTCTGCTGGTCTGCAGGGTAACCTCTGTATTTATTAATGGTAAAGACAGACAGATTTTCCCATCATCACCAGTTCCAGCTCTTGCTGCGTTGCCTTGTTGGCTTGAAGCTTTTTCTGGGGCTGATTTTAGGGGGACTGGTAAATGTGCCACCTACTGCTGGTGCTGAGTGGAGGGTGCGTGCAGTGCACAGGCTCTGCTGGGTTGTAGGAGGCCAGGGAAGGTACTGAGTGCTTTGTGACCTAACTGAGTAGAAAAGGATTGAAGATTTTAGTATCAGAGTTTATCATCTCTGTCATTTGATGGAAAACGTGTTGGCATAATGCTGCTGCTAGGAAGGCAGCACAGAATTTAAGTTTTCGTTTCAAATAATTTTCCAAAAATGTGAACTCGTTAGAGGAGTATTGTGTATCCTTTTTATTCAAGTCAGCTTGTGAAGCTTCAGGTAGGTATGTGGTGAAAGTGGCAGAAAGTCATTCTTGGTGATATTATTACGACACCACTGAGACAGGGAAGGCTGGCAGGGCTAAATTACAGCAAATTGTGCTTATGAACCAAAGTTGTTGTAAATTTCTTGAGGCCATGTCCGAATGTATTAGAATACAACATGTTCAGCTTTCTGTGGGAGGTGAGGCAAATGTGTGTTTCAATACAAGGCAATTCAAAGTCCCTTAAAAAAAACAAAAAACAACAGAACTTTAAACATTATCTTTTTGTTCTTTCTCCTTGAAAGAAAACGGCCTAGAAAATTTCAGTTGCCCTCTGTGGAGTGCAACGCTGAATTTACTATATCTTTAATTGTGAGGTAGTAAAATTACGTGCTGATCCCCCAGTAGAAATCTCACCACGTCTTTGAAATACTGTAGCGTCTCTGTTGTGTCTGAGGTTCATTTGAATTCTAATATCACCTGCGTCCATGGAGGTTATTACCCAATGCAAGGGAAAGCTGCTGGCTGCCCTTCACAGTCCGTGGTGTGGCAGTGGCCTTTCCGCAAGGACACAGCACGTGCCAGCGCCTTCCTGGAGCTTGACCCAGGAAAGGCTGTCTCGCCCCAGAAGCTGGAACTGCTGTCAGAAGCCTGTCACCTTCCAGGTGACCTGTTAAACACTGCCCCAGATTTCACGTGGCTTAATGGTATCTGTAGGCTCCTTCTTCTGCAGAGTTGGGCCTTGTGTCTGTCCCTGCCCACGCTCCCCTCTCCAGGCTAAAAACCTGTGTCTCTTCACACGATTTCTTTTTAAATGATTAGTGGGGGCAGGATGAGCTCTCAAATCATTTTACTGAATGTTGCAAATAGTGGTGTGTGACTTTCTGATGTAATTTTGTCTTCTAATGCACCAACAGCTGGGGAGGGGGTGACCAGTTGAGGCTGTGGGATGAGTTCACCTCTGGCAGACCTCACTGCAGTGGAGTGGAGGTGCTCCCGCTCTGTTCTTCTTCCCAAGCCTGCTGTGTCGTCTCTAACTTCTTGTGGCCCAAGACGTGGGCAAGAGCAGGCAGGGTGATCAGGAGCTACACGCTGGCTGGCCGAGGTGCCAGGAAGCCCGGGGGTGCTGCAGAGGCTTTTGAGGATCCCTGGGGCCAGGCCAAGCTGCTGGAGGTGGCTTTGAGCTGTCAGGGCTGTTGCTTTCAAGAGACAGGAGGGCAGATATGCCTGGGTACGTGCCCACTCTGTGATTACAAGGCCTGTTTCTGTAGGAAATTAAGTTACTAATTTTTTTTTTTTAATGAGACTAAACGGAAGAGCCTTTATTGAAAGGCTTTCTGTTAAGTTTGGTTGCTTTTTTTTTTTTTCCTTCCTATTCAAAACAGACAGCTGAGCTCTTTCCCCAAATGTGTCCCTTCTATTGAATACAGTGGACTCTTTGTAATACAGACCTGTCTGTAAAAAAGTGCAATTTAAATTTTATTTACAATTTCTCTGCTGTACTATGCTGAATTTTGTGTGGAAAAATTGTGAAATCTTCCTGGTATCACTTACCTAGGGCATGTAGCAGAGTTGTTTGAGGTGAAGAGGAAGCTTTGATCTGTGTACCATCAACAGCTGCAGTAAATGAAATCCTTCTGGATGTGCACACCTAAAGCAGGGAGTGGAGAGTGGTGTATGGCATTTCGGCCCGTGCAGGAGCGAGTCTGATTGTGCATGTTCATTTGTGAGAAGTGTACACCAGGAGCACCACTTCTCTGTCACTGTGAGAGTTTTAATTCCTCTCCTGTTGGTGTAAGTTTTCTGCAATAATGCCTAAGTAGGATGGGGAATGCGGGAGGTTTTTCCCCCCGTCAGCTTCTCTCACTGGATAAAGGAAGGATTAAAATAACAGCAGAGGAACAACCCATTCTTATAAGGTTGCTGCTCCACAACAGTTGTATCCAGTGGAAATCGGTGCAATCTTTGTCTTATCCCATTCCTTGTCCCACCCCTGGCTCTCACTAAGTTGTCAGGAAGTTACTGAATGCAGAGAGCGACTCTCCGATGTTTTATTGAGAGCCTGGCCTGGCTTGCCAGAGGTTTGGGCGAGTGGTGGTGATCCAAGGGAGGAGTGGCATCTGGAACACCAGCCTGGGCTGGCCAGCGCTGGCAGGAGCTACAGCCTGGGAAGAACAGCTGACTCCTCAGAAGCAGCTTGTGGTCTGACAGCCCCTGTGAGTGTTATTGTCTGTAAGTATTACAGAGCCTGGGATCCCACTGATCTGAGGACACTTGGAATTTCTAGAGTTGGTTTGTTTGCTCCTAGAATAGTTGCCCTTGTTATCATAATGGCAGAGTGAGGAGGAGGAATGGGGCTGGCTTGGTGTTTCCTTGGGAGCTCTTCTGTATTGTGCAGAGCAGGGTGATGCTTATGCATGATGGTAAATATCTGTGAACAGAAGAAAAAAATTAAGAAGTAAACTTTTAGAACAGAAAGTAGCCAGGAGTGATTGGAAAAATATCATAGGATCATAGAATTATCTGGGTTGGAAGGGACCTTAAAGCTCATTTTATTCCAACCCCCTGCCATGGGCAGGGACACCTTCCACTAGACCAGGTTGATCAGAGCTCCATCCAGCCTGGCCTTGAACCCTCCCAGGGATGGGGCAGCCACAACTTCTCTGGGCAACCTGTGCCAGTGCCTCCCTGTCCTGACAGTAGAGAATTTCTTCCTAGTATCAGTCTAAACCTACTCTCATTGCCCCTTGTCCTGTCACTCCAGGCCCTTGTAAATAGTCTCTCCATCTTTCCTGTAGGCTCCCTTCAGGTACTGGAAGGCCACAATTAGGTCATCCCAAAGCCTTCTCTTTTTCAGCCTGAATAGCCCCATTTCTCTCGGCCTTTTCTCGTGTGTGTGTGTGTGTATTCTGCTTTAGCAGGGTGTTGGATTAGATGATCTCCAGAAGCCTCTTCCAGCCCCTACCCCTGTGGCTCTGTATGTGTGGATTTATGTGCACACAGTTTGCTGTGTATCATCCTCCAGCCTCCTCCTCCTCTCTGTCTCTGTAATGCTGCCTCTGGCTGAGCCCGCTGGCTTCAGTTTGCCATGGCTTGTGCATGTTTTTGGCAGGTCTCTTGGTGTGCAGGTGGGACTGGGGCTGTGAACCCCTCGTACTGTGGCACTGCCCAGCTGTTGTCCATGGATGGGCTCTCGGAGGAATCCTCCTGAATTTTATATGTAGTTTACAGACAATATGTGCTGGTGCTTTGAGTGACCTGTCCCGCTGCCACCAGTAACTAATCACCCAACAGACTTGAATTGGAGCAGAGAGATTTTTGCTAATTACTGTCACAGTTACTGGGGTCTGTAAGAATCAAAAGCAGTTTTTGTGAAGCAGGTTTTCCCGTGGCAGTTCCAGCGAATACAACCTGAAGTTTAACTTGTGTCTAGTTAAGTGAAACTGGAGATCTCATTGGTTTCACTGTAGTTAATTAATTTTAGAGCTGCTGACGTTACTATTGGGAAGCCCACTGTTACACTGAGCAGAGTATGGAGAAATCATGATGGTTTAAAACACACAGACCTCAAAATTCTCAGTAAGTTTACATTTCTGACACCTTTTTGTTTTCAGTAAGTACTAAGACTCCTATCCTTTCTTGATTATCATCTTGTCACTGAGGCTCATTTAGGAGTAGCTATCAGTAACAACCAGAAACATGGACTCACGCAACAAAGTTCATAAATCAGTTCTAGGACTAATTTTAAAATTCCCCCCTGTGAACTGAGCAGGTGGTTTTCCTGCTCGTTGCAAGAGCATTCCCCATGCAGGTGATGATTTGGCTCATAATTTCTGGATGGTTTTTTGTAAATAACTGTCAGAGGTGGGTTCGCCTTATATTTAGTGTCAGGGAATACAAACCAAACTCCTCAAGCCTCTCCTTAAAATCTTATTTCAAAATGTTTAACTGTTAGCTTGAATAAAGACAAACGTATATGCTGAGAGTGGAAAAGATTTTTTTTATGGCCACATATGAGGCTCAGCATAGCGAGTGTTTACACGAATGCACAATCTCATGTTGTGTAGAAACCTTAATATCAAACATTGAAATTCATTGAAAAGTTACTCGTTAAAGCATGGAAAGCATAGGAATATGGTGAGAGTATTTTGTGTGTTGTCTGGGGTCGATACAGGTTACATAAAGCTATGATTATGTAGAATCCTGCATTTAGTTTTTGAGAGAGGAGTGTACGCACTTAAGCACACCTAAGTGCCCTCAAGCCTTTTCCCCCTTAAAGTTCTATTTGGGCTCGGCTGTGGTTGGCTGAAAGTTCCTGCCATACACTGTGTCCTTTTGCCTCCTTGAAGGAAGTTTTTGCTCTCAGTCCAGTTGCACTTTGTACAAGCTGCTGCTGTAATTGTCAGATTTTGGCAGCCTGTGCAGAGCAGTCCCGGACTGAAAATCTGCTGTCTTTGTGCATGTCCTTTGCTCTCCACAGGTGATTTTTGTCTGAGCCAAAGCTGAGGTGCATTTTGCATTTGTGTGTGTATAAAAATATATCTTTACCTACTTTCTTAGAGGATACAATGTCATGTAAGAGGTTTCTCTTTTCATACCTGAACAAAAGGAAGCCCAGTTAGCAGATGCTGGGCAAGGGAACCTACTTCTGTTGTGCTTTAAGGAGCACCTTACAGCCAGTGCAGAGATTTAACTTTGTCTTTGCACAAGTGAAATAGTGCTTTTAAAAATATATGTATGCATATAACCACTTTCTAATTTATATATTTTTATAAATACATTTATTCTGCACATACATGGAGAAAAACCTTGAGAGCTGGGAAGAGCGAAGGCATTCAACAAAGCCTTCTGGAGCTGACTGCGTGTTTTCCCTGTGTTTCAACTCAGTATTTTCATGAAAGGAGTTAGTTTTTATTTGCCTATTTGGAACTTGACCAACATCATATTTAGAAAATGGTTAATGTATCTGTGTTGCTGGAAGCTATAATGTACAGCAGCGTCTGTGGGCCTTTTAACTATTCCTGGGAGATATGATTAATGTGGCAGAAAATGATATTCACAGTAGTAATTGAGGGTCTTTAGTATGCTTGTCCTTTGTATGTTAAACTATTTCTGTTTGTTTGTTTGTAGCAGAAACTTAAAGCCTGTTTATAGAGGATTACATTCCTCTAAGCTCTCAGTGTTCTTCTCATTACAGCAGCATCATAGGAGGAAACCAGCTTATTAGCTACTTGTCTGCAAGCGATGCCATTAGCAGGTCCTCCGCTGCTACGGCTTCATTAGAATTGTCTTTAATAGAAAATATTTGTGCAATGTCATTGGAGTTTTCCTCCAACAAATAGGTCTTATAAATCAGCGTTGCACTAGAAAGTAAAGAAAGTGGGGCTTGTGTGGAGGGCCTGAGTCAAGGTGTCATTCTCAGCATTTGTATTTTCTTCTTTCTTTCTTTTTGCCTCTAATAAAAGTATTCATCCCTCAGGAATCAGAATCATGGCCTGGGCTGGAAAGCACCTTAAAGATCATCTGGTTCCAACTCCCCTGCGATGGGCAGGACACCTTCCACTAGACCAGGGTGCGCAGAGCCCCATCCAGCCTGGCCTTGGAGACTTCCAGGGATGTGTAATCCACAACCACAACCTCCCAGGGCAACCTGTTCCAGTGCCTCACCACCCTCACAGTAAAGAATTTTTCCTGAAATGCAATCTAAACCTTCTCTATGTTAGTTGGAAGCTCTTCCCCCTTGTCCTGTCACTCCAGGCCCTTGTGAATAATCTCTCTCCATTTTTCTTGTAGGCTCCTGTTATGTAGTGGAAGGCTGCAAGTCACTCCTAAGCCATTTCTGTTCCAGGCTGAACAATCCCAATTCTCTCAGCCTTTCCCCATAGGAGAGGTGCTCCATACTTCCAATCAGCTTGGTGCCCCT
Organism: Mohoua ochrocephala; assembly: GCA_013398855.1. Taxonomy (NCBI): domain Eukaryota; kingdom Metazoa; phylum Chordata; class Aves; order Passeriformes; family Acanthizidae; genus Mohoua; species Mohoua ochrocephala. Next base: position 29,386 of record VZTA01002450.1, on the reverse strand, counting down.
AGTAGATTTTCATTATGTACTCTTGAAATGTGAACTGTGTAGTGAGGCCATAGAGCCCGTTTTCTCCTGCTAGTGGTTGGATCATCTCATTCATTCCTGAACATACAACTTTATCTGTGCTTGGAAATGGAAAAGAGTTGTTTTATCTTCTGAGTTTGTAAATGCTTGTGTTGCAAATGCAAATATTTGGATGTTGCCACGAATAAAGCCAAAGTTTACATGTGCTTCTTCAGAAGCGACAGAGAGGAGAAAATAAACAGATCAAAAGGTGGCTAATTTTCCCCCAAATTTATCTTCACTGTAATTCAGTATTAGTCAGTTTATGAGATTTGCCTTGTCCAAAAAAAGCATTTGTGTAATTTCGCTTTTTGCTCTGATTGTAGGAAGTTATCAGAGTTTACAGTACTGTTGTGGAACTAATTTGGGCCCAGTATCTCCCTAAGCTGATAGTAGTGTAGATCCTTTTCTGCTTCACTGGTGCTGGCACAGCTACTGAATATGCTATTGTGTGAGGTTATAAACCAGATAATCTTAATTGGGCATTTCCTGAGAGCAAGGGAGGGATGGCTGAAAAAGGAGAGAATTGGAAATAAGGGCATGCATTCCTGATACGCAAATTTGGCTTCCATCCAGGAAAATGCGAGAATTTCCTGTTAGTTAAAATCTTCCAAGAGCTGAAAGCCTGAAGATACATAGTGCATACCTCGGGGAGCCAGAGGAAAGGGAAAGGCTGGGAATAGCTCGTGCATGAAAGCTCCAGGGAACAGACTGCTGTGTGATGTGGTGGGACTGAGGGGTGTGAGCAGCTGGGTCCCAGGGCAGCCATAGCATCAGTGAACCATCTCCTTTGTGTGGCCAAGGCTTTGGGGTACCCTGCAGCAGCTGTACCAGCACAGTCTGGTGTCACAGATCAGCTCCTGGGGGCTTTTTGGAGTGGAGTCAAATGCTGTTCAGGCTCCGTGGAGAGTGGGGGGGTGTGTGTGTGACCTGTGTGCACGTGTGTCCTAACACTGCAGGTATTCCTGGAGCCTTGACTCACTAAACTGGAGCATCTCTGCTAGTGAAAAGATAGGGAATCAGCCATGTAAATTTGAGACTGGGATGGCAAACAGAAGTGGGTATAGGCAAATTTGGAAGAAAGGAGGTGGATTTCTTAGCACCAGTAGTTGCACCTGGTACTGTTGGAATGATCTGGTTTGTGTCTCCATTTGAAAAGAGAGGCTGCTTTTTAAACTGAATTAAAATACAATGAGTTATAATTCAGAATTTGAACCTCTGCTGAGGCAAGGTTGGAAAAAATAGGGAATCAGGAAAGAGCTGCGTTGAAAAAATATGACAGCTTTTTTACGTTAGAACTGATGGTTGTGATCTGAATCTTCCCTCACTGACCCGATTTCATGAGCATACGTTGGTGTAGGTACTTCAGACACTTGTAAATGCTTGTCTGCTGCCTTCTTAATGTTTTGTCTCTGTTTTAGTGTAGTGTGAGCTCTCTTGGGTATTTTTGGGTATAGCCTTTGAATGAATTATGATTATAATTGTTTAATATAACTATGTGGTTTTAGACATTTGAGGTTCTGTATGCTACAGTCACTTTGGCTCAAGTTAGCCCAAGCTTCAGGAAAAGTAAAGCTTTTAAGGTAAATGTAATCAGAATGAGCATTAATAGGAGTGAGGAGGGTGGCTGGCTTCATATGTAGAAGTCTGTCTGTAGTATTGTAGTAAATATTTCTTATCATACAGAAGAGACTTAGCTGCTTAGCAGTTGCATTAGAAATTGATCTCCAAGCTTCAGTCATGGGTAATAGTAAAATAAGTTTCCTGTATGCCACAATAACCTGAGCTAAAGTAATGTTATTCAAAACAAATAAAATTTACCCATTTTCACTTTTGCAGAGTAGTACAGATGCACTAAATAAAGTCACATCAGGAATTAAGTAATATAAGCTCTCTGAATATGGTTGCAATCGTTTCATAAGCGTCTTAAATGAAAAGAAAAGCAAAAAGAAAATTGAATTTCATCCCCTGATAGTCAGTGAGGAAAGGGTTCGATAGTCGCTGCCCGCTCAGTCACTTGTAATGAAAAGCAATAGAATTACCTGTGTTAATACAGTTTCATGGGTGATAAGAAAGTGTCATTATAACAGTGAAGGAGAATAATGACAAGTTAAACATCCAGTTGCAAGAAAGGTCAGTACACAGTAAAGATGATGCAGTTATGTCAGATTTGAGAGGATGAGGGCAGATGGTGAATTTGTGGAAGAGAAGGCCACCAGTCGGAGTTTTTAGCTCCCTTATGCAGTTTTACAATTGTTTCTGAAGATCTGTTAGTCTGTTAGCAGGTATTAAAAGAACATGTTGATCAGGTGGAAATGATTTCAATTATACTTCTTCTAGAAAGGGAATATATCCATTCTTTAAATTCTGCGTGATTTGAAATCAGTCAATTAGAAATTAACGACAACTTGTCCACATTTAGCTTAAAAACCAGTAATGTCTAAACCAGACAAATGCCCCAAAGCTCCTTTAAGGTATTCAGGAGAACTGTTAATTTTCCTCTTAATTCCTGTCACTTCTTACTAGGGTGCTTATGGATTCTCCATGTTGTTCTTTTAATTACCAATTAGAAATTCTGAAGCTGAGCGCCTTAAACTCTTTAAAAAAATGTATGCTTAGATACTTAAATCATCTCTTGATGAGAAAGGAGCATCTCTGGGCCCAGTTCTGATTTGTTAAATGTGTATATCCTTGGGAAGGGGGCCTTGAACCACAGCTTTTACGCTGGAACACTGAAATGTGGATATAAACTACAGATGTCTAAGTTTATAAGTCACAGCTGTGCTCATAAATTAACAGCCAATATTTTGAACTGCTAAGAGATTGTTTGTTGGTAAACTGTCTCTTCTGCCTTTTCCCGGTCTCTGTGAACAATGAATATCCTCCAGTCAGCCTTCCCAAGTGTTGTATATATTGTGGAAGATACGGAAATCTGTTATAACTTGTTGTTATAATAATTTACAGTGAAACTATTTTCTGTTTTGTTCACCATCATGTTGATGGTAAATAAAAAAAAGAAATCCATTTTACTGTCGTGCCCTTGAATTGCTGCTGCCAATTTTAATGCTGTTGTAATTATTTTTCCCAAATACTCCATTTCATTTCTTTGATTCTTGCCAGACGTAGGGGCAGGAAAGCAACTTTATAGGGGAAACAAGTTGTGGCTTTGTACAGTGCTATGAAATGCACAGAGTAAACAAACGAGGGGGTGAGGGATGGGGATAGAGTGGGAGTTTGTTTTCCTGCATCACTTCACTTCTCTTGTGCCAACAGAAGGGTTTTTAAAAGGAAAAGAAAAAAGAAGAGGCAAATTGGATTGTTAGCAGTGTCTCTTAGGATCATAAATGAAGGGAAGATTGTGTATGTAATTCATAAACATCCTGAACTATACGCCTTCTATTTCAACTTATTAGGGCATGAAGCAGTGCCTGCCAGGTTAATTTCACACTGGGGAATTCAGCATTCATGCAGCTCTTAATTTCCTCCTCTATACAAAGCAGTGATAAGAAGAGAATAAGGGTATTTGAATATTTGATTCCAAATAATTTGCTTTAAAGATAAGTATTTTAGAAGTAGCCGCAAGACAATTATATAGTTGCTATTTTAAATTGAATTTGGAGAGTAGCAGGAGAATTTTTATTTATTCCGGATAGGAAATATGCTTTTTGTCTTGCAAACAAAACCCTGTACTTTACAAAAATCTTCTCTTTCATAGATTAAATTACTGTTTTGAGTTCAGGATGTGGCGGGCAAAGAATTAAAAAGAAAAACCACTTGAAAATATCTTTTCTCCATTTCCCATCTGCCAAAGGAACAGTTGTATTTGTTAGTGTGGAACAATGGTCAGTGCTCTGTGTTTTCATGGTTTTAATGGTTAAGATGCTTTTAATGGTTAACAGGGGTACAAGGATTGTTCCAGCTTAGTGCCTGCTTTTTGCTTCTGTGATGTGATAGCTGAGCACGAGCAGAGTGAATCATCTGTTGGCTCTAAACAGGGGTGGGATGAGATTTTTATTTAAATAAAACAAAACCAAGCCTCAAAATTCTTACAGAGTGATTATTTAAGAGACCCAGAACCTCTTGTTCTTTTTCTAATTCCAAATGTTACTGTAAACTCAGCCATGGATGCTGACTGATGTGATTTGGGAGAGTTGGATTCAACTGGTCTAGGAAGGCAGTTTGGACGGATTCCTGAAGTTCTGTTTCAGCTTCAAGAAACTCTGTTTTGTTTGGAGTTTTTTATAGTATTTCTCTTAAAGCACTCAGTGATCAATAAAATTGAATTTCCTGGTTTTGTGGTTGGAATGAGTAGGTATTATTTATGTTAAGGAAATAATGGGGTTGAGAATAACTGAGAGTTAAAGAAGTTGGTTTTGGTAGGAGTTCAGTCAGCTATTTCCCCTACTGCCTTTGGAGACCAAAGCTGTGGAGTTTTATTTGTTTAGAAGGGCCAATTGTGGCTTTATAGGGGCTAGATAACCCATGTTGCCTAGGCTTACCATTTTTTTGTTTAAAAAGATCCAAAACCAAGCAAACCCACTGAAATGCAAAATCATTACATTTGGGAATTAAAAGTGCCCAAATTGCAGGGACTAAGACAAACTCAAGTAATGAAGGTTCTACCCCTTTGTGGTGCGTAAACCTCATACGGAAAAGCTTTTAATGTTTGTGGAGAAGGTACTCTTGTAAGTAATTGGCGTTGCTGTTATTTGGCTCCAATCTTATTTCAATGATCTGTTTTTTGTTTTAGCACCAGCAAACATTTTTAAATCAGCTGAGGGAGATCACCGGCATCAATGACATCCAGGTACTGCAGCAGGCCCTGAAGGTAAGAGAACTGACTTGTAGCTGAATGCCCCTGAATGCATCTTAACTGCCTGTGAAAGCCAAAGTCCCACCCTTTCTTACTCTTGTCCTTCCTTCCCTTCCTTCCCTTCCTTCCCTTCCCAGCTTGAATTTATTTCAGGGGGAAAAACAAAGCTAATCATGATGGCTTGTTCACTTTACAAGGAATTTTGTTCTGTTTTGGTACTGACAGAAAAATTAATCCAGTGTTCAAAAATGAAAAGACAGGAATGAAAATGAAAAGACTTGCCTTTAACCTTTGTGTGAATTGTTTTGGGATACATTGATGCTACTACAGCTGGTCAGCTCCTGAGGAATCAAGTGGTGTTTTCTTGTCAAGGTGTGGTTGTTTTCTGCCATGCACAGGCCTTGCTCATTGTGCAGAATGAAGAACTCTGCTTGAACTTGCCAACCTTTGCTAATTTGGTATTGTTTCGATGTTTTTTCAACCATTGTAATTTATTTCACAGCACAGAAGAGTTCTTTGATGCAAGTAAAGAGTGGCAGGTCTCTCTGTATTCTATTTCCGTATACATAAATATATATAATAATTTAAAAAATGCTTTGTCTCCCTCAAGCAGAACTGTTTAGCCATCTATACATGGCAAATGAGAATTTAGTAATTTAAATAAAAAAAATATATATACGAAAAATAGATAGTTGTTTTTAGCATAAGTCACGTGCACAACTGCTTTTCAAAAGCCAGGATCTCTGACTTTAAAAATGAAACTGTAGATTTTCAGAATTCATCTGACTCCTGTTGAGAAGTCTGTAAATATGCTGGTTATGTTTGTTGAGAGGTTGACCTACACTACAAGACTTTTTTTTTTTTTCCCTGAAATAAGTGAAACTTCACCAAAACAAATTTTTATAAGCTGTTTTATCTTTATTTTGGTTTAAAATAGTGAAATATGCAGAATATGTCAAGTTTGGAAACTTTCTTTTGCAGTCAGTATTTTACCTGACAGTACAATGGCTATTGACTTGAAGTTGCTAATCATGTCGTTTGCTTTTAAGAAAAATTGTAAAAAGAGTAAGGGAACTGTCACTTCTTGGGTTTTTTTATGCTTCAAGGACAGCAATGGTAATCTGGAGCTGGCTGTGGCTTTTCTCACCGCGAAGAATGCCAAGGTTCCCCAGCTAGAGGAGGCAACTTACTACCAAACAGCCCTTCCTGGGAATGACAGATACATCAGCGTGGGCAGCCAGGCAGACACCAGTAGGTATTTTTTCTTTTCATAAGTTTAGTTTAAAGGCATGGGAAATAAAACCTTGCCTGTGACATAACTGTTAATCCGCAGATAATTCTTACTTATCAATTTTTAGATTAGTGTGTATTCTTTATTTTCTTATTTCACTGGGGTTTTTTTTGTTGTTTTGTTTTTTGTTTTTTTTTTTTTTTTAATTTGAGCTATCTTTCAGCATTACCTTTACATGTATATATGGTACTGATCAAAGGGTGAATAACTGGGCTTTCCATCTTTTTTTCCTTCTTTTCCCCCCTCATATTACAGGATTTATTTTGGGGTCGTGTAGTAAATAATTTAAGGCAAAAGCTGGGTACTCCTCCATCAAAACAAAATTGAAGAGTCTGTCATTGTCTGTCTTTATATGCTTAAGAGTAGCTTTTCCCTGACAGGAATGACTTTCCCAAAGGGAGAAGTGGGAGGTTAAGTGTGAATTTTGTAATGAAAGAGTAGATATTTTATATATGAAATTAGCATTAAATATACCTGATTTTAAACAGTTTCATTTAGTTGATACAGGAAGTCCCACAACTTGCATTACTCTAGGTCTTGCAGGTTCTAATCCTCTGCTTAAGCGTATAGTTATTTTTATGGGGAGAAAAAGTTAAATGTGTTCTGCAAATAGTTACAGGAAATATCATAGAAGTAAAAGTCGAAGGAAGTTTTGTAGTGGGAATGATATCTGTAAAATCTGAGTTTCTTGAGGCTATAGTTACTTTACACTATTCACAATGCAGGTGGAGACTATTTTAATTATATATCAGTTCTTTGGCCATATATGTAGTACATCTATGTAAATTTTATTAAATGAGTAGAATTATTTAGTGTCTCCTGCAGTAGGACTTTTTCCCCCCTTTGTTTTGCTCGTGGTGGCTCCAACGTAAAGAAGTTTAGTTAGATCTCCTTATCAATTGTACAATTATCTTTTGTTTATAGAACCTTGACATGAACTTTTCTAACCTTTTTTTTTCTCTCATTTTTAAATTCGAGTTTATTCTCAGTATGTCAGATCTGAAAACTGCCCTTAAATCCTTGGCATTACTAGCAACCCTGTATAACATGTCCCGAGTGCATTATAGGTAGTTGTGTTATCCATGCACTAAGTTGTGATGGGTGGCTTGGGGTTTTTTGTGTGTTTTTTCTTTTCACTCCTTTTGAAAGAAAACACACACAACTTTCCCCATGTGTTTAATTTTCAATGTCAGAAAATTTCCACTGAGGAAATGAAGCCTGTTAAGAACAAACTCACCCCCGTGTCATAGTTTCTAGTACTGAAATCCTACTATGGCAGTGGAATAGTAAGCTGGATTCTCTTGGAGTCTGTGTTTAATTAGATTTGATAGCAATCCCATTAATAGAAGTATTTAGTTTTGCTGTCACTTACTGTGCTGTACAACCTTACTGAAGAAATGAGGGACAATGGACATGAATCAAACCTGCAAGAGCCTACATTACCCCTGGCTGATGGTCAAACTGACAAGAGTAGGTCTTGAGTTGTACATTCCAAGGTGAATTTCAGGATTCCCTTCTCTTTCTCTTTTCTGGAGGGCTGAAGGCAGACCCAGATTCCTTAAAGTTACACAGCACAACAAGTCAGTAATCAAGAAGCACCAACTGCTGTGGGAAAAGTAGATTTTTAATTTTTTTTTTAACATCATTAGTGTCTGGTCAGATCCTCACTGGCAGCAAAGTTGAGAGCCCTTGGCCAGCCTTTGCTGTTATAGTTAGACTGAAAACACATTATGAGATAAAGGTGTCTTTGTCAACTTCTCATCGTTTTGGAGGACTTAAGGCAAGAACTGAACACCTACAGCAGAACAAAAGCCTAAAGCAGTGTGATCATGGAGCCCCCCCCAGGCTCCCACAGAGATCTACTGAAAGCTTCTGGAAGAAGCCCACACTTTCCTTGTAATGTGCTTGCCTGTAATTATTTGGATTCTAGATTTAAAAAATGCAGTGCACCTAAAAGGCCAAGTCTCAGGGCCCCGTGTTAGTAAACACTGTCATGCAAGGGAGTATGAAAGAGCAATGACTTGTGAGGAGAGAACAGCAGGGTGGGCACAGGATGGAACACCTTCAGCAGTGATGGCTTTGACCACCAGCGCTCCCTTCTGCAGAAGAACACTTATTAGCAGTTCTCAGTGGCTATGCTGAGTTGCTGACAGGATCTTGTCTCTCAAATTTGACTCCCTTTATTATCCCACATAGGTGTAATTACATGAATTAATTGTAACTCACCCTTACCGTTCCTTACTGCTTAACTACCTCTGTGCATTTGGAACTTGGGACGTTATGAGTCACCGAGCTCTGCGGTCCCGCCAAGTTAAAGCATCCAAACTGGGAATGAGAGAGTCACAGATAAATACCAGGGCTGTCTTTTATGCCACAGAAAAACCTCCAGCCATTTACAAAGGCTGTGGAATGTATTCCTTTCGTAAAGATGTATCAGATGTGTTCTGTGAGCTTGACTGACTATATTTCTTTGACCTGGTTACTTAGTTAAGGGGTAAAATGAAAATGTTAACGTGCACCATAACAGCCAGTGATTAGCCTGAATTGTGCACTGGCTCTTCCAAAAGTGACAGTGGTCATAAGTGGTGTGAGAATTGCATCCTGGAATGTAGGAGGTGTAAGGAAACCTCGCTTGTCTTATTACAAAATGCAACATTTCAACAGCTGCAAAAATATTGATGGGTTTGCATTAAATCTACTCCATCTTTTAAACAGACTGACTTGCACAATCAGTGTTACTCATGATGCTTGCCTTTTTGTCTGTTCAAAATGGCATGTGCAAGCACCTGCAAAATGTAGTATCTTCACACCAACAGTGATGCAAGCTTAATCTGATCCATTTGCAAAGGTGGTTTTAATATTTTGACTTTTTTTTCCTTCCTGCAATCTGTGAGGAGAAAGTGCTTAAGCATTAGGCTTCCAATGTACAGATGCACACTTTTAAATCTAAGGTAATTTTAACGTTCCACTCGGTAGAGTAAATCCTAGGCATTGTACTTAAAGAAAAACAAAAGAAGTTTAGTAGTACTTTCAGATATTTTCAATTTATTGATTTCTCTAGAAACCTTTTTATTCCCATTTGAAGTAATTTTGTATATTTTCATCTACGCCTGCACAACAGAACTGTTGGATTGCTAAGAATGTATCCATTTTCTTCTTATTATTGAAGGAACTTGAAGAACCCAGGGTTAAAGGAAGCAGCAGAATGTAGAGATGTATTTTGAAAGTTGTATTGTGTTCCAATGAAACAGCTGTCAGGGACAAATTCTCTCCCTCCCTTCTTTTGAAAACTCAGTTATTTTTCATTTAAACTGAATTATTAGTCTTTGCAATTGCACATTCCATAGCCAAAACAAAAGATTTGAAGCCCTTTTATAAGGGCATGGTACAATGTAACTATGAAATGCCACACACAGCAATTTGAGGATTGTAGACTTCACTGCTTCTGGCTTTTTATATCTTCCTGTTCTTAGTTTGAACCTTTGCATGTGTTTCAAAAGTCATTCAGTCAGCCCTTTCCAGTGAGGTAAAGTTTAGACTCAAGTGTACCTAAATCCTTCTGAAGTGGTGTTTATAAAGCATTTCTTACTGTCCCATTCTAGAGACTCTGAAAAGTTTCTGGGCTAATTTGTTTTGGAGCTTCACTGTCCCTACTTTTAGACTCCCTAGTGTCTTGCCTGAATTCCTTTTGCTTCAGGTTAAGTCCTTTACTCCTTGTGTGTCCCCTGTGGAAATTATAGTAAACTTCATTCCTTTTATCTCAGATGAAGTGTTGTGTGCTCGAAGACAGTGTATAAGGCTTCTCTCAGATCTAAATGAAACCCTAAATTCCTTCCAAGTATTTGGATGCATTTCCTATACCTATTGTCTTTTTTTTTCTTCTCCTCTAGGCCTTCTTTAGTCTGCTTTTTTTCTGAGCTGTGGCACTCGAAACAATAATGAAGACATCAGCTTAGTTCTAAAGAAGAATAGGTGAATCTCTATAAATATCCATGTAGTACTCTGACAGAAGTGTAACACTTCCTATTTTCTTCCGTGCTGCGGTGATGTGAATTGCAGATTGAACATGAGTCGGCTGTAGCTCCTGGATCCTTCTTGGCACAAGTCCTAGTCAGTCCTCATTCTCTAGCTGTTCATTTATTGTTCCTGTGAGGAGAATTTGACAGTGGCTTCTTCTGTCACCTTGCCTAACTCAGCCATCGCTATGTATCTTCGTGACATTTCCTTCTATTTCAGGGATTATTTGTGTCATCTCCATCCAGGTTCCTGGGAGTTTAGCCAGCTTGGTGTGTCAGGGTCCCTGCTTCAAAATGTCAGGAGTCTTGTACCTTGAGGTCCTCTTTTCATCTTACAGATTCACTTGTTGCTTTGTGCCACGATTACCTCTCCCCCATCGGAGTGAGAGTCATCAGTTTAAGGTGTTATAATCGTAGGATGTTGTAAATACAGCTGAGATGAGGAAGCTGTGGGACAGTGGTGGCTAATATTTATAAGCTCCTGCACCAGTACAGCAGTTTGACCTGGCTGAATAGCTGGAGGGGTGCTGGGTGCTCTCCCCCTATCCAGTTTTAACCAAAATTGGCATATGCAGCCACCTAAATTCCTTTAAATCTTCATATTGGGAGCCTGAGACCACTGTGAATTTAACATCACAGAATAGGTGGCAGTATATAGGATCTTGCTTAGCTCTGCTTGTAATAAATAAACCAGATGTAGTCTCAACTTCCTTTTTTGCATTTTTATATTATTGATGTATTGGACTCTTGCTGCTGGATTTTCATACTTGGCACCACTCTGTTGAACCCATCAAGGGTGCCCCTTCATTTTTTCTCTCCCTGTTCCAGTTGTTGCATCACTGTGGATGTTTATTGCCTGCCCCTGAGTTCAGCTGCTACTTCTGATCTGTCTCTCATGCCGAGTTTCCCAGCCCACTTAAGTTTGAAGTTCCTACTCTCTGCCTCCTCCTCATATAAGTACCGAGTCAACAACACAGTAATTATTTTAATGACCTAGGCAATAACCAAGTAAGAACCATTTATTTAAGTGATGATAGAAACTTCCTGAGTAAACAGATTAATAAGGTTTTAGAAAAAAAAGGAAGATCTATGGGGATAAATATAGTGTGTGCATTTATTATACATGCACTACTATATTTGCCACAAATTTCAATATGCAATTTAAAATTGCTTTGTAGAATTACAAACAATGTCAAACTCTCTGAATCTTATGTATCAGAAGGACACATTATTTTATAATAATAATATTGTAAACCAAGAATACATTTCATAGTAAAACAAGTGATTAATTATGAATGCTATTTTTAGCTGAATAAATACAAATGCACTAAACCAGACTGTGTTGATGAGCAGTTTCTTCGCTTATAGAGAATTTTTTCAGAAGCAAACTTTATTTACTAGTCATGGTCTGGTTAAGAATGTTTGCATTTTCTGAGGCTATTTGACATTACAGTAATAAGTACCTTTATGAGGATGAGCCAGTGAGAACTGAAGTGTTCTGTGGGCTGAATGAGAGGAGTATTACAAAACTGGCATATGTAAATTAAAGTCAGGTAACTAAATTTGGACAAGTGGCATTATTCTTACACCTTTCTGAAATGCATCCTTCAGCCTATCACAGAACAAAATTGTGTGTCTGATAAAAACTTTGAGTAAAAGTAATCTTTTTTGTTTTTCTTCAAACTCACACTCAGAGAAATCAGAGTTGGTCAGATAGGAAACTTCAGTAGCTCAGTTTCATGAATGAGTTCTACTCTTAATAGCTGTAACATTAACATCCCCATGCAAGAATTTATAAAACATGAAGATATTTTAAAACAAAAACAAGAAATAAAAACCTGCTTGAACTTCATGTATTATATGTACACTCGTATAGTCTGTAACCATCTGACAGGAATGCAAACTGTTATATATATATGTATAAAAACATAAATTTATTTTTGTTTTTTTTTAGAAGGAAGAGTTTAGTCTCAGACTGTTACCCTTCTTTTATGACTTCTATTGAAGTCTTCTTTATCAGCTTGTGATTTAGGATTCAAGTCATATGTGAGGTGTTGCACCTTAATGAGTTACTGTGTCAGCTGAGATGCTGAAAAAGACCTTGAACCTGCTCCAAGTACAGCAAGCATGAGCTAAAACACATTATCTTAAATCTCAAAATCATTTTTATTTTACATTTGCTATGAACTAAAAGCTTGCATGAAGTAGGTTACCATGGATTAGCTGATATTTATAAATGTATTTTTTTGCCATAAATTATGCTAGGTAAACCCTCTGTGACGTGAATCGGTTGCACCACTCGCATGTAGTGGCAATATCTGGCAGCAGGTCTTCACTCTATTGTCTGTTTTTCATGCAGAGCAGAAGCAATGTTTGAATAGAACATTTCTAAAGAGAATCCTATAGGGTCTACTTCAAAACCCTTGCATGCCAAAACAAACTCTTTTGGCTTGTCTGCTTTTGGAGAGCAAACAGAAATAAAAGACAGGTTTTAAAGGTTTTAATATTAAAATTATGTAATCACTGGTAATATGAATGGTAATAAACTTCTAAACACATAGGATGGTGGTATAGATTAAAAAAAATGAGAGATCTAGGGAGGTGCAAAGAGTTGAATATTTTAATGGAATTGTGAGTTGGAGTTGATCCAGATAGATTTTTGTATAATGGGGGAGGTTTTGTTAAATACATAATTTTCACCTACATTAAGAGTTCTTTTCTAGAAAATATTCCCCGTATAGGGAAGCTGACTTCTTAATCTAACTTTCTTTATTGTCATATAAAAATTTCATCACTCTTACCAGACTAGAGAGTAGCTCCAGGAACATTCCTCTCCATAAGGAAGTGACCAGAGTAATCCCATACTTGTCCATCAGGATGTGTGGCTGCTGGGTTGTGACCACTGTTCCTACTTCCAGAAATGCAGCTTGGCTCCAGGGGACATGAGGTGCTGTGTGTGGCTCCTTGTAAACGTGCAGGAAATACAACACAAGCACCACGTTTTAGGGCATAATAGGTAGAGTGTGTGTGTGGTGAGGGGATCCTCTTGTCTCTGTCAACCTTTCTAGTCTCCTCCTGCTCTCAGGCTGTAGGACAGAGCCAGGTTTGCATGTGACCCAGGCTGAGGTGGTATTTTTGCCCAAATTATGTTGTTCTCAGCATGGCAGCTTATTTATCAAAACTTCTCTCGGGGAGACTTCTGGTGGTGGTGGTTGTAATTGCTTTAGTACTTCTGAAGGAGGATTTCAGGCATCTGAGTTGAAGTACCCTTCTGTTATGCTGGAAGATCTGAGCTGACTGTAGAAGGCCTAAGAATAAAACTAGGAAGTGCTGCTTTTATAGTAATAGTGTTTTTCCATACTTCTAGATCATGACAGATTGCCCAATGTACTCTGCAGGCAAGAGTGCTCCCTTTAAAGGCTCACTAAATAAAATAGAAATTCAACCATTATTTGGAGGAAACACGGCTGAGTTTAAAACTAGGTTTTGAAGGTGCTGGTGTTAACAGAAAAGTTTCTTTACAACTTCTTTCTGGTTTCAGCTTCCTGCAAGGACAGGTCATCCCATTTTCTGTTCATGCGTGGCTATGGCAATGATTTTTGTATACTAAGTTCAGTGTTTTGTTCTGATCCAATGAGAAACGTCCCAAAAAAGAAAGCCCAGGGAAACAGGGGAAGCTGCAGTCTCTACAGTGAGCCAGCCCATGCAGGAGAAAAGACTGAACATAGACAGACAAGCTCTTTGGAGTAACTGGGTTGGCCTGTGGAAGGAGAAATGCTGACAAGCCTCTCGTCTCTCTTTGTGAGCAATTGCCAGTTTCAAATCTGTATCTCTTTCTCCTAGAGCCTTTCAACTTCTAACGGCCAAACCCCAGGCTGGAGACGAGTCCCTTTCGTAACTCTTTGGGTAAACTTTGCCTTGGAAGAGGGAGACTCAAACCAGCCGAGGCTCCATGTGCCTGTCTGTCTGGTACTGCACACAAAAGTCTCTTTTGCACTTCTCCTCTCTGTCTGTCTGACTTGGGAAATGAGACTTTTGACCCTTGAAATGGTGACAGGCAGTGACCTTGACTTTTCTGAAGGTCACGTGCAGCTGATGGACATTCCTGTAGGCTCTAGCTGCTCTAAAAGCTTGGCTGTGCCTGATAGGGACGTGATTTGTGTCATGGTGTGTAGTAGGAGCCCACCTGAATCGGGAGCAGGAGTGTTTTTGCTGCCCTCAGGAATTTAGGAAGTTTATGGGGGATGCCAGTGTTTGATCCTTTAGATAAGAAGAGGTGCTGAAGAAAGCAGAAGTAGGGCTGTTTTCAGTCAGTAGTCCATCCAGCATTCCCCATGTATCCAAGTATGGATTCTCATTTTGTCTCCGGTATTTGTTTTATCCATGTTGAGATGCGATACTCTCAGTAGACGAAATCGGATTTAAATATGTTCAGAAAAGGAATGCACAGACAGAAAATAATTAGGTTGAGTAAGGAACTCTCCCACTTGTTATGAAACTGTGTGAAAGTATTTGGCTCACTAGGGTACAGAAATACTTGTAGAATTTGGGGCTGTGTTGGGAAAACTCCGTTACGTGTTTCTTCATGAGGAGGAAAAATCAACTCTGCTCAATTAAGGTATCCTTTTTTAAGTAAGGTCCTCTTCATCATGTGTTCCCTGAAGCAACTGATCTCAGTAGCTTAGGTAATGCATTCAAGTGTATTGCTTTAAGAAGGCTTTCAGAAAACATGGATTCCTAAATTTGTCCCACAGCTTTGTGAAACTTAAGAACATTAGGAGCAAGGAGAACTACAGCCCATCATATCAAGAGCAAACTGCTGAGGTTTCTATCTGGCTTGGAGGCAGAAGGGAGCTGTTAGCAGGGTTAGTGGTTGGAAGAGCATAGGGCACAGGAGGGATGGACTGGAATGGTGCTCAGCAATCCACGTGGGCTCTCTCCTCTACAGTAAGACTTACCTTTCATTCTGTTTCACTTTTAATTTTGAGAAAGATAGTTTTGCTTTTCAGATGTGATTGATCTCACTGGAGATGATAAAGATGATCTTCAGAGGGCAATTGCCTTGAGTTTGGAGGAATCAAACAGGGCATTCAGGGAGACTGGAATAACAGATGAGGAACAAGCCATTAGCAGGTAAACAACCAACTTATATAAAGCAGAAATTAAATGAAAGAGTTGGAGATTGGCCTGTATTGCTTTTTTAAACTTTTAACAAAGAATAACTTGTTTACTTTTACTTGTGCTACTGATATGCCTGGCTTCAGGATGTTGCTTTAATGTATTGTATGTTCTACACTGGAAAATAGTCTGTTATGTGTGGACTAGGATTTAATAGTATGTTTCATATTGATGTGTTTGTTTAAATATGGAGGAAGTGGATGGAGATAGAGACTATGTGGTCATATTTAAATAGGACCTAAACCCCGAAGTTTCTCTTGTGTACCAGGTAAAAAGCAACAAAACCAAAATATAATTAAGAAGCTAATAAGTGCTTTGTCCTGTTTTTTGCAGTGTTCATTTTACAATAACGTTTTCTTCCCTCTGTGCTAAGGCTGAGATTGAGGGAGTGGGTATTAATGTTATGACTTGAGTATACTAAGAGCAGCTGCTCTATTTTAGCAGATGAAGAATGTTATTAACCTATTTAACAAATAAGATTTATAAGCTTGGAGCGAAGTTTTGGATTTAAAGTTTTATAAACTTAAATCTCTCAGTTTGGGTGTGATAAGAGTCTTTGAGTTAACTTTTGATCAGATTTTATGATAACTTTTTGTACAGCTGGCCTGTGTGTGTTTTTTGGTAATGTTGATACAATTATGAAATATTTGGGACTTGAACTAAGCCTGGGTGTAGGGTTATGTGGGAGGGATGTTGTTTCTTTTTTCTGTCTGTAACTGGTCTTGGGAGGAATGTTGAGTTTTCCATTTGTGACTGGCCTTGTTCTAAGGGAAACAGGCAATGATTTGATCCTTGATAGAGGTAAAGTACTGCCTCCTTGTGAAAGACCAGTTTAATAGAAAAATAATTTAGATGGGGGAGATTAACCACAATAATCCTTTTTCTCAGTTCGTTGTGTTTGACAGGCTAAATGACTTATTAGAAAATTCCATCTCTGAGAATATGGATATTTTATTGCTTTATTTATATTAATTTGTCAACTGTAATTTTCTTTTTCCTTTTGAAAAATAAATATGCTAATTGTGAGAATAAACATACCCTTCCACCCCCCCATTTATGATAAAAGCCATCTTGTTATATGAATTTAAGATAACATATTTTGGGAGGAAAAGGTAGGATGAGAGGGATTTATATTCTTATTAATAGCTGGAAGAAGCCTTTAAGGGGTTGTTTTTTATAAGACCTTAGTATGTGCATGTATACAAGAGGATGGTGGAAGTTCTGTCCATTTGTTTTTTCAGAAGGTCAGCTCTTGCATGTTCCTTTTTGAAGGGCAGAATTGTCGTAATTACAGAGTTGTGATTTAGGCAGGCTCTCAGAAAGATGGACCTATTTCTGGAGATGGAAAATTTTCTCCCTCCTTTTCCTTCCACAAGCCTTGACTGCTTCTGCTGTGCTCATTTCTTGGGAGTCTTGAAGATTTTGGATATTTGCTGTAGACTTTGGTTTTCACTTTTGAAACTAAAAACCCCTCTTTGGTCTTACCTGCTTAGCCCATAACTTAGTATTATAAATATTATCTACTTAAATCACGTATAGTTTTCTGGCTGCAGAAAATAACAAAATATACCTTTTTTCTGCATCTAGACAATCTCTTTGGTTATTTGCAGGGAAAATGTTGGTCTTAGGAAATAGAGACTCACATCTAATGGCAAAATTGCACACAGTAACGTGCAATGTCAAATGAAGAGCTTGTTGCAGGTCATATCCCCCTTGGTGCACTGCACCACATTTTCTATGCTTCCTGGAGTGTTCTTTGGACCATTTGTTGCACAAATTCATTTCACAAAGCCATACAAAAATATTCACTGAAGGATCCATAGTATTCCATGACACAAGGAAGGGAATGGGACTTTGCTTGTGAATGGAGGCAGAGAACAGTGAGGATCTTGAAGGCTTTGGCTGCATTGAGACATTAGATCAGCTCAGTGATGTGGAAGCACCCTGAGCTGATGGTGAATTATGTCACTGTTGAACAAATATGGGAAGTTCAGAATTCTTGAATTCTTGATCCAAACTTTTCAATCAGTTTCCTTAAGGACAGAACTTCAAACTGGTTTTATAACCAAAAAAAACCCCAAACCAAAACAAAAAAAAACCCCACTTTGTAGTTAACACCCCACAGAAGAATGTTGGCATTCCAATAGAAAGCGCAGGATCTGTGCAGAACTTCTCAAAACAAAAATTAGAACACTGTAGCTGTAAACAAGTCAAGCTACAGCCATTTACTTTTCTAGATAAAATAAGAAGCAGAAGTCAAATTGGAGGTCAGTAATAAGCAAATTTAAGCTGTGGAAATGTTTCATTTTTAAAAATTTGGACCATGTGCGTATTTAAATAGTTTTTGGTGTGCTGGCTATTTTTTTCAAAGGTATTCCTAGTGGTTTGGAACCTGACTTGCAAAGATTTTGTTAGGGTTTCCTAGGGAGAATTAGTGGAATTTCTTGACTTATGTAATTAATGTTGTAATGCACATAGAATTTGTCTTCCTGAATGTAATTGCTTTAGGCTACTTAATGAGGACAGATCTGATTACTGTGTAGGTGTTGAAAGAAGTGCATCTGAAATGTCCAAGTGTCCGAGCTGAACATCTTGTACTTGTCACATTTAAAGTGTTTTCCTGTTTCCTCTTTAAATCTCCCAGAGAAATATGCATGATGAGTGTATTTCCTATTGTGAGAAAGTTTCTCCTGTTTATATTGCTCTTCCTGCATTGAAGGAGTCTGAAGCTGGCCAAATAGGGCTTCACTAGGGAAGGCAGTGAGATATGATTGGAAGGAGAAATCAGCTGGCCTGTGTTGTGCCTGTGCCCAAATAAAAATGACTCCACGCTGTCAGGGCATAAAGGATGTGCACAGCCCCTGGGCTTTGTTTTAAATCACGGTCACTGAAACTGCTGGGGACTCTGCACTGTGGTTCAGCAGTTTGTGTGTAGATCCAGGGTGGGATTGTGGGATGTTGTAGAGTCAGGGATATATTCCCGGATGTCCAGCTGTAAGACAGTCACAGGACAAATACCTTGCCATGCTCTTTTAGCTGAGTAACCTGACTGAGGGGGCTTTTCTGCAGCATGTCGAGTGGGCTTCCTCAGAGTGGTTTGACTGAATCTTTGTGCTGTGGCCTCACCTGGCCCTGGGGTTTTTGCTTTGTCTGGTGAGCCCCATGCATTTCTGCAAGGCTGCTTGGTTGTGCCCAGCTCGTTCCAGAGAAATAAAACACTGCTTTCAGGTCTCATGCCAAGCCTGGCACTAACGAACCCTTGCTGCAGCGTTTCCCTCCAAACAAGATTCCAGCCTCGGAGGTGGGGAGCCGTAGGTCCCGTGAGTCCAGGGGGGTGCCAAACCCTGCACATAGCTGATGGCTGTGTGCTGGAGACTGTCCCCAAGGGTCACCAAGTGGGGCTTCAGCTCTGTCATCAGAATTGCTAAATCCTTGTAATAACTCTCTGGAAGGATGCTCGTTTTGTGAAGCAATGTAAGATTCTTGATCCAGGTGATGTCCCAAATTGTGACTCTATGAATGCAAGACAGTGAGCATTTTACATGAGATATCTCACTGTGCTAGTAAATACATTTATTTATGTAGCTTTTGAGCTGATCATTAGGTTCCTATTTACTGTGCTCACTACACTTTATTTCACTTTTCATTTTTGATTTAACTGCATCACAGCTATCATTATGTCTGAAAATTAATTCAGCACATAGAATGTGCAGTTATTGCTTGTGCTCTCTGAGGACAGATAATGCTATAAGTAGAATTAAGGAAAAAAATACCATGACGCCTTCGGAATCAAATACTTTATTAACACATTGGAAACACATTTCAGGTCGAGCTAGAGATGAGTAAATCCCTTACCTGCTAAAGAAACACAAATTCAAATACAAGAAAGAAATTTTAGTAGGTAATTAAGCTGATGAATGGTAATACTCATAAAGTCAGGGAACTGTTTCAGTTTGAGAATGTTTATTTTTTTGAACTTGAATCTTGAAACACCTTGAAATATTCTTGAGCTTGTGGGGGGATCAAAAAAAGGGAAGTTTGGCTGTTTACCTGAAACACAAGTGGTGTGAAGTAGGTATTGTAGTCCTGTTACAACATCATTTAAATTTATTCCACTCTGTCAATCTTCCTGTCAGTTTTAAAGGTCACTTCAATTTCGTTTGAACAAGATTTTAAGCAATTCTACCTGCATGAGAAATTATTTGAACTA
Organism: Mohoua ochrocephala; assembly: GCA_013398855.1. Taxonomy (NCBI): domain Eukaryota; kingdom Metazoa; phylum Chordata; class Aves; order Passeriformes; family Acanthizidae; genus Mohoua; species Mohoua ochrocephala. Next base: position 9,821 of record VZTA01002450.1, on the reverse strand, counting down.
TGTATGAAATTTTTAAATTGATTTTTAATGTCCCCATTGACCAACTTTTGCTCTCAAAGCAGAGATACACAGGTCATCTAACACTTTTGAAGGACTGTATTGGTGAAAAGGAAAAGGAATTTGACGGTTTCTTTACATTTTGGGGTTTTCTTAATAGAAAACACTATCGGAAAAGGCTCTTAGAACAATCAGAGTCAGGTTCCATCCCTGTACAGTGCTTGAAGAGATGTCAGAACAGAAAGTCTTAGTCGATAATATGCCCGTCCTTTCAGTGCTGTTTACAAGATGCTGTAAAAAACTAAATTGATTAATCATTAGGAAATGAAAACTGGTGTTTTAGATTTTTCCTCAGCCAGATGGATACAGAAGTGGTATTTGTATCAAATGGTCTCTCAAATTTAGAATACCTCTTTTTTACTGTATTTTTTCCAAAATAAGTATCAGTGACAAATTAGTATGTTCCCCAGAGCAGTTATCTGCAGTAAATTCATATGATGCTTCATAGTTCTTGGTAAGATAGCTTTTCTTTCTTTGACAGGAACATAGCTTGAAATAAGGATGTAGTTAGGAAACTGAGGGATTATGGGGCAGGGGGTTGTCAGTTTCTATGTTTTTTCTAAGTTGTTCAAACTGTATCTTTTAGGAGCTCCCTTTACAGACCAACCTAAGCCTGGCCTTTCTTTGGTGTTTTAGTGAGTCTAGAACTGAAAGAAGGCAACTCTTCATGCTGCTCAGACTGCTTAGACGCTTGTGATGCAGCTTGTGAAATCCTGTGCTTGGCACCGGAGAGCAGCTCAGCCTTTTTTTTTGTCTCAGAGTTGGACTGGATGGCTGGGGCCAGTGACTACTGTGTCAGTAATGCACTCGCCAGGCTCTTGGCTGATGAGTTAGAGCCAGTGTTACATGACCCCAATGCATCCATCTCCATCTTGCTATTTAGAATATACCTACCACAAACTCCTTTTAAGGTGTGCTTTGTCACCAGGCTGAGCACACGTGCTGATACAGAAATAATGTGTTGAGAGAAGCTTGAGCTGGAGAGCTTCACACCCATCAGATCTTACTGTCATGTGAAATACGGATATTCAGCATAAATCACATAGGAACAGTTTCCAGCAAAGAAGGTGGTCATTGAAGCATACAATTAAAGTGTTGAGTGGCATTTGAAAAATGGCAGAGAGATGTCTCTCTGTGGCTCATAAAGTAATTACTTGCCACGTAAAGTGATTAACACAGTTGCATGAATTGCAAAAGTGGAAACGAAGAAAACTGCGTTCATTTTTGAAAGTTACCTAGCTATAACTTCAGCTTCCTGTCAGTAAACGAAAGATTGGTGACTTTGTGCTTCGCATAGCAATAAAAGCATTTGTAGATGAAAGCACTGTGCTATTAGTGCTGCCTAAAATTTGTCCATCCTGTTTGAATCTGGTTCTTAAATAATAGATGACTTGTAGGCATGGCTCTTGTATCTGGAGCTCTCACAGGAGATTCATGCACTCACTGATACCATTTTCCAAAAGGTAATGGAATTGCTGTAGCATAACTAAAAGTAAAATAGCATTTTTGTTGATATGTTATTGCATATAATATATTGCGTATATTGCTCAGCAACAATAAGTGAATGATGTCCTTATGATGTCTATATTACTACCTGAATGTGTTTTACTACTTGGTTGGGGGGGTTTTTTGGTTAGTTTTTGTGGGGTTTTTGGTTTTTTCTCACATTTTTTCCCTCCCTTCTGTTCCTGAAGAGTTCTAGAAGCCAGTATTGCAGAAAATAAAGCAAGTTTAAAGAGGACGCATCCAGAGGTATGGAGTGACTCTCCAAACCCTTATGATCGAAAGCGGCAAGACAACTGCCCAGTAGGATTAAAGAATGTTGGCAACACGTGCTGGTTTAGTGCTGTCATTCAGGTAAGCACTCTTCAATTAGCCACGTGCATTCTTCATTGTATCTGTTGGGAGGTGAGTTAGCTCATTTTAAGTGAATATCTTACAATAATCTCTTTTCCTGGGAAGTTTAGGCCACTGCATGAGATGTTTTTGAGCATTACTTATTTATTGCATCTCTTAATGTGTCTGTCCATAAGTCAGATTGAAGTGTAGAAGGTACTGGTAGCCTATCTAAGTGAAGCTTCAAAATGTTTCTTATTAAGAAGTTGTTGAAGACAAGGAGTTGACTCTCTGAAGATCCTGAGCGTATGCAGCTCATGCTGACATCAGTGACAATTGTGGATGCTTAAAAACATGGGAAAATTGGGTTACGGATGAGGAACTGACTTTTTATATTAAAAGGAGCACGTGCAAATGACTGAAAAGGGGTAGCTGACAATGGAGGTCGGTAGAGGAGATGAGACACCTTCAGTCATGGAGTGCTTACTCGAATGGCTACGAGGGGATACACATAGCTGGGTGGGGTAGAAGGAAGAATAACTAACAAAGAAGGAAACTTAAGAAGAATGAAGGGGAAGGTCTGATACGGATGCAATTGCAACTGGTTTTGGTTGTTTTATGCAATACGATCAATGTGTGTACTATTTTTTCAAAGGTAAGGGTGAGTAGGGAAATGAGTACAGATACTGCAACTTGCCTAGTGAAAGCTAGTGTTCTAATATCAATAATTGATGTACATAAACTTGATGAATCCATCTTTTAGGAGATGTATGTTTCTGTAAATAAGCTGTAGATCTACTGAAAAACATTTTAACCTACAGAAAACTGAGCGTGAAACTGTAATATAATAGTGGGAAATTTATTTTTAGTCTACAAGAAAGAAATGCAGAGTATCGTAACTTTTTGTAGTCTGAGGTTTTGAAAGGAAGAAAATAAAATATTTAATACCCCTTTTTAACAAATTACTGTCAGGCTGAAGCACTTCAGACAAACTAATACTGTTACTTTCATACTGGCTGTTGAAAGATGGCTGTTCTACTTCAGGCTGAGTCCATTTAGATCAATGTTCTGCCCAGCAATTTCCACAAATGGATGCTTACAGAGGAGTACAACCAGTACTCATGATATTGCTCTAGTAAAACACTCCTGAGCATCCCACTGCTTTTATCTTGGAAGGATTTTTTTAAATCCTTTGCAGTTTATTTAGTTGGTAAACCCCAGGGGACCTCCGTTGTACTTGTCTTCCTTGAACCTTGCAAACTTCTTGCCCCCATAGGGTCCTTTGGGTAGGAGTTCCACAGTTGTGCTTCCCACTGCATGAAGAGCTGCCTCAGTTTTGTGATTTTTTGAACCTGGCTCCCACTACCTTTGTCCAGTAGCCTCCATGTCTCCTGGTGGACCAGACAGGAGTTGATTGCCATTACAGTTCTGTGGGCTGCTCTCCTACTCTCTTTCAACACCTCGGTGGTCTCTTTTTCTTCAGGCTGGATGCTGAACTGCCACCTGTAGAATCTGTTCTAAGCTCTGATCCGCTTTGTTGCTATTCTCCAGATCTTTTCTAGCTCTAGTAGCATTTTAGTTGGGAGAATGAGGAAAGCTCTTAAGATGTGAGTGTGCTGTGAATTGGAGGTGGTATGAGGGAGAGATAACAGGCTCCTCAGGAAAGACAAGTAGGGATGACAAGGAGAGGTACTGCCTTCCTCCTGAAGGAGTAGCTCAAACGCGTGTGGTACTCGTGTGGGACAAGGTGACAGTTTAAGATGAGAGTCTGTGGATGAGGATCAGAGGAGAGGCTGGTAGAAGTGCCACCATGATTAGTCTGCTACAGACTACCCTCCTCAGCATGAGGATGTGCACACAGCCTTCTTGAAAGGCAAGGAAGTCTCTGGATTACAGTCTGTGGTTCCCATGGGGAACTTTGATAAACATCCTGACCCTTGCTGGGTCCAACACAGCAGGACACAAGCAAACCAGATTTCTGGAGGGTGTGAGGAATCACTTCTCGGTATGAGCACTGATGGGCCAACTAGGGGTGATGCACAGCTGAATCTGCTGTTCCCCAAAAAGGGGAGAACTAGAGGTGGAGTAATGTGGGTACTCTTGACTGCAGCAACCATGAAATAGTAGAGTTCAGGGTGCTAATTTGACCCATATAAGTCCACAGGACCTACTGAGCTGCATCCAGTGGTGATTAGAGACAGTGAGGAAGAGTCTTAGCAAGGCAACTCTCTCTCATTTTTGAAAAGTCATGGAGAATAAAAGAGGTTCCTGCTTTACTGGAGCCAGGATTTTTAGAGCAGTGCATATTGGGAGGATGAGAGGCAATAGGAGTCATTGAGATAAGGAAGATTAAGCCTGGATATAAGCATTTTTTCCCATGAAGACAGGCAGGCAGTGGAGGTTGCCCAGAGAGGCTGTGCAGGGTCTGTCAGACCTTGGAAAGTTTTAAGATGCCTGAAAAAAAGCCCTGAGTAGCCTGGTCTGATCTCACAGGTGACCTCCTGTGAGGTCAAGCGGGAGGCTTGACAAGAGACTTCCCTCAGTATCTTCTGAGCTGAATTACCCTGTTATTCTATACTAATGTTTTCTGTTTCATTCTATCTTCCCTTCTTAATTATTTTATTCTGCTTTTAACTATGATTCTACTTCATGTGTTGATCTGATACTTTCATGGAACCATCTGCCATAAATTCAAAGTTTTGAATAATGCTGGTTAGTTTGGCCCCCATCATTTTCTATAAATTCCAGAGTTGCTCTCCACCGTGGACCTCACTGTACACATAGCAGTTTTGAATTTAGCTTTCTTCTTACATAGATATGCAGTCTCATATGTTATTTCTGTCAGTTCATGTTTGCCAACTCTTGTTTTTACTACACTGCATATCTCTTTACTGAGAAAACCTGGTCAAAACTGGCTGTCCTTTTTAGATCACTTCTGAATTTTACTTGCCAGAGCAGAGTTTGTGAATTTGCAGTAACCTCCCTTCAGGCTGGAACAGATGGTTGGCTCTTGCTCCTCTCTTAATTTTTGATTGCCTGTTTGTTTGTGCCTGGACCTTCCATCTCACCTCACTGGAGCTTAGTTAAAAGCTTTTGTTGAATGACTTCTTCACAAATTGCCCTGAAATCCCAGTAGACTGCATAAACTGGATTACTGTTATCCATGTTCTGCTTGACTTGGAGGTTTTTGGTTTTGTTTGTGGTGGGTCATTTTGTTTGTTGGTTTGGTTTTGGTTTTTTTAACAGGAAGTATTTACTTACCTGCCGATTGCGTGCAAATAACCCTGTGGATAATGAAATGGAAAGATTTCTTTAATTGTTCTATGACCCCCCTTCCCATTTGAAGTTTTTATGTTCTTAGACCTCTTTTCTTTAAGTATTTAGTAACCTAACAGGTATTTGAATTTTCTATGTTCCTAGAGATCTTTTGATGTTTCCCTTGTTCATCTCTCCTCATTTCCTTATTCCACCACATGCATAGCTCTTTTTGTAATAGCAGAAACATTGTCTTTGTCCTAACAGAAGCAAACATTTTATTTCCATTAAGATCTTTATGGAGATAATGTGACTTGGTGTTTTATCTTCTCTATTGTGTAACCAAATTTTACATTCCTAGTAGTCCCAAATCTAAAGATGACTGATTTTGTGTGTACGTGCGTTTCTGTAAATGACTTTTATATATAGGAAACTGCAAATCTTTAAATAAATGTTTTCATGGAAACTTGAATTTTGAATTCATTAATCACAGAGATAAGAGCTGAGGGCAGAGAATGTAAAAACCTATGCTAGACTTATGATCTCATGTTATTTATACCCAGTGTGCAACTTTATACCTTGAAAACAGATTCGAAAGAGACCGAGCTAGTTCTTGTGGTCACTAGCCATACCATGTGGTGTCTGGAATTATCATGGCTGTATCGTAAAAGATAGTGAAACTTCTGGAGTTAGGTCTATGGAATCTAATTCAAGCAAACCATTGAAAGATTTATAACTTCAGTTGGTTGAAAATTTAGGTTATTAATATTATCTGTCAGCCAGGAAGATTTATGTTTCAAGCAACCATCCCAGGAAATTTAATGCATGTTAATTTAGAACATTAGCTAATACCATATTTATTCATCCACAGGGCAGGTTGACTACTTGGGTTGCATTGACTATGTAGAAGTATTTTCTTGCTTTCTTTGGGAGGCTTTTGTAACCTGACACATCCCATAGGTCAACAATATCTAAATGTTAACTACTGTCAGTCACACTGATATATTGTGTAATATAATCTAAAATGAAATTGCAAAGAAAGAAAAATCTTCCTTCTATTTAAGGAGTGCTTGTTAAGGAAAAAAAAAGAGTTTGACATTTTGATGCTTTCCTTTTGCAATATTTGTTTTTTATAGGCACCAATTAACTGACTTAGTGAAATGCAGTCATAAATGTTTTGCAGTAAGAGCATGAAATTCCTCAAGAGACATTTGTAGTGAGTGACAGCAAACTCTAACAAGATTCAAACATCGCTGGAAATGTTGCCTTTAACCTGTATTTATTTGTGCCTTAGAGAAACAGGCACATGTGGAAGTCGTCCTCTTCTGCAGGTGAAGAGGGGAGTCTCTCTTCAGAGAGCTCCAAAACAAAGTTTTGCTTTCAACATTTACATTCGGCAGCGTTAGAGTGAGCAGTAGTATTTTTCCCACAGTGTAACTTCTAAAAATCTGCCCTGCTGTTGAGGACTTCTGACGTGATAACAACATGAATTTAAAACTGAGTCCCCAAGAGAATATGTCAAAAGGAAACATATTAAATCATGTTCATTTCTTCCTCACCTGCCAAGAAATGAATCAAGTTCCTCAATGATTTTTCTACCTCTTCTTGAACTTGTAATAAACTTACATTTGGGACAGGAGTTCACCCATGCATGCTTTTGCTACTGTTTAGTTAGAGGAACATTTATAAAAGGACCCATAAATCTGGAGACTTTAGAGTATTTCTGTGTTAATTGTGTGTTATTTCTGTATTTATTAATTTTTAAAAATTCTCATTATCGTAACTACATATGTCTGCTCTTGAAATAGAACGTAAGACATCAAGTTCTTTAAAGAAACAAAACACAAACATACCACTGTATGTTTTTACTTTTCTGCAGTAGATTTTAGTGCCCCCCTTGTGAAAAGGTAACGTCACAGTTTTCTTGGCTGTAAGAGTTTATAGCTTGAAAACGGCTTAGAAATAATACATTTATGGAGCCTGTGGAGCTGTTCCTTTGTGTCATGCTGAGCACGAGTTAAGAGTTTGCAGGACGTGGGATGTAGAAAGCAAGTAACTCACAGGACATGGATGTGTTGTTGGAATCATGTCTTGAACCAAAACATCTGGGGGAGAACTTGCACAGGCAGCAAGCTTATGACATTGCACTAGACTGATTTTGTCTTTTGGAGTCCCAAGTAGGGTTCTGGTCATGTGCAAGAAGTAATGTCCTGGCAGGACCTGCCCTGTGGAAAAGGTGCCGTGGGAGATGATGCCCAGGTCGTTTAGAGAATGTCGCAGACTCGGCGTGCCAAGGCAGATTTCTGTGGGAGGGGGAAAGTGTGTGGGGAATCAGTGAAAACTGTGCTGTAAATGCTGCTGTTCCCCTTTCTCCAGTCCCATTCCTCACGTACCATGTGCACTCTCCCCCAGTCTCATGACTCCAGAGGGCCGGGTTGCAGCCCCTCCCTTTACCAAATGAGGTATCCCAACAGGACAGCTGGGGCTTGGCATCCCCACAATCTTTTCTCTGTGAGTCTGTCAGAGTCTGATGAGATTTTTTTTGTCTTCCCCAAAAGTGCATACCTTGCTGAATGAAGTTAACAAGCATAAATCTCCAAGGATGCTCTTTAACTTTTATTTTCAGGGTCCCTAACACCACTTCTGGCATTTTACTCTGTTGTGTTGTGTTTGGGAGCAGCCTTCTTGTTTTCCTGATGTCAATATATGTGGAGTTAAGATCTCCTTTGATCCTAGACTTCTAGTTCTGGGAAGAAGTGAACCAGCTTGATGGGTGAGAATCAAGCGAGTATTTTCTTCCCAGTTGGTGGCTCAGCTACTGTTCTTACCAATATTGTTCTTCTTTAAAGCAGCCTATTACAAGTATCTAACTTTTACATTATTTTATGTTTCTCGTTTGTCATGATGAACGGAAAGGATTGTGATGGATGATGTGGTAGCGCATTAATACCAAAAAGCCTGGGATTATCATACAATTAAATGTGCATATACATACATTGTACGTGAGTCTCTTGCTTCCCTGGGCATGCAGTGCAAGGTTGTAGGCCGAAGAACATTCAGTGCTCAGATCCCCATGTGAGTTAAAATGGTCATTGATGGAATATTTTCTTTCCACTGTTTTCACTGTGGAACAGCCTGGGGCAGGGGTTGGTGGGAGATAAAGATATCAACTGTTCTGTAGAGCTTCATGGGCAGAGGAATAATGATGTTGGAAATCTAGTTTCTTGCTTTCCGTTCCTCTGTCACTCCCTCTGTTTCCCTGTAAAGTAAACCTGTCCCTTCCAAATTCAGTCATCCTGTGATATTTGCTGTCAGGGTATTCCTTTTCCTGCTTTTTGTGCTTCTGTAGTCTCTGGTTCCCTCAGGTTGCTTGTGTGATATTTCAAACTCTTACCTTATATTTAGTGATTTGTAATATTGCAAAATTTGTTGCGAAGGTATGGAAAGCTTTAATGGATCATGGCTTTCGCTTTGACTCATAAATAGTTGCTCATTTAATTAAAATAAAGGATACAGGATGCATAGTTTAGGTGTGTTACTTAAATTTACATCACTTCATTTAGGCAAGAAGTTGAGAACTGTAACCATGTAAGGAAATGTTGGCTGTTATTTTATGTCCTAACAGATTTTTTTTTTCTTGCTTTGACCATGTAATAGAGGAGTGGTTGAATGGCATTTTTAGTATGTGCCAAGACACAAGCATAAAGTGAATTCTTCTGGACACATATCATACTTAGCTGTCTTCTGAATTGCAGTAATGTTCTGAGTTTGTTGCTATAAACAAGTAAATGTTCTCTAAATGCAGGCTGGTAATGCCAGGGTGAGCTGTTTGTTTAAAATGTTGACTTAACCCAAGCCTTCTAGAGGTCTTAGTTTGACTTTCTAGCTCCAACAGTATGCAAGCTGTTTTCCATCTTGTTCCATGTTGCACCTCAGCCTTTTGGAGATGGAAGACGTGATAGCTTAAAACTGTGTTTCATACTTAGGTTTTCAGCAGTTTGGAGAGCTAATTGGTTGGTTGGTTGTAAGTAAAAATGTCCTTTTAGAGGTACTTCCCAAAACTTTTGAGACCTGGGGTTGAATCTCTCTGTGATTCTGAAATTGCTAAATGTTTTCCTGATCGCTGCCACTGTACATGTGGGGTGGTTGTGCTGAAGTTCAGCCATCAGGCAGTGTCATTTCTGTCTGTAAGAGTTTTTGTTTCAGAGGGGAAGAGAAAAAGAAAACTCCTCTTCCTATACTTTCACAGTGAAGTTTGAAAAGGAACCTGCTCAAGTCTCAGCTTTGAAGCTGCTTTCCTCACTTCCCTTCTGTCTTCCTTACATGAAGTTTTCTAAAGAATGTGAGAGAAGCTTTGGACTGTGCCAAATCCTCGGTGCATATAAAGAAGCACAAAACTATGTTCTGGGTGACTTCCTAATTTTCTTAATGCCTGTCATTAGTCTCTATTCTGGAAACAGGATTTACCACTTAACAGGAATAAGACACAAACAGGTGGAGTGGGAGACAACCCCAGAGGAAGTTAGAGTAAGTTATGAGGAGGAGCAGGGTAGAAGGGAGCATTGTGCCAAGCAGAGCAACTGGTGCAGTAGCAACAAGCGGCCACTTTATGGACTTCGTTGTGAGAAAGTAGGTTCAAGAATATGAACCAGAAATGGAAAAAAAAAATAAAT
>VZTA01002447.1:105692-146665 GCA_013398855.1 Mohoua ochrocephala | reverse complement strand
ATTGTCCTGCTCTGATTTTGTTACTAAAAAGTTCACTTCATAGCTCTAAATTGAGCCTGTTTTCCCTGTGATGGTATTTGGTGAGTGATCTTTCCTGGTCTTTATATCAACCCATGAGCCCTTCATTAGATTTTCTCTCCTGTGTTCAGCTGTTGGAGGGGAGCAGTGAGCAGCTTGGGTGGGGGCCTGGCATCTGGCCCAGGTTAACCCAGTATTTTTATTGGAGAATGAGGGCAGTCATAAGGATTTTGAGATAAGGATACTAGTTGGGAGAAGTAACGGGCAAAACAAGTACAGAAAAGTGTTAAAGTGTTATACAGTAGAATGATCGTGGGGAATTTTTGTTGTAATTGTGGTGAAGGGTCCAGGGGCAGATTTTGTATACCTTGTTAATTTTTGTTCTGTGTTGTGATGATCTTATTTTGGTTTTGGTGTTGTTTTTTTTCTTTACAGTTCACCACAAAAGGTGATTTATTGGTAATATCACCTACAATATCCCTACTCCTGCCTTGATTCAGACTTAGATGTAGAAGCTCTCAATGAAGAAAGCCAGCACCAGCTCACAATCTGCTCCTGGCATTTCTCATTGGCTTCCTTCATTCTCTTGACCAAGTGCTTTTTATTCTGCTGCTTCTTCCTTGTTCTTTCGAGTGCTCTGCTTCGTCAGAGCAATATGCCTGCGCTTATGCTGCAGCACTCAAGGAGTCCCTAGTCGCTGAATCTTAGGAGCCTTGGTTCTGGGTTTCTTGCCCTCCTCGTTCACAGGCTTCCTCACAACGTACTGGCAAACACCATCCTTCTCAGACAGGTTGAACAGCTTGCGGATTCTGCTGGTCCTCTTGGGACCAAGATGACAGGGTTGTGTCCATCAGCCCAGAAATGTCCTTTTCACCCTTTTTCACTATGACCAAGTTCAGGACACTCAAGTTTGCATCAACGATGCAACCGCAAATGGATTTGTGCTTTATCTCTCCAGTTCCTCTGGGGCGACAGCAAGAACGGCCCTTGCTGGGCAGAAGGCAGACACGTCCGCGAGGCAGGACACCTTCATGGAGAAGCCTTTGTCACTGCCACCACTGATCTCGACAACATATCCCTTCCACTCCTCACTAAGGGAATCAGCCAGGACCTCCATGGCCATTTGTTCCTCACAGAATGTTGTTAGATTGCACTCATCGTCATCACTGAGCTTCTGGCAGCCAGTGGTTGGAAAAGAGATGTTCAGCTTCATCCTGCTCACGCCTCCACGCTGCTGGAAAGGGCAGCACTAACCCGGCTCCCAGCAGTCGCAGCAATTTTCAGCTCACTGAATCACAGAATCACAGAATTAACTAAGTTGGAAAAGACCTTTTAGATCATCAAGTCCAACCTATGACCTAACACCACCTTATCAACTAAACCATGGCACTGAGTGCCACATCCTGTCTTTTTTTAAACACCTCCAGGGACGGTGACTCCACCACCTCCCTGGGCAGATAATTCCAGTGCCCAATCACCCTTTCAGTGAAGAATTTCCTCCTAATGTCTAGCCTAAACTTCCCCCCGTGCAGCTCAAGACTATGTCCTCTTGCTCTGTCATTGGTTGCCTGGGAGAAGAGACCAACCCCCCACTGACTAAAACCTCCTTTCAGGTGGTTGTAGACAGTGATAAGGTCTCCCCTGAGCCTCCTTTTTTCCAGGCTAAAACTAAATTTCCATGCATTTTCAGTGAGCTTTTGGGGATATTCCAATTTGGCCCTCACTCCCAGCTCACCTTCTGGGGGTGGTTCTGAGAGTTTTTTTTGTCTCAGTCCTGATCTTTAACTTTTGGAATGAATAACAATAATCTGGGAGAAGGCCACCAGAGTATCAGCTCCTTCTTGGGCATTGTTTGGAAGCTCACCACTTCCCCCACACTCCTAGTATTTTTATCACATGTTGGAGTGGGCAGAGGGATCAGTTGCCCCCTCCCCAACAAGTCCAAACTTTTCATGCAACCGTATGCATTCTGATAAAAAGGCAGGGCTCTTTGCCATGTGCTTTTTCTTCAGAAAGCTTTCTTTCATTTTCCAACATCAGTAAAATTGTCAAAAGAGTCTCTGTCCTTTGTAACTTAGTTAATTCTGTTGAAGGGTGTGGTACCATCACCATCAGCTCTGCTCCATCATATGCTAATGACTTAAAAAAGAGCAGGCCTGAGGGTGATTATCAGGGGGTGGCTCCAAGGAGTCATCCCCCTCCTCCAACCTGTGAAGGGACAGTGACATCATAGCCAAGGAGTCCCACCTCCTTCTCTACCTCCTCATCTTTTACAGGTGGGCAGAGTTCAGGGTGTGGGGAGGAGCCTGGCTTTGGTGCAAACTCCTCCCAGGGGATGAGGTCATGTTCAGGGTGGCCTAGCACCGCCCCCAAATTGGCATGCATGCTTCCCCCAAAGATGGTAATTTTCACTTCTAAAGCTCTCCACAAACTGGTTTAACAGGTTTCTCAGGTTCTGGGCGAGTTGCTTTTGGGCCATCAGCCCTGCCTCAGCCCTGAGGCAAGCTATTGTTTCAGCCTTCAAGGCAATTTGCACCTTTACCAAAAGGTAGAGCAAAAATGTGCTTCTTTTTTTGGGTAGCCATTTCAGACTCCCTTATGTTTTTTGTCTCTTTTGAGACAGCCATCTTAGAGTGACCATGTGCTCCGTGGGGTGCCCTCTTAGACTGACCACATGCTACCTGACCAGGAGGTTTCTTTTCCCCCTTTGGCAAAGTTCCAATTCTCTCAGCTGCTACCTGCAGTTTTTGCCAGTTTTTTCTCAGAGACAAACTTTACAAGTGTACAACAACTTCACTTGGAGAGCAATCCAGGTCTGCCCTTGACCTTACTGCTGGAGAACATTAGTTTTAATCAAAAACTTTCTCTCCTTTTACTGTAGCTAGCAATAATCTCCACACAAAACCACTCTTTGCCAAAACTCAGAGTATCCAGCATGACTGTGCCAATATCCTTTCCACTCCTCACCAAGGGAATCAGCCAGGACCTCTGTGGCCATTCATGTCCCATAGAATGTTCTTAGCTTGCACCCATCGTCCACTTCATTGAGCTTCTGGTAGCCAGTGTCTGGGGAAGAGATGTTCAGCTTCGTCCTGCTCACGCCTCGATGCCACGGGAAGGGGCAGTACTAACTCAGCTCCCAACATTCACAGCAATTTTCAGCTCCCTGAACACTGTTGCTTTTAAGTCAGGTCTGTGCTACTGTCACCAAAACCGCTGAAAAAACAAAAATTCTCCAACAACAGCTTTTAGTGTTAGAGAAGTAAGGCATTCTTTATTTTGGCCAGGATGTTGTTCTGGCCAGGATGTGCAACAGAAATCATTTCATCCACACATTGCCCGGGTTGTGCAGAGAAAATCAGTCCATCACACACCGCTCTTTACTAGATTTTTCACATATTTATACAGTCAAAACTCAGAGGAATCCATTGGTTCAATGTTCATTGGTCCCAAGCTACACAGTTCTTGGTATTTGGTTTTCTATTGGTTATTGATCCCTTTGCCTTTGATGCTAATTAGGTCCTCATTCTTCATTCTTTTATTGATCTTTTTCCAGACCAGGTGTCTCTGACACACCAGGAAGGACGATCGGGCATTGATGTTCATTGTGGTCACTTATATGTTGTGCATCCTCTGGCAGCTCCCAGTCTGTTGAGATGTTAAGCTCATCAGGCCTTGCCCAGGGAACAGAGTCTCTTGAAAAGAAACTTCCATTCCCATCCTCCTGGGCGAAGATGAACAAAACCCCTGACTAAAGTTACTTAAAACTTTTAGAAGTCGTATCATTTCCAGCACTACTACTTACTGCCTTTGTATTATGTGTCTGAAAGTATTTTGGAACTAATTTAGTTATTTTAATGTAAAAAACTGCAATTTGCCTAAGAGCAATGGAAGCAATAAGGATAATTTGGGAACAAAGAAAGGAAAACTCACAATCGTGTCAGGGGAAACCATCTAATCTGTACCCAAACAAGCTATGATGCACAAACTCCATTTTCTAACTTAGAAGTCATAAGCTACAAAATAAATATCTGTTATAGTCAAAATGCTGTCTTTTTTTTTTCTCTTTTCAATCCAACTTCCTTATTGGCTTAGTGGGATGTAAGTTCGACAAGGATGGCAGGAGTGAAGCAATGCAGAAAAGGAAGTATTTTTATATTCATACATAGGAGAATGTTAGGTCTCGAATTCACATTTAGATAAACACTTGCATGTATGGATATGATTTTAATGCCGTGCCAGTTTTACAGAAACGTAACTCTCCTGATTTGAGTGGTTATCACTAAAAATACATTAATAAGCACCAGCATGCAATGAGACACGGTAGCTTAGGAGAGACGGGCAGTTCCCCCAAACAGCAGGTGTGCCTCTTTCATCCAGCAGATCAAAATGTTCCATGTGTTCCCAACAGAAGACCTTGGGAGGCGAAAGGTACCCACTGTTTTAAACCAGACAATGGTTCCTTTCACAGTACTGAACTGGTAACATTTTAGAACCTGGAGAGAGCAAAGAAGGTATGGCTTATTGTGTCTGGTAGAAAGACTGCTTTGAGGCCCTTCTTCAAGGACATTCACTATGTAAGGTTGGCGTCACCAGAATAAGTGTGACTTCAGAAGGTGTGCCAATATCCACAGGTCTCCAGATCTCCAATTTTTCCCCTTCCTGACTCTAGCTATCTGAATTTCAGCCAGCACATGCTACACTGCTCTACTTGCTGGCCTCTGAGCAGTTTTGGTAACATGCAATGCACTCAGGAGCAGTGGAGCAATGAGATGCACTCACTTCTGACCGTGTCTGAATTTATACAGGTGAGGACACACACGACTGATGAAGTTTCAGCCCACTGGCTTCTCAGTTGCCTTGTTCTTGCCTACATTTGGCCTCTGCTTGCTGGACATAACATGATAGTCACATGTGACATGATGCAATATAACTACAAAACAGGATGCAGAGAAGTTAACAGGACTTTTTGTAGATAAACCCCCACATCAGCCCATCTCTTAAGTGCTTTCTGTGTTGCTTTCCTGGAGAGTTCATCTCATAATGGGTGGTAAATCAGGGACAATTAAGCAAAGTGGTACTCTGCAAATACCAAAACAATGACTGCAGAGATTATAAGCAGGCTGTATTTAATTAAATCAGTGTTCCAGTGTACAAGGAGAAGAAGCCTGATTAAGACCCTCTACCAGGTCCTATAATCCTGTTTTATAAATAATTGAAGAAGTTGTGGGGGTCATGAACTTTAGACAGCCTCTTTCCAAATAATTAGGGATTAAGTTATACTAAAGAAATCTTTCTCAAAACAAATATAAAGCCACACAAACTTTTTTTTTTTTGCTAATTAGGTTGCCATCATCATACAGATGAAGGGACGCAAGAGAGTGTAGGAGGTAGAACGGGGGGCACTGAAACACAGGCAGATTGAATGGAAGTGTTAACAGACTTACTGCCTTCATGCAGAACCCCCCACAGGTCTTAATCCAAAATACAACAGGAGCATTTAAAAATTAGTTTTATGCTTTTCAGTGACTCACAGTGCAACGCTGCATGTCGCTTGGCCCGTCTCTTGCTTTTTGTCACTGGCCCTACAACCACCAACACTGCTTTTGTAAAGTCTCTGGAGATCTGTGGGAAACAGTTCTGTGGAAAACCTTCTCCATTTACTATTTCCAGGACACATCACCACCATTTAGATCAAGGTTTGGGCCCCAGAGACTGCCCTTTTTCTGTGCCTGAGCCTCAGCTGACACGTTCAAGCTCCATGCAGAATATTTAAGCACCTGTGCCAATGCCCTGATCTGTGTGGTCCTGGCAGTGACAGCCAGGACCAGAGGAAGGGATGTGCCCTGCTTAAGCAGTCACTTCTGTCACATTTGCTCTGGAGACAAGCAGGAGGGTATTTTTAACAGAAGACACTTCCTCTGTTGGTCTGGCAAAGCCCAAGGCTGGTGACCTTGCAGGCACAGTGCAAACCCCATCTGTTTCCCGAGGAGATGAAGGGTATTTAAGCAATGCAGGTGATGACATCTTTTTTGTTTGATTCTTTGGGACAGTTTATTTTGTTGTTTCTAAACTGAGTATGTGCAATCTTTTATTTTCCAGCGAATTGTCCATGACATTTTGAAAGATTTTATACAACAAAACCCAAACAACCATGTAAGTGAAATACCCACAACGTGCAACTGTAATTAAGAAAGGCAACAACAACCAAAAAAAAAAGATTTATTGCATCATTTCCCTCTAGAAAAAAAATTAATGAAACCAAATCACAAATAAATGAGAACCCTTGGGGAAACTTGCCCTCTCTTTCCTCCCTGAAAATGAAGCAATTAACGAAGCATGCATTTTTTACTAGGTAAGGGGGCAACTGCTTATAATCAGGGCCACATGTTCTACTCTCGAGGACCTTGGGAGGTCTGTCACATTAGGTGATACTGTCAGCATCCCTTTAGTGGAGCGAACAAAGACGATGTTTTCCTATGCTGACCTGAAACAATGCAGTCAAGAGTACTGCAAATCCACCCCCATTTTAAAAACAAAATGAGTGAGTTACCTGTGAGAATGAGATAAACCACAACAGAAAACATCCCCGAGTAGCATGGACTCATCTCTGCCTCAGCCTGCCTACAAGAGCTGCAAGAGGATCCGTGCAAGCCAACATGGACCCTGAAGGTCCTCTGCTTTGGAGGTAATGTTGGGAATTCATTAATCAGTCAACATAAGCATCAGAAAAGCACTACTTTTTTCAAGTCAGGCATGAAAAATCCAGCATATGCAAGTGTAAAACTACAAATTTTTGAAGTCCAAACGCACTAAGGACCTTAGTGCCAGCACCATGAGAGCTAAGTGTAATGCAAAGGAGTCAGACATTGTATGAACTTCTGCTAGCTTTCTAAGATATTTCAGGAATTCCAAAGAGTACATAGGCAGGCAGAAATAGCATCAAAAATCTGTGGCATGTAGCATGTTTCACTGCTTAGGTGGGAGGAGGAACCATGGTAATAATGAAGGTAGTAATTCTTATGATGTGCACTCTGAAGAATAAAGGTGCTTCAGTTTCAGAGATGCCAACTGTCTGGCACCTTTTCAAAAACACGAGGTCACTAAGATGCATCTGCTGCAACTTGGAGACAATCAAGCAACTGGTACCACCTGAGATACATCACCATGCCTGAGACAGCCCCAGGGGACTGTCAGGTGTCTGCGAATGGCACACGCCCTCCTGCAGTGACTGTTGAAAACCACAAAACTTTGAGGACCTCAAATCTGCTGAACGTTTACACCTAAGCAACTGAAGTGAGTGATTAACTGGGCCAAAGAAAAAACCTGGGTTTTCTGGCTGCTAAAAGCAGGAGGGTACCTTCAGATACGTAATGTGAATTAGGAGTGAGTTTTAATTGGATGCCCTTGAGCTTAGTGTTTAGTTTGGGGAGTTTTTTCTGTATCATGTAACTTGTCAGTGGTCTAAATCATTCTTCAGAGGTTTTTAATATTTTGGGGAAAAATAAATGTTCAGGCTATGCACAGCTTTAATGAAGAACAATTTTCTCCCAACAAAAGTTTAGCTTTTCTACTAATGCGCAATGTACTTATGTGTCTGGTTAACATCAAGTCAGTCTCCTACACAGACATCACAAGTAAAGACAAGCGAGAGCTGCTATCAGCGAGACTATCATTTCAGCTACACTCCTGCCTTCAGAAAGCCAAATAATTTATTTCTAAAGGCACTCATCCCTAACGCTTTTGAGCAACACTCCCTGCTCTGCAAAAATCTGGTTGTTGTGACAACAGGTATCCGCAAGATAAAACAGGGTGTAGTGTCATGCATAGCGGCTGTATGTAGTTCTTCAGCCTATTTTCAAAGAACACACTGGCAAAAGAACAACATTTGCATTTGACAAAGGGTCCAGAGTTTGCCGAAGTAGCCCCAAGTACAAGTAGCCTGGAGCAGGGCTGGAGCACATCACAGGCGTGACACTGTCCTCGGCTGCGGGAGCTCTGCCTGGTCCTGAGGGTCACTGCCAGGCCCTTGGAGCAGGGAAGCCAACCTCTCAGCCACTGCAGCACCCGTGTGCCTACCCTGGGCCAGCGCAGACTTTTTAAGCCCATTCAAAGAGCAGTGCAAAATGCATAATATATTGACTTTTCAGATCTGATCCAGGCACAGAGAACCAAGCTCATGTCCCTTATGAACCTCTCTAGAAATCAATGCTTATACACACCAGATGTGAAGTTATTTCCAAGCACTAATGACAGAAACCCATGTTTTAGAGACATCTTGGCAGGCCTCTGCAGAACAAGCAGTTTCCAAAGGCAAAGTGCCTTCCCTAGAGTACTGCAGTTATAAGCACAGCATGAAGACGATTCCACCCTTATTAACAGAGCGAAACACTTTATGTTTTCGACCAAAGGATGCAGCTGCTAACATCCAAAGATAAACAAGATACCAAGGAACACACACGTGTGCCTGAGGCAGCAGGAGCTGACCCTGGAGGATCCATGGGCTCAGGAACTCCAGAGTACGCTGCACGAGGTTTTCACAAACATTTACTTCAGAAGTTAAACTTATGAGCTCAGCAGCCATAGCAAACTACATGCAAACTGTTCAAGTGGCTGAATTTATGACAGAGGCACAAAAAGGATGAAAACGGCCATATAAGAGTCAATGAAAACAGGGATTCCACAACAGGGAGGCAGTTTAGAAATAAATCTTTATCAGGTTTAATTGGTGGATCACTAAGCATGTTGTTTATGTTTCTGCAGCATGCAAAATCTTCTTGCAGAGCTCACAGTCCTACCTGAATATTTGCTGCTCATTTTCACTAGTAAATTAAAGATGGTTTGCGATTGAGAGAGTGAGAAAAGAAAAAAAAGGCACTCGAACTTAAAAGTACTGATACACATTTACATATATATATAAAGTTTGGAACATTAAAGATATAGCTCATTTAGCCCCCATACCTTGCTGGCTTTGGCTCTCTTTCCTCCATTTCTCTTTGTGACACTTGGTTTTTTGCTGTTAGAAAATGTGATCCGTGTGATTGCCAACATGCTCTGTGTTGGCTTGGTTGGGATTCTCGCATACAAGCTCTGACTTTGAGTGCGATGAGGAGCAACAGCCCCCCAAAATCACCCCACAGACACCAGCACTGGCAGAGGATTGCATCCCGAGGAAGCCCAGCAGCAAGTGGACCAAGAGTTACTGCAATGTACATGGTCTATATTGCTACGCAAATGTAAATATAATAGTTAACAAGTTCATATATCATCATGTTCACCTAATATTTTTGCTATGCAGCTTCTGATCAAGAAGGGCTGCTTACTTCTTTGTGTCACTATTTTCATGACTATGTTTAATAGCTAAGAGTCTTACTAGTCAGAAAACTGTACAGGTTTGATTTGGTCTTTCTGAGTTGCTGAAATTATGTATGTAATATATAAGGTTCAGCTTCAAAGACCAGAAAAAATGAACAATAAACTCATCTCTCTCATTTCTTGCCACGATATTCGCTTATCGGTTCTGCATGAAGCCAGCACAAAATTCAGAAAGTAGCAATCCAAAAATACCTGGCAATGACCTCCAGAGAGGAGAAATGGCATGAGAGTGATGCTGCCTGGCTCTTTTCAAATCTTTGCTCATGGCTTGACTTTCACAGGGTGCTTGCTGCAAGCTCCTCAGACGGGACTGAGAGGTGTCAGAATGGGGGTGACTGTTCCTGGAGAGCAACTGTTTCCACCAGCAGGCCTCCGAAGCTATCCCAGATACACTTTATTTACAGATATGCTTCATTTTTGTTTAGCTTTGATTACGAGGTGGTTGTACTCACTGAATGTGCGGATGACATCGCTCGGTGTGCTGGCAGGGCTGGATCCAAAGGAGTTCGCTGCTCGGACGGCAAACTGATACTTCGTGTTTGGGAGAAGTCCTTTGAGAACCATGGACTCCATCTGGATCTGCTCTCTTATTACCGTCCAGTTGCTGTCAAGGTCTGGCCTTGAGGATCAAACAAAGACCACATCTTAAATAATTAAAGCTGGCTCTATAGATTAGCTGCCTTTAAATTTTTCTAGGGAATACACTGATAAATGAGACAGAAGTCTACTAAATCATCACTGAAACCCTTCACTCTTAAAGGGTCAGACTGTGCAACCTGCCATTACCAAGCTGTGATATCAAAACTGTACAATCATACAAACCCAATACTCAGATTTTGGTTATAAAGCCAAGGAGGTTATTTAGAGGACTGACTGACAAATCCGGTTATGTTTATCTGTTTCGGGGATTTTGGGTTAGTAGTTTTCAAGTGAGGGTCTATTACCTCTAGTTCCCAGCTCCCTTCCTGTGTGGCTGTATAAAGCAATAGTTCTCAGTAGAGGGACAGATCTTGATTTATTTCTAAGAGGTTGTGTTCTAATGCCAGTAAGTCCCTTCACACACATACAAGCATTAGCAAGATAAGAATCCAACATTTGATCTCGCAAGTAATCAGGTTAATCCACTCACATAGGAAAATACAGATCCAAAGTCTTCTCTTCAGAAAACAGACAGACAAAAAAACCAACTCAAACCAAAAAAAACCTGAACAAAACCACCAAAAAACACACAAAGACAACCCAAAACCCACAGAACAATAATGCAGAAAGCGTGGCCTGTGTAGATGTGTTTTGTAACAACATTCCTATAGCTGCCTTTGGACAATGTCTGGTTAACTCCTGATTAATAGTGGGAGCCAGCTGCCATTAAGTGCTTCTCTAAGTGCCATTATAATCCATCTGAAACCAGTATAACCATTCACATGGCAGTTTGGTATCAAATGTTTTAAGTTCATACATGCAGGCACATTGGTAAGGGGTGGGCAATTTCAAGTACTTTGAGAGAGCATTCTGATGCTTTTGCACCATTTCCACTCTCTCTAAAAGTGGCCTCTTCTTATCAAAGAGAGAATAAAATAAGAAGCTAAACAAATACAAACAAAACAAAAATGTAAACATTCACTCTAGGCCACCCAAAATATTAAAATTAAAGTTTATGGAAGTAAAATAAGGACAGAAATGTCTTTCAGAGAAAATTATTCCAGTGTTCTTGCGATATTTATTACAGGAAATAACCTCCAAGTGCACCCTGAATCTTCCAGTGTTTACGTAGGACTAGCTGCAAATGTCTCCAACAGTCTTCGAATTAAAAATTATAGCACAAGGCAGGCATTTTGTATTTGTTTATTTTCAGCTGGAAGGAAATGCCAAAGTTAATATATGGGTTTTTTTAGTGGTCAATACAAGATTTATTGATCACCGAGGTTCCACTGCTTTGTGCCAGCATGGCAAATGCGGTGGCAAAGCAGCAGTTCCCAGCTGCCTGTCCCAAGTGCACAGTGGCACACAGGACATGAATATTTCATTGTCTTGCTAAAAATAAAAACAAAATCAGACAAACGCACAAGATGTAATGATAGCTAAACAAACCATCTTAAGTCACCCTTCACCACCATTTCCTGGTAGACAGGAGAGCATTTATTTTGGCTGCTCTTCCATTGTTTCCCTCCTCCGAGCTTTGATGCCTGGGCCAAAATGAAAATATATAGTGTTTTCCAAATGAAAGCTGTTAACATTGCTTCCTTCCAAAGGCTCGCTTAGCAGTGTTTTCAATTTTCCTGTACACATCCTTTTTTGGTTCTAATTCCCATCCAAGGAATTCCTGCTAACTCAAGAGCTGCCTCTTTGCAACAGACCTTGCCGATGTGTCCACCCAAGTGGAAACAACACGCCTTTGATGAAAGGACCCAAAGGAGGCATTGCACCCTAAAAAGATTTAGGAGATAACACAAACAGCAGGCTAGCCTTCAAATACCCTGACTGTCTCTCCCAACATTTCCTTCTGCAGAAGTTTGTAATAAAGGAAATGCCTGCAAACATGTAAGGATCTGCAGCTGAAGGAGAGGGAAGGAGGGAGATTTATCTCTTGACCTTTGCTACTTCTCCAGAACGCTCCCTGTGTGAACAAAACGGTAACATGGAGATGAAAACATGGCAAACAGATGGGGAAAGGAACACAAATTCAGCTGGTGACTGCAGCCAGGGCCAGCCAGCTCCCATGTTCCCTGAGAGGAGAACATTTTGTTGAAAACTGTCTCCATGGTCCTTTTTTGTATGTCAAATTTCAGTGTGTTGTCAACTTTTACACTGGAAGGGCTCATTTTGATACCACTTTTCCCATCTTCCTGCAGTACTACATTCCCCAAACACAGGTTTCTCTGCCTCTGGCCAAGACCTTGCAGGGCAGCTCCAAACGTTGTACCTGTGAATGGGGAGATCAGACAACTTCCATGGACGTTGCCTGCTCTTGACGCTGCAGCTGTGCATCTCCAATACACAAATGCTATGCAGCAGGAATCTGACACAAGTCATAGTGGTATTGAGATAATAAATATATGGCTAGAGTCAATAGGACTGGATAGGCATAAACCAAGGGCAGAATTCCGTGCCGAATGTACCCAGAAAGTTTGGATTATTGCTTTATGTTCTAACCTGGGGACTGATTCAATTCAAGAAGGGAATTCTTTCTGATGCAGAGAATGGCAATTTTATACTCTCTTGAACTTCCTTTTAAAATCACCTGGAAATTATTTGAGTGTGAGGCACTCACTAGCAATTCAGTTTTTCTAAGGTTTCTGATTGTTATTCCATGCCATATTTGTACTCATCTCAAGAGGCAAATTCATCTCTATAACGGTTTTTAAAAAATATTTCAGCAAATAATAAGTACGATGACAAGTACAATACATCATCATTCACTATGGAAAAATCTCTTGTAGAACATACTGCACTATAACATATCATTTTTAGTAACTATTATTATTTCACATTGTTGTGACACTTTCTACAAAATATGTCAACCAATATGCCAGGTCAGCTCTGAGGAAAGGAAAAATGGACCATTTTCTTAACTCATTCTCTTGTTAGATATTCTTCTGATGCCATCTAATGTTGTTAAGCACTTCCTCCCTAATATCTTTCACTCCTCTTTCTTCATCAGTTACCTTTTCAAGGATTGAATCTCACAAGCAATGAGGTAAATACTGAGGCAGATAAGCCTGTTTCATGCAATAATCAGGGAAACAGTATTGAAAGTATTTTTCCTAGACCTTGGGAGGTGTCTCCCTGGTCAGATCTGTTGTTTCAGGTCCTTTGCAAACAAAAGCAAACAATGACGGTCTGGTTCAGTGCAGTGCCAAAGACAGACAGTTCAGCAGGGAATGGATTCAGGGATAGATTTTTCTGGGAGGGAGAGGGAAGGCTTCAAACTAATCAAGAAATCTCTGCACAACACTATGCTGAACGTGCACCACCCTAACATCTGAATACTAATAAATCTCCCGGTTTTATCAGCAGAACATGCCTAGTTCATTGCAGCAGAAGTTTCATGTCACTTCCAAGATACTGAAAAATTTCCTTTGCATGCCAAGATTAATATTAAAAGCTTTTGATTTCATCTGCATACCAATGAGATGAAAAGAAAGTGACCTGATTGTTTTAGGGCATGTACTGCTGAAACACTTGTTCTGTAGCTGCTATGTGGGTAGAAAAATTCGGATAAGGTAGTCACCAAGTTTAAAAGATTGTGTAGGCATTCAACAGATTAAAATTTTGAGTATTTAGAGTATTTGAGTGAAAATACCCAAGACATTTTTAAGAATTAATTTTGTGTAGGATCTTTAGGAAAAACACCCAAACTCATATGCTTAAGCCCAGGGTCTCGCTTTAGAGGCTTTCATAAAAATGTGATTTTTCGTTAAATACTTCTCACCATTAACCAACAGAATATTTATACTGAGCCTACAAAGTTGCACAGACACTATATATTTTGGTTTTAACACATTCTATTGCACATTCCCTATGAATTATCCAGTGAAGAGTGAGTCCGACAGTCTCCCTCCTGACTTCCAGCATTCAGACAAGTTGGGATTGTCATCTCCTTAGCATCCTCTTTTAGTCAGCAGCAGAGCAGAACCTGAATTAGCTCAGCTCATCCTACATCTGAAGCTGCCTGCAGCCCTTCACTGCCTGTAGTGAACCAAGGGGTCCCAAGGGAAACCCCTTAGGCAAGTGCTTAAATAAAGCACCAAATTTAGACCCTGAGTAAAGACAGACTTCAGGCTAGCTCTGTTTCTGATTAGATTCTGGTATCTCCAAACAATTAATGTACTGAACTTTCAGGACTGTACTGAATTTCCCCAGTATCGCAGTTGAGGAACTGAGAGGAGTGTTTTGTCCCAACGTGTTTTTCCTAGGGTTAAAGTCATAAAGTTAGTTCTAAGGTGATGGAAATTTTTTAAACAATGTCATAGTTTTTAGACATTTGTGCTGTACCCAAGTGAAATCACAGATTTGCATTAGAAAGCTATTAATTTTGCAAAATCACAGGATAATGGTGTATTCCTTTGACATAAGAGGACTCAGTTCTAGATTTACTTGGCCTGATTTATTTTAGTTTTACATTGGTTTAATTTACTGGCTTTAACTCATAATAATACATTTTATAGTAATTAAAACTATTTGCAGCAAAAAACAATGAAGCTTAAAGTTAAATGTTTACCTCTAGCTGCCATTAGGGCTTATGGCTCATTGAACTTACTCCAAATATATAACCAAGCTTCCAAGCCTAAGAGAGCGTAATCCCAAAATTAACAAAGGCACTTTCAACTTAGCTCTAAACCTCAAACTAAACAGTGTAATCAAAACATTTTGCTGTTAGCAAATTCTTTCCCAAAGTCTAAAGCTGATGAAACACTTAAATTTCAATCACTCGCATCTTTTGACCTAAACAGCAAAGGCAGCTTTCCGCTCCCTGGCTGAAGAAAAACGTTCTGACTCTGTGTCAGATGGAGATGATGGTGCCCGCTTCTTCCATTAGCAGGCTCCTGGTGCTATGAAGAAGTGTACATAAGCCTCCAGGTTCCACTTTCCAGTAAAAGCACGGAGGTGATAGAAGTGCAGTCAGTCAGAACTCAACAAAATCCCTTCCCCATTCAACTGAGCAAATGAGAGAGAAGTGATGGAGAGAGAGCAAAAAGCTCAGATAAAAATTGTGTTCAAGAAATAGATATTGAAGAAATTTCATCGTAGGTCTGCAGCAGACATTAAACAGAGGAGATAATTATCTTCAGCCCTCACGTCCTGCCTCGCAGTGCCCCGAACATTGGATGGCCTCCAACTAAATATGGGGCATTTCAGTCCAAACACAAAATGCATCACTTAACAAGTAGGTTTTCAGTCTGGGTATTCTTTTTGCTGCATCAGTATCTTTTTGCTATGTCAATAGCTTCTAGATTGTGCCCATACTTTGAAAATCAAGTTCTTCCCGTCTATTCTAAAAACAACAATTCTTTTTAAAAAATGACTGTGTTTTCCTGAACAACAATTTTTTTTGACCTTTGCAGATTAGAGTAGTTAAAGAATCAATTCTCTCTTCTTTTCCAGAAACCTCAACGAAAACCTGTCATCAAGTATTCACTCAAAGGATTAAAAGGGTGAATGTTACATTCACTGTAAGCGTAAACACTGAGGCGAATAAAAATAAATAGATTTGTATGCAGATATTAGTTCACACAAGCATATGAACAGTCAAGTACAAATACTTGTTTATGCTTGCGGATACAATCACCTCCTCCTGACCCTTCTTATGCAGCTTATAAAAGCAATTTGACTGGCAGCTTCTGACAGTTCAGTTCTACTGCTGCGAATTTTAGAGTTCAACATAAAAGAACAAATAAAAGGCCCCACCAACACTCCACTTTCCCCCCCCAATCTAAACAGAGAGATCAACATTTCATGTAAACTTGATTAGCATTAGCATAACAAGGCAAGTCTAAACCCTGCCAGCTCAAGACCCAAATGACTTTGTGTTCAAGGGGTGCCTGGGTCTGGCACCGCGTGATCTGGTTTAGTGGTTTAGGGGCTGCAGTGGTAGTGTTGGGTTGAAGATTGGGCTGGCTGATCTTGAAGGACTCTTCCAATCTTGATGTTTCTATGATTCTGTAACTTTTGCCAGGTAAAACTGTCCAACATACTGACTTTTCAACCTTTGGATTATTTTCTTTAGGCAGCTCAGGGAAACCACTCTCCCAAACACTCTTTTCTCAGCATGGTTTGACAGCGTTTGATGACAGGAGAAACTTAAAGCTTCATTCACCCAGGCCACTATTAGAGGGAACAGATCAAATTAGACCTTATTTTTCTTCTATCAGCAAGTAAATTTACAGGTGATTTTATAACAAATTGGATCATTTCTGGTTTTGTCTTTAAATTTTCATGGTAATTCAACACACACTGAGAGGAAAACTAAGCATATGATACACAGTAAGTAGATAAATCATATCTATATGCAGTTTAATAGTGCGATTTAGGTTAAAAAACCCCAAAACACTGTAGTGCACAAACACTGAAATTCAGGCTCCACTGGCAAACTTGCCTGATAAACTCCACCGTGTAGTACTGGATGGGAGAACTTCCTTCACTCACTCCAGGCTTCCAGGACAATGCAACTTCCGAATCAGAAACCACCACGATCTGGGGCTGATAGGGTGGTGCAGGGGGCATGCACTTATCTAAGAAGAAGTGCCAAAGGAATAGCGTTAGAGAAGCAGCTGGGTCGCTACACGCGATAACCCAACACCCACAGACGTAAATTCATGGTCTTCTCCCCTCACCCTACTGCCCCTCCAAAACCCTGCCTTTGTGGAAAAGTGACAGAGCAGTGCTATGATACTGCACATGACGTAGGTTAGGTGTGAGTGCTACAGACATCTGCCCCGCCAGTTTTGCAGCAGAGCCCTGCAGGCAGCGTTACCTTGGGATAAAGTCGTCACCTCTCTGGGCATGCTGGGCCGTCCTTTCCCTGCCCAGCCGTAAGCTCCAACGCTGACGCGGTGTGGAGTGCCTGGCTTCAGGTCACCGATAACAACGTCCTGCCAAGTCAAGAGCAGACAAGCACGTTGTGACAGCAGCTCGATGCAACTGGGGACGGTGCTGTGAGCTGGGATTCGGGGATCTGACATGGTGTTTTCCATGTACTCTCCTAGGAAGATTGTCCCCAGCCCAGTGCAGCTCAGAAACAACAAACACAAATAGAATCATGTTTCCTCTTAAGCTGCAGCTTTGTCCCAGGGGAATCCCCAAGGTTGACCTGGACCCATTTCTCAGCATAACTCATAAGGTTGCAGATCATTTGTATTTGATATCCAGCTTTTTCACTGGTGAAGTCAAAGTCACATACTATTCCCTCCCTTGAGCCAACTGCTAGCATTTGGTATCAGTCTGGTGTGTTTTGCCCTTTTTTTTTTCTTGTTTGTTTTTATTTCTCTTTTAAATTCAGAGGCCATAAAACCTCCTGAGAGTGAAGCAATTTGATGCAGTGTGAACTGATGATCCTTAATTTCTCACGGAGCAGAACCCTATCCCATCATCTCTCACAATTTTACGAGCTCAGCTAACAGCCTTGACCTGAAGCGAGCATTTCCCTTATTTGTCCTTCTGCCATAAACACAGAAAGATTAACCCACAGACAACTACCGTAAAGGAGGCAGTGCTCAGCTCCATGTGAAGAGCTTGTGCTGATGAGTACTCTTCAGAGGAGCCTGTTCAAATCTCCCAGAAAATGGAAAATGTCACCAAAACATTACATTTCATCACTGGCTGCTGCGCATAGCATGGATCAGCCTCAGATACAGAGATCTGATCTTTAATGGAGAATGTGTAAATGTGTACAGAAATTGAGTGTACTTTACCTGCAGCCTACCTGGAATGTCTGTGTTAATCCTAGATTTATGAATTTTGACAGCATACGCACGTAAACAGAAATACCGGGTTCTACACCACAGACTGTTCTGGTGTGAAAAATAAGCACTTACAAAAAAACTGTTTTACAGCAATTATTCTTCTGTTTTTCATCCTCTGATATTAAACATATTAGTCACAGTGCACTTGAAAATGCGGAGTTCTCCTTTCTCTTCATGTTGGAATGGACTTTAAATCTGCACTTCCAGTTGCAGTAAAATAGTAAACAATCCCAACATTTTATTAACTGCTAAATTTCCTTTTGATGGTCTTTTGGAAAAAAAAACACTTCCTCTCTACTCTTTGGGGAAGTTACATTATTACTACAATGTTGTTCGGCAACACCCTGCCATCTGTCATTTCTCTGGACATGGTTTTGGAGCACCAACACTGATTTCCTATTAACATGGACCACCTGACCACTATCCTGTTTTTCCATCATTCACCCTTGATCTGTTCGAATGATCTGGACAAATCTGAGACGAATCGGAGATGATAACAATGCTGGAGAAGTAACTGCCCAGAGAGAGGCAGCAAGAACACTCACTCTGAAAGATTAATCTGGATCTTTCAGTCTCATAGCTGAAGGGACTGAGGTCTTTCACAAAGTGATCTGACAAGCCAGTTGCTGAAAACCCAGTACCTCCTCCTGGTGACAGTACTGATGCCCTTGCTCCTGCCTTTCTATCCTCCATGCCACAGGTACTGTTTGACCTTAAACTGTGTGCATTTGTTGCTGCCAGTATTCCTCTTTATTACACTCATTCTTATGAGGAAAAGTCCTTCATTATTTGTTTCATTGTTTGCGCACTATTCAGGAACCTGGTGCTTGCAGAGAGTTGGATATTCGTGCATGTGCCTCATATTATTACCTCCAGACTCAAGTCTACAATAAACTAAACAGAGGGAATCTCATTGAGTGCCTTGCCAGTCAAGATCAAAGCTCTAATATCTACTTAAGTATTTAAGTTCAACATGTGTGCCCTCAAAACCTCAATAAGGTGCACTCATGCCTTACACACGTGGCTACCTGCCTCCTTCTGGCAGCGCCCTCTCCATGAACACAGCTCTGGAACACACAGTGGGTGTCTCTGAGACCAAGTTATCTTCTAATTTTCAAGGATCAGGACATCAACGAATAAGTAAAAATTCAGGATGTCATCAAGCTACCCTGACCTGTGGCAATGTCAGGGAATACCCACCTCACACTAGGAACACTTTCAAATCAGATCCTGGAAAAGAAACACATTTCCTTGTGCCCCACTGTCCAGCAGCCTGGAAGTACATGTTTCATTTCTTTTTTTGCTTGTATTTAGAAGACAGGTCTTAAACCCAAGTTTTCTCCCTCTCAGAAGAGACAGAGTGCCCTCACAGATAATGAATTTAGGTAGTATGTGGTAGAGTTGTCCCCATCACTTTTGTAGTCCTCCCTCCACTGAGATTACCTCTATATTTTAAAGCCTGATGCCCCAAACTCAACACTCGGTTGCTGATGATGCTTCAGCAGTCACCAACCTCACTTTCTCGTCTTGCACAACTCTCTCGCTAAAATCTAAAAAATTACATTTGGTATTCTCATTACCATCTCACATTGTTGAATGGGGTGAGGCAATGTGATGCCTTTTCTGTGGTAGGGAAGCCAATTGCTTAGATTATCCCATATATCCTTCCCTGCCCTGCCACACAGCTTGCCTTCCCTACAAGTGTGTTGAAACTCTTTGTGAGGCTCAGTAAGCTGCCTCACAGACACCAAGACTACAAATTGTTTTCCAAAAGAATGTCTGTTTTCTGTTTTGTTTTAATCCAAAAAAACCATCGAACCCTGGATCACAACACAGCTGCAGGAACTGAGCTGGGTTTAATGACACTCTCTCCCCTGACAACAATTCCTTCCCTGAACTACTGGTCTCACCTGGTCACTTCCCATTTTGTACTCGTACGTTTAGTGATTTGACAGGGAGCAGTGTTGCTCTCCAGGGCTCTGTGCCCAACCTAAAACCTCCCACCTTTAAAGCCTACTAATTTTTATTGATTTTTTTCTTTTTTTTTTAACTGCATGTGCTGGCATTCCTGAATATCATGCCCAGTTAGAACAACTGCCTTACTAAATGGTACTGCATCTGCACTTCTCCTGTCTGTTGTGGCTTACACGATCTCTACTTTATGATGATATAATACACAATAATACATTATCCACTTTGCTAACACACAGGCACATGAACATAGGCACGCACAGAAACAGGTGGTGCAAATCAGCTCTTGCTACAGCGGACCCACATGACCCAGAGAAGCCTCTAAGAAAGCAGCAGGGTCATACCCAGCACCAGGAGAGGCTTAGTGATGGAAACATTAACTATGCAGACTTAACCACAAAACTATTGCAGATTTCTGTTGAGTTTGGTATGAATACAACAGAAAGCATTTCATCGAGAACACCACTTCCTGGAGGATTAATGACAGCTGGGAGCTGATTAATCCCAGCCATTCATACTTCTCCACAAGTACCCCTCCAAAGTGTTATTTTTATCAAGCAGAAAAAAAGGGCCCAGCGTGGAACCTCAACTCTGAGATGCCATAATACAGACTCAGCTCAGCTAGGATTGAACCAGATAGTCCTGGTTCAAGTGCATCCTGAGGACTCAGCCTCCTATAGTACAACCAAACTTCCCTTTTTGCAGACCGCAAAAGCTCTGTGAGCTCCACCAACCTTGTAAGATTTCTCTGTTCCTAAAATAGCTCTCAGAAAAAAAGTTTGCAAGAGGCTGTTGATGCTAGGGATTTGAGTTAAACACTGAAATTGCTGTCCTTCTCCTACCCAAACCCAAGCACCTCTTGCTTGCTTCCTGCTCACAATAAACCTGTTTACTGCTCACAGGAAGCAGACTGGACTGAGCGCAGGACTGGAAATAATCAATCTGATTAATTCACCAGCTGCAAAGCCATTAAGAGAGTTGATATTTCTTTCAAACTTGTTTTAGACTAGTAGCTAGTCTCCCACTCCTTCCTCCTGGGCGTTGCAAGGCTGGCCTCTTCCTGTGCTCCTCCTCCTTCTTGGCTCTCTCTGGACTGGCTCAGGTTTTTCCCTCTTCATCTCCTCTCCAACTGCCAGACTTTGTTCTTCCCTTTTATTGTCTGTCTGACTACTTGACAGTCCCCATCACCTTTAAGTCCTCACTGCCTGGATATATCTCATTTTTTGCACAGACTTAGTCCATCAAAACAAGACATCCATAAATACCTCTGATGGCTGAGAAGAAGGTTTATCCATTGCTAAAAAGGGAGCTACTTTTCCTGCACGTGTCCACCTTGTTCACCAGTGGATTTTGAGCTTTCTGGGTCTACTGTTTGCTACATTTTGACCACAAAAGATCCTGTGTAAATGCTACATAGAATCAACATTTGAGATCAGCTTTTGTGTGTGAGTCTGTGGAAAGACCAAGTCAGAAACAATCAATTTCATTTTAAAGCACGTCTGTGACCAAGTTTCATGTGAAGCAATACTTACAAAAATCGCTTGTCCTTCAAGCTGACCCTGGGAAAAAGAAAATGGGACTTGTTAAGAACTAACATATAAAAAGTGATGGCAAAAACACGTAAATAATGGGTCAGGAAGTTAAAACAAGACCAATGCTGCAGCATATAGTAGTCTATGTGGCTGTTAATCATCTGCATGAGTACTGGGATACAGACTCGCCTCTCCCAGTGATTAAAAAGTACTGCTGTTAGGATTAAGATTAAGAAAACAGTATGCTGTTTGATCTTTCTTGGCACTACTAGCAAGAATGGTTTTTAGGGGAAAAAAAAGGCAAGAGAGGAATACAGAAATAAAGGTAAGAAGGGAGAAAATAATGCATAGATAAAGAAATGATATATCATGACAGCAATATTATTTCATTCGCCGTGATCCCCGAATCCTGCGGAAGTCAGAACTGACAACCAGAGTGATGGAAAACTGCAGGAAATTTGAGCATCCTCCTCACTCACGCTTCTAGTGAGGAAGTGGGGCAGAAAAAGGGAAGAAGGAAAGAGAAGGGGCAAATGAAAAAAAGCCCCAAAGCAACAATGCAAAGGAGATATAAAAGAAAAAACATAACTTAAAAAACAAACTGAGAGCAATGAGGAAAAGTAGTGTATTCAAGAACAAAATAAACACCAGCAGCTAGGGGAATCTTCTAGAATATGAACTTGCAGAACTGCAACTAAAGCAGCCATATTTCGGGAGGCCAGAGTCTCACACAGAAGCAAAAACACTCCGTGTGTTAACTCACACAGCCGTGTCAGACACTGCAATACACATACACTGATAGTGCAACTCTCTCTAATTATGCATAGACTCACGCAATTCCACCCCTTCCGTGCGTGAAAATGCACAGAAAATGCATATTCAAGATTAAAAGTTCTATTTTAGTCCATGTCAAAGGTCAGTACTAGGAAGCTGAGAGAAAGTCCCAATAATAAAACAGTCAGACAAAGAAGGAGCAAAAGTGCCTCACACAAAGAGAAAAACATTGTGATTTCCTTTTGCTCAACACCCAGAGCAGGTGTGGGGCTTGGATCCTCACCGCATTTCACAAAACTACAAGGAGACACTTGCAAGTTTCCACTTGCATGTTCTGCTCCAGTGCTCTGGTTGTTGATGAAAAGCTATACTCACCATGCTAATCATATCCAAACTCAGGGGAACATCATGTGAGAGCTGTTTAACTGCTTTGTCACCTTCAACTTCTGAGTAAAAGACCTTGGGAAGAAGATATTGTCAAACCAGTTAAAGCAATAACTCAGTGTTTCAGATTGACTTAAGAATGAGTGCGCCAGTGCACCATTCTCACACCGAGGACAGCATTTGAGCCCATGATCCCCTACCTTTTCAAATGCAGGAAAAGCTGAATATTCCTTTAATATTCCTTACATATTTGCTAGAAGTTGTCAGTGTGACCAAAGGACGCCATCACAAAGTGTATACACTTATCTAATGTGAAACACAGTCGTAGTGTTCGTGGTGCAGACCAGCGCTGACAATTTTAATTAAGCATCATTTGTCTGTGGTCAGCACGGACAGCTAAAGAGTTGTGGGACTAGTCTGCACCATTTAGACACCTTACTTCATGTAAGGAAGATGTGGACATTACATGATTATGACGTTATAAAAATTGCTCTATCAAAAAATGTCTCTCCATGTCTGTTGGCATGTACTGGAGGCTGATGAGACAGAGAATCTGCTGTCCCGTGCACAGAGACCAAGAGATGCCAGAGGGTCAAGATTCTACAGTGAAGACATTTTGGGTATGAGACTATTGATGCCGCTTGTCATTGGTTTTATTATCATGCCACACACCAGCTCAAGACTTAAAAAAATAATTGGAGCTCAGGTGCTTGATCTGCATGCATGAAGAGTGAAAACTGTTTATGACTTAAGCCACTTACTCACTGCACCTCTGCTTTCACAGAGAAGGATGGACCCAGCTACACAGAGCCCACCTGAGGCAGGTCCTGGCTACAGCAAGTGCTTTTTGGAGTTTTAGACTACTATATTCTAGTTCATAGCACTTTCATAACAATAAAATCAACTCTGCAGCTGGGCTGCACTGGTGTCATGTACAAGACTGTGGGATAAAGGAGCATGTGTACCAGAAATACCTATTGCAGGGGATTTTCTCACTCTTTCAGCGTACATGAAAAATAAGGGTAGTAGTCTACTTCCTACCTTTTTACATAAAACTGAATTTTGGGTATTTTATTCCTGGAAATTTCAAATCCCTCCACAGGAAATGCTAATAAGAACAACTGCTATTTGGGTTTTTTTGTTGAAGGGGAAAGCAACACATTCTAGTCAACATCTCTCATGTTTGGTGCTAATTTCCCACTGACTAACTTCCATTTTGGGACTGAGTTTCATTGCCATGGAATACCTGTTAAAGCAATACCTAACAACAATGAATGAATGGCGTGTTAATGCTCATTGTTTTTCTTCTTGCACACTAAATAACCAGTTTAGCCTAGCCACTCTGTTTTGCCCTATAGGCAGAAGGTAACATGGCAGAACCTTGATGGGCGTCAGAGACTTCCCTATAAAATTGCTGAGTACAACAGGAAAACCATTCAGCTTCTTTCACAGAAACTGACTTCTGAGGTAGGGGGGAATAAAACAAAAGTCCTTTTGATATTTAAGGCTGTAGGTGGGTTCCCAGGGATTCTATGCAGTACAGTACCTATCCAGGAAGAGACTCCATGAAAGAGATTCCTTCCCTTGTACCTGCTGTCACTCTGGGAAGTTTTAGAGGTTCAGTTTGAAAACATATTCCTGCTAAAGTAATCCTCAGGCTGGAAGTACAAGTCGAAGGATCTGCATGGCCCTCGTTTGCACAGTGTAATATTGACCTGCTCTGCTCTACTTTACTGTTTTATCAGCTGCAGAGAGCACTGAGAGCCTTGCAGGAAAACCGCAACAGAAAAGCAATCTATATCCACTGCAGGCTCTTGGCATCCAACCCAAATTCCCATCATAGCTTGTTTCTAAAACATGAACTGCTTGTTTTTTAAGGTTACAGCTCAATCCACTCAAGCCTACTGTCCCCTGACCACTTTCTGGGCAGTGGCACTGTGTGTTGGGAGAAGGGGCTGTCCCACAGGTTTCAGTGTGTGCAGGCTGAGGCCAGGCAGCAGCAGGGAGCATCACTTACCGTGTACCCCGTGATGGTGCTTGCGTGCTGCTTTGGCATCTTCCACTGCACGCTGAACGCTGTGCAGTTCAGTGAATCCAGCAGAATATCCAGAGGAGGCCCCAGCCTATCTGCTAAAAACAAAATGGCATTGTATAAGGAGCCACAGGACAAAACCCTCTCCCGTAGCTACCTGGCAGCTATGGCTTTGAAGAGTAGGCCTGTGCTGCCCTCGTTCCAAACTATCAAACATAGACCACTACTCAGATTTTACTTGGGTGCCCTTTTCCCTCTCCAGTTCTAACTTCCAAGGTAGCAGTGGAACACCTGGAGAGGGAGAGCAAAGGGGGACATCTCCTCTTCTCACTGGGTAAGCTGTTGCTCAGCTCAGGAGTACCCAGTGCTTCAAGCAATTGAGCAACTCATAGGCTTTTGGACGAGTTCCTGAAATGCTGGGTACTACCCAGGACCCAAACACAGGGACACTCATACATTCATACTGCTCGTAAAGTCTGTGGCACAGATTCAGACCACTGGGAAGGCCTCCCGGGAGTGTTCTGGAGGACACCAC
The DNA here is from genome assembly GCA_013398855.1 of Mohoua ochrocephala. NCBI lineage: Eukaryota > Metazoa > Chordata > Aves > Passeriformes > Acanthizidae > Mohoua > Mohoua ochrocephala. Next base: position 121,585 of record VZTA01002447.1, on the reverse strand, counting down.
AGCTCGCACACCACATCTTTGGGGAAGGAAAGGAGTTCAACTGTGTGGACGAGAGCCAAACCATACCATGTTCCCTGGGACCTCACCCATTTTCTTCATTAGGAGGGACTTAGTCCCGTGGATTCCTGCTTGGCCCTGGGGCTCTGAACACAGCATGTGCCACCTCCTATGCTCACCTCCTGCCTTGCGCTCAGCGGTAGCTGGAACCGTACACCACCTGCTACCTAAAGGAGTGGCGGGGATGAGCAGCCAGGGCTGGGGTATCAGTGTCCACTTCAGAAGCATTTCACATTCAGAAAACACCTTTCCAATCTTCACAACACCCAGTGAGGCAGATTAGCATTTCAGCTGCATTAGTAATAATGAAGAAATAATACCCCCTAAACACTCGCTCTTAACATATTCATAGCATCCTTGTGTCACTTTCTGGGGAAGCTCTATGAGACAAGTTTGCTGGAAGGAACAGTTGCTGAAATAACAAATTTTAACCGGCAATGACAAATAGTCATGTAAGGCAGGCTTCAAATTCATATTCCAAATGCACTGTAGGCCAATAACGTTATTTACTGGAAGTATTTGGCGAATAATTTGGAGCAACAAATAAATTTGAACAAAATGCAATCCATTTGCAGACTATCTGCAAACAGAGAGGCAACATCTGTTTAATAAGGAGCCACATAATGAATTATTCACTCAGCCCTAGAAAACACTACTATCTCCAGGTTGCAGATGATGAAAGAGACACAGAGAGCCAAAGAGTGACCTCAGCTACACTGGCCTATAAATTGTCACTGTGGAGTAAATGCAAAGCCCTGGCCTAAGGAAAACAAGAGCAAGGAGCCAGAGAGGCCTATATTTCTATCCTCCTTGTTTAGTTCTCCCTAGAAGGTAGGGAATTCCCCTAACACAACAGGGATATGGCTGGATACATGCTTGGGAACCATCAGCCTTAGCACTGTCTTTGCAAGCAGCCTCAGGTGATGGCCAGAGCTCACCACACCACTGCATCCTGCCCTCTCTGTGACAAAGCTGCATGACAAGCAGGCACATGGCACTCACCCTGCTGGGGACCTGCTGCCTCATGCCCAAACCAGGAGCCAAGAGGAAAAGAAAGCCAGTGGCAGCTGTGACCCGTGTGCAGAGTTATTTCCTGGGGAGGATAGAGGGCAAGGCAGAGAGGAGTATCTCATGCAGCATGGCAGTCCCACAGTCCTCTGCTGTCACCACTCCTGGCCTGACAGCTCAGTGATATGCGTCTGGGGATTCGGAGTCACTTCTGGTTGTTCACACAACCCGGCAGAAAGTAAAAAATGTCCATTTCTGGACTGAAGTTTCCCTTCACAACCATGGCGAAGTGACGGCAGGATCTGCACAAGCATGTTTATGGCACTGAGCTGCAGGAGATGTCATGGCTTTTGAACAACCGTATCAGAGCGGTTTGTCAGCTGATCACAACTGCTGCAACGCTTGTCACTGCTCTACTGACAAACCATTTTGAGATAAATGTGAGCTTAACTTATTTTGCATGATTTTACAGAGCATCATGTTTTAGGCACACCAAAAACAGATATTGAAGCCGGTCTAAACATTTATGGCTTTATGTCAGATGTCATGTTTAGACTATTAAAAATAATAAGGAATTTCCAAGGGTAAAACTCTTGGGGTATTTGTAGTTTCTCCTACAATTGGGGTCAGAAATACCTCTTCTCAAAACTCAGCATGAACTCTCTGTTAAACTAGTAGCACCACATACAGTGCAAACACTACATACAGTACCACAGAGCCTACTCCCCTCTGCAGCCTGTAGATTGGGAATCTGCAGGCAAGGAGAGTGAGACATATCCACTGCTTGTGCATGCTCTGAAGATCTGCCTCAGTGATGATCCCCTGCCAATGTCCTCTGCAGCTGGGTCCAGTGAATACCTAAGAAGGCATGGAGGTTTGCTCTGATCATAAAGGACAAGGAGCCAATTTATATAAACAATAAAATTAAACACGTTTTGTACAAACACAGTCGTTCTCCTTTCTGGCCCATCAGGCACAGAAAGTTCGATATTGTCCAAAATGCTTTTGTGGTAATGGAAGCAATGACTCCAGTGCCATGCAAAGGAGCCATTAATCAAGGGGGAGCACTCTCACACATATTATGACTATACATTGTGAAAGTATATCAAACACAAGAACTTAATGAGGAATTAGCCGTAGATAAACAATGTTGAGCTGACAATGTTGTGTTTACTTTTCTGCTTACAGCTACTTTCCTTCTCGTTTATACATGTCTTTGGGGCTGTACTTCTAAAAATATGCAAAAACCACTAAACCAGTAAAGAAGTCACCAAACAAGCTCTCCAAGTGAGCTGAAGAATACATAAGCACTCTCCCTGAAATGGAGTAAATTTTGCCTGAGATGGAGTAAAAATTGCCATTTCAAAATAATGACCATTATTTAAATTTTTGCTTCACAAAAGCAACTCAAATTAAACATGGTGAAAATGCTTCTGCCATCCATACAAGTGTCACTTCCATTGTGGCTGTCACTGCTACATACAACAGCCTCTGCCCACATATTAAACACCCATGGGCTGCCATCAGGGTGGCCACAGGCTAAACGTGTGCTCTTGGGAATGGTCCCCAGGCTGGGCCAGGCAATGGTGTTATCCCTTACTATAATGAAGAGATGAAATTCTTTGCTGTGAGAGTGGTGAGGCACTGTCACAGGCTGCCCAGAGAGGTTGTGGATGCCCCAACCTTGGCAACGTTCATGGCCAGGTTGGATAAGGCCTCGAGCAACCCGGTCTAACGGGAGGTGTCCCTATGGCAAGGGCATTGGGATTAGATGGTCTTAAGGGCCCCTTCAACCCCTTAACTTTCTACCATTCTATGATTCTCTGTACCACTGCCTCTGGATGCTCCTTGCCATCACTGAAACCACCAGCAGAAATGTCACTTCCATGTCTGCCCTTGTAATTTTGTGCAGTTACCTTGAGTACACAATAGAAACACTTCCAATGAACCCACCCTCTGCTCCCAGGCCAACCATGCTGGCTTTGTGCAGGGCTCAGGAGAAGCCACTTCAGCCTGATCAGTTCCTTCAGCTACTGAAAAAAACCTGCTTTTGTAGGCACAATTCTTCCTTCCTTCCTTCTAGTCATGGGCTGACACCAAAGACTTACTACAGTGATGAACAGTTAGGAGAACAAAACCCTACTTCAGACCAAGTACATTTCTAATGTCCACGAGCTTCACACTTGAAGCACTTTGGATGAATCGGATAAAGCTCATCCCTACTAGTATGTACTACTAGTACTACTATTTTAGAGCAAATTTCAAAACTGATTCAAATTTTAAATTAGATTAAAAGAATAGTGATTGAAAACTAGTTTTTATCTAAAGTACTGATGAATGGACTATCTGGAAGCATTTGTGTTAGAAATTTTTCTTTCAGAATTTTAATTGTATTTTGAATTTAATCTTATCTTTTTAGCTGTTTTTGCTATATCGAGGCATGCAGGTACTTGCAGATCATGAAATAATATGCAAATAATTCACTGATACAATCCACATGTAATAATATGGTAATACATTTAAGGGAAAACAGATGGTTAACTTCATCTTTACTAGTTTGTAGTTTGGAAAATCAAAATCCTTATACTACTACATTTTCTGTACCACTCTTAATGAGAGGGCATAAGCCAATGGAAGGAGATAAGCAGTTCACTATTTTGCTTTTAAATCTCTGTGGGTAACAGCTAAGAGGTACTGACTAAAGGGCTCCACCTTTTCCAGGCTGATGTGTCTCCTCTTTGTGTCCCATGAAACAAGTGAAACTTGTTGATGAAATGCCAGCTGTCACTACTAACACATCACAATGTAAGAAAATAAGAATAAAAAAGCTCAGGAAAAACAATTCAAACTAATTCTAAATTGAAGTTTTCAGAACAAGACACTTTCCAGAAATGCCTCGGAACATCTTCTGTTTGAAACATTATTTGTGTTCATCAATTCCTAAAAAAACTCACCCTGAGTTTTATTAAAATAGTATTTTATCATTGTAATCGCTGTTTTCAAGGTAAAAAAGCTTGTCCACTCCTAGAGATGAAACAGTCCCCCTCTCACTGGAAATTCTTTGGTGAAATTCTTATCTATAAAACAATTAACAGTGATAAGGTCTTTTGCTTCCCTTAATTTACAGACCGAAAGTTATGCAAACACCACAGTGGAAGGAAGACAACATGACAAATTGAAAAGGTCAGGAAATTCTAAATGAAAAAAATATGCCATCTTTAAATTTCTTTGAAGCCTTTTCCAGCTCCCACTGCCCAGCAGCAGTACGTAAGACAGCAAGAATTTCACAGCCACAACAACTACAAAAGACAAGGACTTGAAACCGGAAAATCTCAGCCAGCCTGGTTGTGCATCCCAAGCAGAAACATACACGCACACACACACAAAAAAAAATATTGATAGTCATTTCTCTGAATGAATCACCTTCCACTGCATCCGATTATGACAAAAGGAAATCCACTGGATCACCTGGACACTGCTGCACCGAGTACCAGAGCAGAGATGGCAGGTAACACAGCCCTAGAGAGGGATCATGGGTTTTGATCCAAACCACAGTGCACGAATCTTTGGAGAGACTAACCTGACCTTCATTAGTCCTTTAAAAACACTACAAAAGAAACCACAATGAAAAAAATCCCTCAGCATTTTAATAAATAACAGGCTTGGACTCATGTGATGTTTTTCTGGTGGTTATATAGCATCTGTTATCTGCCCCAGGGACATCTGAGGTAACGGTCACTGGGGTTTTTATAGCCCAGGGACGGAGAACGAAGGAGACAAAGCTCAGAACTTAAGCTGCAGTGCAACACCGCAAATCCCATTAAGAACAAACAGGCGCAATGTCACCGGTGACTTTGTCGTGGCTTTTCCTGCTTTACTTTGGCCCTGCATATCACTGAATTGAAAGGCAGCAATGGGAAGCCCCAGTTCTCTCCTTACCCTCCTTCCCGGAGCAAGGCTCTGCTCCCAGGAAGGCTCCAACTGCAGAAAAGAGGAGAGAGGAGGGGAGCTCTTCACAGTGCAACACTGACTTCCAGGAGCGAAAAGGAAAAGGAGTAACTGGTTTTTTTAAAAAAAAATTTGGAGAGATAGCTGTGGATGGTTATGCCCTGGACTCACTTTTGGAGAATTCCTGGTGCTAAAGGTTATAAAAAGCAGGGGTCATCCTATCTCTGAGCAAAAGTCTACTTTGTACCTGTCTTGCCCTAGTCAAGAGGAGCGCATGGGCCAATCTCTAGGTAACTCTTACAGGCTTGTGTTTTTAATAATTACTGCTCAGAGGCCAGTTTGATTCACACAAGTGCATACCTGCACCTGGATAACTTGGTGAGATATTTCACCTAATGAAAGCATTTTCCACTTTCAGAGCAAATATAGGTGCCTGTAAAAACCCCCACCAAGACACTCCACTTGCATAACTTCCAGGGCATTACTGGAAGTCTGAGTCAAAATCTAATGCTCACTCCCCTAAAACCAGGCTTGTGCTTTGCCCACTGATGCCCCAGTGCTGGGGCATGGCTGTCCTAATTCCTGACACCTCTGCAGCACCTTGGCCTGGCAGAGGAAATCAGTAGCCAGGTTCCTGCTCCTGGAGAAGGGATAACACTTAGGCTCGCCCCTCTCTACTCCAGCCTAGAAGCTGCTTGAAAATGCAAAGCTCAATATTTTTCCTCGCTTGGGATTTCCTGTCTGAACTCCAGCCTGCCTTGTCCCTGTGGATGTGTCCAGTGACTGGCAGGCTGCAGCTAGCCCCTGCCTGCTACCAGCGTGCTGCCTGCCCTGCCATGGCCTGCCTTCTCATCAGCTGCTTCACTGCTCTTCAAATAACTTTTTTTAAAAGTGTCTCAGAGATAGAATTTAAGTGCTCAAAGGTAGCTGAAATCAAGCAGCAGTATGTCACCCTATCTGTGTAACAGACTTTAGTAATCAGTGGGATGGGCTGCTTAGGAACCAGCATGCCAGAAGCATATCCTGGCATCTCCTCCAACCTTGTGTCCCTTCATGGTTTCCTGCAGTGGGACTACACTGTGAACATCCATCACTTCAAATGCCACTCAGCTGATGGGCAGCATCAAGCAGCAGCTTTCCAGCCAGGCAGCCCAGTGGGTTGGCACAGGCTGCCAGGCTGAGGCACACTCAGTGAGCTGCAGGAGAAGCTCTGCACATGAAGGAAACTGAGCCATTTCAGTGCCGTTCCATCCTAACACGGAGCAAAAGCAGCTGCTCACTGCCAGTGGCAAGTGAGAGTTCTCGTGCCTTTCACTCTGCCACCTCCCCATTCCTCCATCCCTCTTCCTCCAGCCATTTCTCTCCACTTTCCTATCCCAGGCCTTCTCCCTTCCCTTTTGCACTGATTTGAGTCATCTAATAAAATCCAACCCATTTCCACCAGGAAAAAAAAGGCTGCTCTCTTTTGTCTCATGGGTTATGCATCTGAGGTGCTAGGAAGCACAAGTACTGGAGGAGCTTCACAAACCATGGCACTCCAAAAACAGTTGGAAGCAGAAACAGGAAAACACTAAGAAAGTTGATCACACAGTGCTTAATGCTCATTATTGAGTCTTAGGGCCTTGTTGGGGAAAAGAAACTCTACTAAGCAGGCTATTATTGCTCTGAAACAAAATGATAAAAATAAAGATAAACATCACCATGCTGCATTTTCTGAGCATTTATAACATGGGTACAATACATAAGAGAACCCCATATGAAAGACTTCATAATTATTATCAGAAAATACAGCTGCATTTATATATATATATATAAATAAAGGCTAAAAGGCCAGTGAAATTGTAAAAATGACAGATGAATAACTTGAAAATTTCTTTTCCCATCAATCAATATCACTTATTTTTTAGGTGCTCGCTATCCAAATCTTATTATCTCAATGGAACACATGGTAAAGTTGTTCATGATAGTTGAAGAATGCTCTCCTTGATGTCCCTTAATCTGTTCACTTTATCTACTACACATTTCTTTCTCGCAGAAACCCAGAACAAAACAGCTCTCGAAGAAACCTCTTACTTGGTGCAGGAAAAAGAATTCAAGGGGAGCTTCCTGGAAAGTGATCAGATAGAAAAAAATTACAATCAGACAATCACACATGCATTACATACACACATGCAAAAAGACTAAAGAGGACGTAGCTGACCATGTGACAGGTAACAAATGTGCAGGGGAAGGACACGTCATGCGGCATTTGGGTTCCCACAGTCCCTCCAAGTCCTGAGTGATTGTTTTGAAGCTCATTATTCGTGGATACAAATGGTCTGGTCCCATCCCAGAAAGTATCAGAACAATGTGTGGGTTGGTTATCCCTGAGGGTCTGGAACAGGCCTCATAGAACTGCACAACACAAAGGGTAGCAACCTTCCACCAAACACTTTTTACTGATCACAACGCCAGCAAACACTCATTTCTCTGTAGAAAGCAGAGCAGTTGGTCCAGTTGGTGTTTTCAGTCCGTGACAGGGTGGAGGAGAGCTCAAAGGCAGCTGAACCCAAGAGCTGAGACATTTTCAGGAGATCCTTGTGACACAGAGGGAATAAAGCTAGAAGGCAGCTCTAGAGATCACCTGGTCTGAAGCCCCGCTCAGAGCAGGCTCAGCTGCACCAGGTTGCCCAAGACTTTGCCTAAAGGGGTTTGAATATCTCCAAGGACAGAGACTCCACAACATCTCAGGCTAAATTCTCAGTCACCCTCACAGTAAAAAAGTATTTTCTCGTGTTGAGGGGAATTTCTTGCTTTCCCTTTGTGTCCATTTCCTCCAGCCCTGTCACAGGACACCACTCAGAAAAGCTTAGCTCCATCTTCATTACTCCCCCATCATTTATATACACTTGTATGATTCCCACGAGCATTTTACTTCCAAAGCTTAATTGTTCCTCTTCACCTTTTCCCGTTTATTCACCTTTGTGGCCCTTTGCTGGACTCCTTCCAGTATGTCCATGTTTCCTCTTTTACTGGGCAGCCCAGAACTGGACCCAGTGCTGCAGGTGTGTCCCACCAATGCTCTGCAGAGAGAAAGGATCGCCTCCCTCAATCTCCAGGAAACACTCCTCCTAATGGACTCTGGGGTGCTGAAAGAGCACGTCCACTGGGGCTGCCACTGCACGGTGACCCTCACCTGCTCAATTGCAACTGTGATTTTATTACAGGCTGCTGAAGGCCAGGTCAGGGAGAAAATCCGACACCTACTCGAGGAGCAGGAAATTCTTCCCCGGCTCAGTTCCTCCATAAGAAGTGGGATAATTTCAATACCTTCTGCAGTCAGCAAGTCTCTCCATTCACCAGCACTATCAGTAAAACCAGAGGAAATTCTTTGTCTCTACTAAGTGACTGAAATAGCCGTGGTATTCAAACGTGAATCCCTGCACTGATTTAGTGTGGGACATGGCCTGTGTATTCAAAGAACCAGTGACAAGCAGCAGGATGTGAGAGCTGGGGGACTGACAGGGAAGAATAAAACCCTCTTTGGTGCAAGAGACAATGAGACGTGGAAAATATATCACAGCATAAAGAACAAATACATAGGGGGAAAAATAGCACATAACCCAGGCACAGCTATGATGTCCACACAGCTAATATCTAATGCTCCCTAATCCTCTCAAAGCATTCCCTGCTCCACTGCCACATTGTCTTCTGCAGCCTGTAGCGTTCAACCCTTTGACCCAAACCTCCACCAGGCCTACCTCATGCAAACCATGCCCTTTACTTGGCATCAGCTGGTCCAAACAGCTCATTGTTTTTTCCCCTTTAAACCCGTTTTAGGTTTTGTCTTGTTCTTTATCCAGAAGTTCCTGAAAGAATTGCTTACATTCTGCAGGTTTCTTCTTCCATCCTATGATCCTATGACTCCGCAGGGGTAAATGGCTGGAAGGCCCCCATCTCACCCTACTGAGTGAGTCCTTTGGCACACACACGGACAGAGAAACAGTTCTTGGCCGCAAAGTTCCACTCTGCCGTTGTGACTGATCAGTTGTGATGGGAACATTAGCAACCTGCTCACTACAGGTTCACATGGGAACGAGAGCATCATGAAATGGGAATGGGAACTAAAAATGCCAGCAGGACACCGATCTCCATGCATGGCTGGAGTATCAGCTGCAATGCCAACATTCCTGTAAATAGTCATCTTCATAAAATGCCTGCTCATTTTTGGAAACACTTTACCTTCTCCTGTAATTGTCCAGAAAGTAGAATATGAAAGAGACGTCACATTTCAGTTCCAAGGAACAAATTCTGGCTTCTGCAATCTCTAATTAAACCACAAAAATTTTGGTCCTAGACACGTACATTCCATCATTTACAGTTTGACAGGTTTTGTTCATGGTTTGGCTTCTTTTTTCCTAAAATGATATTCTAGTTGAAATTTTTCATGCATAAAAGCAATTAAACTTGAGTGAAATACTGTATAATTTTTGCCCTTAGGATTTTTTGTCAGAAGATTTTTGAGCCCAGCAACACAAAGCCAGTCTTGATTTAAAACTTTGTATGTGCAACAATACCTCTGGCACAGCAGAAAGATCAGAATGATTTCTGTATTTGAGGGAAGCGTGATCAACATTCACAGGATGTTCATTTCCCATTGTTTTAGAAAGACAATTTTGCAGGTTCCAAATGTACATAGGTATTGATAGATACCACCATTTTCATAGATGCCAGCAATTTCAAACTACTTTTAAAACTGAGAGAGGTGTGAAGAATAATCTGGTTTGGGATTCTTCCAGCTTCAGAGGTCTTTCTGTGCAAGTTAGACTGGACTGACTATCCTCTGAGGATGTAGGGAAACTCGGATCCCTTTGGTGTCCGCTTCTCAGAAGAACTGCTCTTGACACGACTGCTATCCGCGCTGTTGTATAGAAAGTGTTTACTAGCTGTAAGGTGAACATATGTAAGGGGAAAGACACACTATCACTACTTGGGGATACACTGGGAAAGCCAGGTGCAGATGTTAGCACCTGCATATGGTTCATATTTCCTAGCTCTAAAAAACTGTCCAGGATAACTTTGGCAATCTCTGAGTGAGAGATCTTTTTTAAGAAAAGAAAGCCAATGCATTTTGGTTATCCAACTACAGGGATCCAAGCCAACAGTAGAAAGGGTTTCTCCCACAACCACATAGCTGTCCTCTTCCTTTCAAACAAGTGGCTCCCTTTGTCAATATTGTGTGGATTCCTTTTTCATTAGAGGCCAATGTCCTGAGGGACTTTCCTCAACAGTAGCCTTTACTCCTGGGTGTAGCTACCCTACACTTAGTGCAAGAAGTGGCATGAACTTGGTGTATTTCACACTATACACCTCTCACCTGCAGAGTTTTACAGATCATCGCACAGCGTATCATTATCTAGGTTTGAGTTAGGTACCTGGTTGTGCTGGAGCTTTCCCCCTAAGCCTCCAATTTTCAGTGGCTTATGCCCTCCTGAAGGAGTTACTTTCAGAGATGAATTCTGCTGTGCTTGTTCTCAGCTCAGTGGCTCTGAAAAGTCTGAAAAAGTAATGTTCATCTTTTGCTGTGGTTTGGGTGGTCACGATACATAAAATAACTAATTTGGTTTTTATGTGTAAGCATCTTCACTAAAAGCAAAAAATAAAAGGAAATCAAATCTTGCCTAGCCTTACCGAAAAGTATCTCCTTTCAGTTGGAATTAGTTATGAAGAACAGGTTTGGGGATTTGTTTGGCTTGTGGAATTTTTTTTTAGACAGATCATTTGTTTGCACAGAAAACAATTAAGAAATTTTATTCAAGGTCACACAGCTAACATAATCTCCTGTGTGCCTGTGATTCAGAAAGCCTTTTGTTATGTGATCATAGACCACCGTTGCACATTCACTGATCAATATGGCACCCAACTGTACACTCGATAATGAAATAATAAACTCTACAAAGACCTATTCATGGCTGTTTGCTTAGATTACAGGTATCTTTAATATCCTTTAATGACTTTTTAATATGAAAAACTTTCTATAAGCATTTTAGAGTTTCATTTCCTTGTGATGGAAAAGTTGTGAAAAGGTCCTATCAGTCCTGCTTTGAGGACATGAAGCAACATTAGTCACCTTTTTTAAATTAATTTTATTTTCAATAAGACCACATTAAAAGAGCATAAACAGAAACATGCAAAAATTTGAGTCCCAATATAAGCATGATCTGAGGAGTTAGAAACTTCCAAGTATACTCTCAGCTAATCAATGAGTTTGAGGGGCACTGAAGAGAACTCATGCACTGAAATTTTCCACTTTAAGACAAGGTACTACTATTCTGCTCCTCAGGATGTCTTTTGGGTGACTGACACTCAGACTCCCTGCCATTAAGTTTAAGGTGAGCCTGACTGTTGGATTTGTTTGCTCCCAGTGAGCTGCACACAGTGCACAGTGCTGTGTCCTGTCTAGTCCAGCGTCACTGAGAGAAAAAGAGTTACTTTTTCTGCAAGGCACGCTAGAAGACACCAAGAAAATCACTGACATATTATCACTCGGTTAAAGCCTAGAAGCATTGACTAAAATTGGGGTACAGCTGTGCTGAGCACCCTCCAGGAGTCTTATTGCTGTCTAAAGTGGCATGGTTGGAAAAGGATAAAAGCATGAAACCACTCTAATGCCATTTTAAAAAATGAAAATCTGGCCTGTGAAGGACTGGCAAGCCGTCAAAGGCAGTCTGTGACAGCCTCAAGGTGAAAAGATTTCCCAAGGATCATTCTAGTGCCCTAACTCCAAAACAACCCCCCCTCTCCAAAGCTTTACTGTGAACCCCAGTATCTGGTATAGGTATAATTCCAGCAATATTTAAAATGTCTTGGCTAATTTTACCTTTCTGAACACTGGCGGAATTCTGAGTAGTCACTTCAGACGTTGGCATTAGCAAAATGGTGCCCAAGAAAACATTTACTGAAAGTTTCCTTGTACAGAGGAAGATGGCAATTTCATGGTGAAAAGGGCACAAGGTATTTCGCTGCAAGTGAGACTAACTAAAGTCAGAAACATACTTCAAAATGAGTAACAGTGGCATACAAAGTAACATGCTCAAGTGGACTAATTCAATGCATTCCTATTGCTGCCCTGGAGAATATTATCGGAATGCTCATATCTGCATGAGGTGGTGATGTGATTGATCAGTTTTCAGGATTTACCAGACTAGGGACCCCAGAGGTACAAGAGCAAGTCAAATCAAAATGAGAATGTCACATAAAGTTGTGATGCAACTTACACCTGAATGTTGTGACAAGCAACAAATACACATACAATTAGTGCTTGATTTTATTGGTGTTGAAGACATTTTTGAAGCTATAAGAGGATGATACTAATCTTCCCCCAAATAAATTATTCACATCTTTTTTATTAGTTCTAGCTCACAGATATGCACTCAGACAGTTCTACATCCTTCACATTAGGAATCATTCAGCTTCAGAGTCATTCCTCTTCTCAGACACTTTGCATTCAGCAGCAAATCAACCTTACCCTTGCACGCTTTGCATGCGGGATTTATTATGACAGTGAATAAGAATTCATCCTATTGTTGTTCCAAAAAATTGTAATATTTGAAAACTCAAATAAGCACCTTCTTTCCCAAAGACTGCTGCATTTTTCATATTTGTAGACCTGATTTCAAGGCAGTTTGACCTGTTTTGATACATAAGTACAGCTAGACTTTCAAAAGTGTTCCATATCTAGCAGCTCTTATTATAGTCAGATTTTCTAAAGAATTCAAGTATCCCAGTGCCAAATCCTTTGGAAAAAAAAGTCATTTACTGTAGTGCTGACCAAGGATCTGTACTCTCTTGAAAATCTGGCCCTGATATTGAGTGCTACTCTCTTGGAAAGTCTTCAGACCTTAACTGGTCTGATTCCTCCAGCATTTACACAGAAAGCTAGTGATGTCTACTGCTATGGACATCTGGGAAAGAGATACAAGCCAAATTCTTTATTTATATTAGCTGGCAAGCATAATATATTTATAAAAGGAGAAGCATTCCTGAGCATCAGAGATGATTATTTTTATTCTCCACGCAGACCAACTTACCCGTTTTATTATTGTACGGGGCGTTGGAATTTTACACTCTGCTACTAAAGAGGCATCAATGCAATACAGTGCAACAACTTTATGCCGTGAACATCCACGGGACTGGTCAGCTCTTTCCCCTAAAATTCTCTAAAATCAGACAACCATTAAAATTAAATATCGTGTTCATATTAGTAGCAGCGTAACACACTGGAAGCTAGTTTTAGACTCTCTAATCTTTGACTAGTTGAAACTTGAAACAAAGATGGTGCAAACCTGTGTCTTTGCAGAAGGCAAAAGCAAGAAAACAATGTGAAAGCAGCAGTATGAGTGCCAACTTCTGGGAGTACAAGATATAGAGAATCCCAGGCTAATCTGTTCCCAGCTATACTATTCACCACACGGTGTCTAAGGATTTGTTTTAAGCCCTTCCCGAAGAGTCTGTCATCCCATTTCCTTGTCTCCAGAAAATGTATTATGTAACTGTAAATAAATGTTCAAATGAGTTTAGCAGTCATCAGGATGCCTTGTATTTGAGTACGACAGCCTTTTTCCCTGAAGATTAATTTAAGAAGTTGCATTTGTGGCCATTTTACTATATATTTTTAACTTCACAAACATATTTCTCACTTTGCTGCTTTCCTGGGATTACAAAACTGATCACTCTGTAAGCTAAGCCCTGAACTGAAACTTGGGAAAAATGGAGATGCATTTTCCTATCTTTTTTTCTTTTGACCCACAGGACCCCCAAGTCAGCTTCTGTTATTGAAGATGAACTGGTTTTATGACTTCTCTCTTGGTATAACCTCTTGCTTTCACCTCAATTACAATTCCTGCACACGTCTCACTTCTATCACTATTAAAAGGGCAAAATGAAAGAAAAAAAGTCCCTGAAGAACTTTTTACTATCTTATCTCTTCTTTACTCACTGAATGTGTAATTTTGGATGTGTGAGTAAATGATTATTCTTTTCCACTCTTAACCAGCCAGCAAATGATATGCTGCAGAACAAGGCAGAGATGTTCCAGCTACCTGGAACTACACCTGTTCTCAGTGTTTTGAGAACAATATTTCACTGTAAGGACCCAGTCATGGGATTCTAGGAAGCCCTCAATTCCAACAGCTCCTGGCAAAATGCAGATGGGATTTAAATCATATGTATACCACTGCACACAAACTGTCTGGGGGATTTCTCTCTTCAAATCTTGCTACAAGTGGATTTTCAAATGTTTGCACAGATTTTGGAAAAACTGTGCCCAATAAAACTCATTACTTCTTATACAGCAAAAGAAGCAAGAAAGGAATGATTGAATCAGTCGGTGAATCTGAAGCGTGTTATAAAAAATTAACATAAAATGTGTGCTAACAAAAGTAAGGTAAACACAATACTAACAATTAATTTCCTTCACAACACTACAATTAGTTTCAAAGCTTTAGACTGTTTAATTTAATGCACAGAAATACCTTTTCCCCAGGACTGCCATTCTGCTGTGACTAGGGGAAACAAGTACATCAGTATGTTACGGTCAAGGAAGATTTAAAAATATTTACACATTTCCCACCCCAGCTTCACATATCCAGCATTTTTAATGCAAGCTCTAATCATCTCATTCACAACGACTGTCTGCCTAATTTCCTCAAGTACTTAATGGTGGCTATTATGACAGCCAAGGATCATGGGACTAGATCCCTAAGAGACAAGGTCAGACCAGTAAAATTAGCCATCTGTCCAGTAAGGGTTTTAAGCTCAGGCTGTATTTAAGTATTAAGTTTCCAACTGTACAGGCATTTGTTTTCTTTTCATGAGTAAGAAAAGGCACAATAGTGATTCTAAAAACCAGCAATAAAAATCTTTCAGTACTGTGGGATAGATAAAAAAAAGGATCTGAAGCTACAAACACTTTGTGAGATGAGGCAGAACTTACTAAACTTTTTGTATTTTCAATTGAACTGATCCCGGTGAACTCGGTGATGAGAGTCGGTGGTGGTCACAAAGACTCCGGGACAGTCCCAGTGTCTGAGACAGTTTCGAGCACAGTTATCTTCTCTTAGCACCGCAATTTGTAAAGTATACAGAATGTCAAACTTCACCATGCACTGTGTCCCCATCTCAGTGTTTACATTTTACCTTACTGTTTCATACGCTGCAGACTGTAAAAGGGCTGTAAAAGCTGCTCAGACTCAGGGGTTTAACTTTCAACGTCTAAGGACCGTGCACGACCTCCTTGATCAGCGCGCAAACCTCCCGCCGACAGCCGTGGGAACTCTCCCACAGGACACGGATAGCGCTCAGCCAGGAGCAGGACCAGGAGGCTCACCACATGATGCTTGGTACACAATAGCTACATTTTTGGGACAAAATCATTGCTTCTCTAGTAATTTTTCTTTCACATTTACTACTCTGTGTCTTACGTTATTCGCTGCCACACACTCAAATGTCACAGCCACGGCACAGCCTTCCCGACAGGTCACCTCTGACTGGCTTAGAGGTTCACCTGGCTTCTAACTCTGCTCACGCCGCACCGCAGGCAACGAGATCCAGGGAAAACCAGATAAAATCTTTCCCAATTTCTTCCGCAATAGCTGCAGCCTGGTCCTGGTCTGTAACTCGAGTGCGCCCACCGGCACTGAGTGTAAGATGTCGGAGAAAACAGGTCGTACACCGATCCCGCAACTTCACGGGTCCTTGCCATTGCCTGGGCATCCTCTCCTCCCCGTGAGAGGGCGGCAGGGGCTCGCAGGGGAGGGCGAGGAGCGGCGGACGCCCCACCGGGCACCCGGAGCTCCCGGACGCGCTCGCTGCTCGGGGGCGCGGCGGCCCGACCCGAGGCA
>VZTA01002447.1:77019-104778 GCA_013398855.1 Mohoua ochrocephala | reverse complement strand
AGGAAGAGGATTTGGTGAGGAAATTGTTGCTGAATTAAGAGGATAAATTAAGTTTAATCCCCCCCAGATGGAGGCTGAGACCTATCCAGCCACTCAGACTAATATAGAAACCCCTGTGGAGATTAGAGGGGATGGGGAGGGCTAGGAGAGGAAGGCAAAGGGAAGCGCTGGAGTTTGACGATCCCACAAAAAAACTGAGATAAACAAGAAATCCAAAGCATCCCTTCAGAGCAATAAAACGTTGGTGGGATGAAAGACCAAATCCATTTGGTTCAGTATCCCATGTTTGAAATTTAAAAGACAGAAGGAAGTGCAGAAACTTCATACTAGCAGACATGAGATTATCTGCCCTCTGCTCCAGGTCTCATCCTCAGCTTGGTTAGTTAGAGATCAGTATAAACCCTGAAACACCAGAGTTGTTATGTCTTGAGGGTTCGCGTGGGCTTTGGTTTGGAAATCAGCTTCATTTGTTTATTTTGCAGTTCACTTTGATAACTTTCAGTGGGTTTGATGTCCATATAAATTATGTATGTTTATACAGTCTCTTTGTGAATCTCTAAAACTGATACCCTGTTCAATGAGTTCCATGCCGTAATTTTATGACATATGGAGAAAAACCAGGAAGAGATCAGAAGAAAAACTATCTCTCTGTGGGAACAATGCTGATATAAGAAAATAAGGAAATCTGTACCCTTTTAGGGTATGAGAGGAGACAAGGAAATGGTGATGAAGTCCTTTTGGACAGAAGATCAGAGGAAGGGAGTTTGAGCCTCTATCCTGTAAAAGCACTGCAAGTACCTCATGAAGAAGCTGGAGATGGTAATCAAAGCCCTGATAGGAGACAGGGGAGAGGACAGCCCTTGCTTACCTCAGGGACAAGGAAAGGAGACAGAAACTTGGTCCCTTTAGAAAGGGCAGCATCCAAGTTTCAGAGTGATCACTGCCAGAAGAGTATGCTCGAGGCTCCAGGAATGAAAGTAGTTTTGTTAGCGTAATTGGGATGCCAGTGGTGTGTCTGTCTCACACTCTTATCAGCCTGCCTTTGCAGAGACAGAGGAATTGCAGTACGTGTGGGAGAAGTGCAGGACTCATGGCAGGAATTCTTGGCAGGGTCAGTAACTGTGGTGTGCTGTGCAACTGCAGTGCTCAGGGCAGAGAATGAACGCTGGACTCCATATTTGCCCAAAAAGGCACATGGGCTGCTAACTCGTTGGCAAAAATGGCGGGCAGATCACAGCCAAGGGTGGAGAAAAGCGAAGCCTGTCCTTTATGTACACTCCAAGTACTTGTGGTTTGTAGTGTGTTCTGTCATCAAATACATTACTATTTCTGCTTTTCTTCTTACTTGAACTCCTTCCTCCCTTCTTTCACTCCCCCATTTCTTTCCTCTGACTTTCTTTTCTGGCAGTACTCATAATAACCGCTGTCGTTTGTCTTGTCACATATGCCTATCTACCCAAAGTATTCTGTGATTAAGTTGCAGTTGGACATATTGAGGCCAAACTGACTGGAACACCAAAGTTGATACTGCTGAGTTTCAGGCAGTTATAAGATTCAGACAGATTTTGTAATTTTAATTACAGTTTTGGGAGATTATCTCTGCAGCCATGCAAGTTGGCAACTTGCCTTCTGCTGTGATGAAGTAGGATATTCAGTTCTGGATGTATGGAGAGGTGCTCTTCCTGAAAATCCTACCAACAAAGGCAATCCACCACAAGCCTGGTGAATTCCCTCTAAATAACAACATGACTCCCAGTGGCTTTCTCACTGGTAAGATTTTTACTCTCCTCATTGCCATAGTCCCTGTTGTCTTCCAGTAGCATGCTGATTAAAATTAATAAAACTTGGCTCACATTTGTTAATGCAACCTCTCTCCAGAGGGAGAAGCATTTTAGTGGAGTATATACAATTAGAGCTCAGAATTATGTTTAAAAGATAAACGTATGCCTTGCTGTTCATTGATCTGGGAGACGGCAAGAGGAGTGAAGTGTAACATGAACTTTTGACAGTTTTGAGAGGTTAGACAGTTGCTGAGTTTTGTGCCTGTCTCAGAGCAGCTTGTGAGACACATCATCATCTTACAGACAGAAAACTACCTTTGGCATGAAGGATTCAGTTGTACCAGAGAAGCACAGTTACTAATGATACCTCGTCTGCGTATTCCTCCAGCTGCTCCTCCTTGTCCTCACTTGAAACTTGTGCTGTCTGGACTTGGCTTTAATCGGTGGTCTGCAACTGGATTCAGCTCAGAGCCATCTCTGTGCCAGTGATGAGATTTTTTTTGTCTCTGAGAATATGCAGATGTGTAAAATATCCATCGTGTGCCTCGTTCTCCAGTGGCGGTAAATACTCGTTGATAAGGACTGAGACACAGTCTTTCAAAGGTCCATAAGCCCAGGAGTCTAGTGGTGGTGGAGGCAGTTTTCCATCATTATCTCCTGAATGTGTTCCACCAGGGAAGATGCTAACTAAGCCAGCCCATGGATTTGGATATACTAGCCCAGTGTTCAGGTCAAATATTCCATCCTTTCTCTTACTCTGTAGCACCGAGAGGGAATCAGTCCACATAGTTTCTTGCTCAGGGAAGCAAAGGGATACAACACAGAGCACAGAATTCTCTTCTCATCTCTCTTCCTTTGGAGACAGCACATGTACACACAGCAATAGGGATGCAAGGAATGATGTCCTGGGAAGGCAGGAGAGACACTGTCTCATACTTCTGTGTACCCAGACCCCTCTAAAAGCTCTACATCCAGAAGGATCGACTTGATTCAGCTTGCAACTACATTAACCTGTTATATTGACATGATTTGCAAGTGCTGAAATCAAGAGCCACCCCATTTCCTTCAAAAGGTAAAAACAGATAAAAATGTAAAGAATCAAATTTTCAAGCAAGGCCATAACGTCCCTTTCAGGTTTTGGAGGTCCAGGGTAACAGGACTTGAATTTTTTTGTAAATTTCGAAGTTGGCACATCAGGACTCTCAAAGAAACTAAGTGTGTTTAGTAGACATCTAGACCATTACTCATTCATAGTTAAAAATAGACCCCTACACTTATTTTCAACACCTGACTTTACAATAAATCACTGAGGAAGCGTTGTGCTGTGGAAGGACCTAAAACAGGATGTTTTTCCCCAAAACTATTTGGTAAAAGCAAGGAAACCTTTGTTTGTGGGCAGTTAAGTGAGCAGATGGAGAGACTGGATAGCATAAGAATCTGGCCAGTGAGGTTAGCAGGCTTTTCCACTGTGATTCAGGAGGGTAAAAGAGCCTTGTCTTTGCCTTGGAGTTTGTCTTCACTTTAAAGAGGAGTGTAAATTTATAACATTTTCCAGAGTTGCTCCACATGTGGACATATTTAGTCCAGAACAGGATTAAAAGAAAACCAGTGAAAAAGTCTTTTGAGGTAAAAGTATACAAATGGAGGCATCTATGTTGCAATGAGACATTTTACACCTTTATAATTATTTTTGTGATGACTGTATAGTGGGCAGATTAAGACATTAGGAATCCGTACATTTTCATAATTACGAAGAATGGATTTTTTTTCTCATTAACTAAAGCCTTAAAAATTTTGTTGTTCTCCCTCTTTTTTTTTTTTTTTAAACAATCAGCAACTTTTAAAAGACAAATTCCAAATATGTAACAGTGTGTCAATTTGTTCATGATCCACTATAGATTTTTGTCAGGAGTTTTTCATAGGTTCTTCTCAAAGGTAGAGCATAAAGTTTTGACCTATTAAGGTCCTTTTAGTATGCCAAGGTCACTCTACCTATTTTACCATCCTGGTATTAATTCCAACGAGATACTGACTAAGAGTGATACCAATCTATATGGGTGTTAAATAGAATTATATAGAAGTGAAGATCTCTTTATTGACTTTAGTAACTTCATAAATTTATGGAAAACAGAAGGACTATTACTCAGTAGCTTTCAAAATTAAACCTTGCAAATGTAGTATCACTTAAAACCAGCAAACTTTAATTTAGCAGGTCACATTTAGTTTTATAGCAATAACAAACAAACCACAGTAATTTGTATCTTATCAGCATTAAATTAGAAACTAGTGATGTTTCATAAATGAATATCTTTGTTGCTTCTACTAATCTTTATAATAAATAATTGTCTAACTTACAGAATGCCATAGATGTGCATACAGTGCATATGACAATATCTCACCTAAAGCCATAGCTCTTCTGCATACACTGTTTTTTTCTGGCTTAACTAAAACAGAGTATCTTGAGTAGACCTGTTTCTGATACTCTACAGCCAGTGTACATCTGACCAGGACAGGAACTAAGTTCAGGCTGCCCAACAGACCCAAAGGGCAAGGGTCATGGAAACTCTAGTTTTCCTGTAGAGTTGGTAGGGTTTCTTCCTTAGGATGTTATTAGAAAATACACAAAGGTTTATGTAAATTTAAACTACCTTGAAACAGAGAAGGGATGAGTTTATCCTATTAGGTTCTTAACTTCTGACACCATCTACTTATTTTAGATCTGAGTCTGAATTGAGCCTTCAAGGCTCTTTCTATCTCTCTGTTTTCCATAAGACAGCCTATGAAGCCCTGATTTAATTCATTTAGGAGAAGGAACCCAAAACAATCCCGTCTGCCATTTATTCATGTCTTAATATAGAAACAACTGTACGTCAGAGACATACTACCCATGGGCATGTATTAAATGCTGAAAAAAACAAGACCAAACAAAGAGCATCAGATTTCTCTTGTCACATCAATAAATATTTGACATGTATTTATTACCCAAACTGACAATTTAAATCCATCAACCTTTCCAAGGTCTCAGATTCTTTCTGTCCTCCATTGTCTCTCATATGGACTGGTTGTAGCATTGCCAGAAAGCACACATGAACATCTGCAAGCAATGACTGTGCTACAGAGATGAGAGTCTTTACAACCTTCATTCACATGCTGTCAGCTCTTTCTCCTAACCTCCGTGCTTCCTCCTGTATTCTGGGCTATTTTTCAGTTCCTCCATCTCTTTGCTGCCTATGACATTTCACGATAGTTTTATTAAATACATTTCACTGGTTACTTCTGCTCCATCAGGACTTATAAACCCCAGTCAAGATCAGTAGTTCTATACACAGACACCAAGAGATAACATAGAAAGGCCTTGTTGTGGCCCAGACTTTCAAACGTGCCACAAGTAAATGGTGAGAACAAAAGTGGGGAATGGGAGGATGATGAGCAACCAGAAGAATAGTGGTCATAGCCCTGCAGTCACCTGGCAAGTATAAACCATTACGTTCCTCATTGTTGTGTCACTCTTTTGTCCTCACTCATTTTCACTTTCTTTTATGCCACATTAGGACTTATCATGTTATCAAGTGTTCTTTCCTAACACACTATACATTTTTTATTAGTCACAGAATGACACTTTGCAGTATATTTATAGTGAAGAACTAGGATGCATTACACTGTTATAACAATAGGATTATAGAGGATAAACATTTGATGTTCCATTTGTGGGCCAACTTTATTACTTTGTTTGAAATTTAAAATAAATGTGATTGGAGTGAGCATAATCATTCCCTTGTGCCAGCACTCCAAAATGGACGTTGCAGTCTATGTGTTCAAATCCTAAAATTTAATCTTGTAGTTTCTTTTGGTAAATACTACTTTTTCTGACTCCTATAGCAAAGAATTTGACAGCTCTTTGGTTACAGATTAGGGTGTCAGTGTGCTGCAAATGTCCAAGGTAAGCTCTAAAGACCACTCAATCTGAGTAAATTTAACTACAAGATGGGAAGGCTCATAAGCAAAGGAGCCCCTTGGAAACAGGGCCTAGCAGCATGTGTGGTAGCTTTTAAGAGCCAAACCTGACACTTGTTATTGATGAGAAAGCTCCTGAGTTATTCTTTCTATCAGACTTGTTTGGGGATTTGTAGGTTCCTGTTTTAACGACTTTGTTTTCCTCCTCCGTGTCTTCTTTGGCTGTGCTTTGGTAAGGTGGAGAAAGCATTGTTTTGAACTCAGAATGTTCTTTATAGTGTCCCTTATTCAGCTCACAAAGAAACAGCAGAAGCACAAAGGCCAAAATTTTAAAAACTTATCACCTAAGAATCTAAGCATATTTTTATCCATCTCTCTCACCTTTTCATCTCAGATAAGTCAATAAATCCCAGGTTTATTCCTGATGATTTAGCAGAGCAAATTCTTCTCTTGCCAAGTCAGTTCTTGACAGACTTCGGGCCTATGGTAAATGCAATGAAAAGCAGCAGAAGGAAGAAATGTGCTCTTTTACAAACCTATATATTTCTTTAGACACTCATTGTCTTGGGGTGATTTTATGATAATACTGTATATCCCTATTGTCTGCTTTATGCCCAGAAATGGGTCTCATAGCTTTAAGATGAGTCCAGGAGAGCGGGGAGAGAAGCCGGGTGAGTTCCTCAGCGTGGTTTGTGTTCAAGGACTCGCACACACTCCCCCGTGTTCTCACCGCTGCAGAGCCGAGGGAGCACCTTCCTGCTTTTAGGCAGCCTGTGAGCTGAGGCAAGGAATTTTCCTATACCAGCACACCGAAATCCTCCGGAACTTCTTCTTCTTCTGGGACTGTTCGGCCCAGCTGTGACCCGAGAACCAGATCACCGGACCCCATGGACCAGCAGGGAGGCTGCGGGGACGCCGCATCCCGGCCTTGGACCTCGGGAGGGGCCGAGCCAGCTATAGAGGGACCTCTAAATCCACCAGTTTTCTCTGCAGATAGGAGGTTTAATATTATAACAGTTATTCATTTTTCCTGGGCCCTGCCAGCACGTTGTTTGTTAAATAAATAGGTTTTTTTCACTTTCCTCCAAGAAATTCCTTTAGTATTGATGGGGGAGGAGTGCTGAAACCTGCCTTCTGTGGAGGAGACGTTCCTTCCAGAGCGTTTCCCCCTAAACTTGCCTCAAATTGAGATACTCATAAAGTTTACATGCAGCAAATATTAAATATTTATTGTTTGTAAGTGTGGGAGGTGTTTGAAAAAGGATGATTTTCCATCTTTTCTCTTTTTGATGGTGATATAAAGAAAAATGAATGATTCACAATGCTTTGAGGAGTTCAGGTCACCATCTTCATATTTGTTTTCCCATTTCAGTCCTTCTGCTGCTCTCAAAAAAAAGTGACTTCAAAGATTGTCTTTCATTGTTTTTCTATATAATATAATATGTATCATCTCCCCACCTTCTCATCTGTTAACTTCAAAGACTGGTGTGTAACTGCTGCTTAGGATACAATTTCCCAGGGTATTTTCCCCACGTTTGTGATCAGGATTTCAGAATTACAGAATCACAGAATGGGTCAGGTTGGAAGGGCCCACAGTGAGTCATCCGGTCCAACCTCCCCGCTCAAGCATCTGGTCCAACCTCCCTGCTCATCCCAGAGCCCATGGCACAGGATTGTGTCCAGATGGTGCTTGGGTATCTCCAGTGAGGGAGACTCCACAGCCTCTCTGGGCAGCCTGTTCCAGGGTGTGGTCAGTGTCACAGTAAAGAAGTCCTTCCTCATGTTCAGGTGGAACTTCCTGTGCATCACTTACTGCCCATCGCCTCTTGTCCTATTGCTCGGCGCCTCCGAGCAGAGCCTGGTCCTTCCTCTGACCCCTCCCTGCAGACACTGACAGACATTGATGAGGTTGTCTCTCAGTTATCCCTTCTTGAGGCTGAACAGGCCCAGCTCCCTCAGCCTTTCTTCATTAAGAGAGATGCTCCAGTCCCTTCATCACCTTTGTAGCTCTCTGCTGGACCCATTCCAGGACCCCCACATCTCTCTTGTGCTGCTCAGCCAGAACTGAGCACAGACTCCAGGTGAGACCTTGCTAGAGCTGAGCAGAGGGGCAGGATCACCTCCCTTGACCTTCTGGCAGTGCTCTTCCTAGTGCACCCCAGGATCCCATTGGCCTTCCTGGCCACAAGGGCACCGCTGGCCCATGGAGAGCTTGTTGTCCACCAGGACCCCCAGGTCCTTCTCCACAGAGCTGCTTCCCAGCAGGCTGGCCCCCAGCCTGTGCTGGTACCCAGGGCTGTTCTTCCCCAGGTGCAGGACCCTGCATTTGCCCTTGTAGAATTTCAGACAGTTCTTCTCTGCCCATCTCTACAGCCTGTCGAGGCCCTTCTGAAGGGCTGCACAGCACTCTGGGGGATCAGCCACTCCTCCCTTCTTATTTGCAGGAAAGAGTAGTAAAAGATGAATTTGCAGAAGGAATGACATTTCTGGGAAGGCCATCGAAGAAGTGGAAGACTGCAAGATCTGCTAGTTCACATTCATTAAGTCAGTCTCTTCTCCTCCTTCCACAGGGAAATATGAGCACTGGAGGAAGAAGCAAAAGTTTTAAGAAGTGGAATTTTTCTTTCCAAATCAAGGAGAAAACTGCTAAACAAGCACTACATACCTTGTAGGAACCCAGTCACATTCTTAAGGTCTGGGTGTTCTAACACATTGCCATGGATATGACATCATATACCAGTTTTCCTCTGGAACCTGACATTAAAAAACCCTCTTGTCATATGGCATGGTCTCCCAGTTTACAAGAATATAAAAGATAAGAGGTCTCCAACTAATTTTGTGCATTGATTCACCTAAGAAGTTCCTCCTCTGTCTCTTTCCAAAGATCACTGAAAACTTCACTTGCCACAGATTAATTCAGTCTTAAAACACAGAGAAAATACCGTAGAGATAACTCCTGCTGTCTTGCAGCTTGACAAACCTCTAAGAAGCTTTTGAAAATCATAAATTTTTGAAAATATGTTTAAAAGCAGTTTTAAGTGTTTGCCCTAACAGAGTAGTAATATTTACATAAAAGTAGCTTGGTAGCAAGTTCCAACCAATAAACCATAAAGGTATCAACAGCACTGACATAGGACTACAGGGTGAATAAGTTGTGAAACCTTTTAACTTGTTCATTTTTTGACTAAGCAAATACAAAAAGGATGTGTTATGTATTTCACTTGGCTCGACATGATCTTACATCTTTCTTGTCATTATAAAATCCCCCTGCTTGCGTAAATGCGAAAACAGTGCGTTAGTGAGGTACTCATTTTATCCTAAAACTGTGATTCTTATTTTTGGGCTGAAAGATGTTTAAAACAAGACAGCAATTTCCTTTTGCTTCACCTGCATAGGGTAATGTCTAGAGGGACAAGTTCAACACGGCTACTGAGGGCGACTGCTTGGTGGCAGCTGCTGGCACAGGAGCCGCCCAGACTATTAACATAAGGGATCTGGGAGATTCTTTGCTTCCCCAAGAGCACATGACCAAAGGAACTCTTGAATAGTCAGAGAGAAGCAGATTTTATGGAGTAGGAAATGTCATCATCCAGCTTATTTATGTTTATAATGACTATGTTGTGGATCCATATTTCAGGTCCCAAATGTCTTGACGGGCTGCAAAACAGCACAAGGAAAATGGTGCTGATCTGTAATGCAGATTCAGAACACGAGGATATGATTCTATTGATGTAACCATAACTCTGAAGGTGTCCAATGGTCTCTGTGCAGGGCAGCTGTGCGCTCACGTCACGTGTGATATCCGTGCTAGTGTGTGTGAAACTGTCTCAAGCCTTGGTCAGTTGTGCTGCCCTCTGGCCTGTTCATGCATCTCTATTTCCTTTGGCTTTGAAATAAAAGGCCAGACTTTTCCAGCACAGTTTTCTAATGCCAAGGCAATTTTGACGTGCATTTCCACTCAACAGTCCTGTTATATTGCAGAGTGGGTGGGGTATTGGATACTGTGTTCCTGTCCCATAGTACACCTTGAGCTTTTTTTCCTAAAATTACCACCCCAGTTTCAATGCTGACCATCCTGCCCTTTGCCTCTCTGTTACCCATTGCTGAGATGTATGGCATCCCAAGTGCAGAGGTAAAGTCACTGTGAGGCAGTGGTTTTGGACTTGAAATTATACATTAATTTGGTCAGCTGTCCCCTTGCTATGGACATACCAATTTATTTTCTCTCAGAGACAGGGAACAGAAAGGTATATTCAGCTTGTAATTTGAATACGAGTTCTCCATCTGATTTAGCATTTTTTACTATGGATCTAATACAAATAAGACACTTTTTTTTTGGTAACTTAGACCACATGGTTCTGCAAAACTTATTAATGCAATTGCCTTACTGGACTGGAACCAAAGCTGGTAAAGTCAATTGAAAGCCTTTTAGTGACTTTAGAGGATTTTGCATTTGTCAGATGAGCATTGAGGTGTTCAGGCATGATTTTTAATACCTCTATGCATGGGAATACATGAAGCTGCAACCACTGTGCTCCTACTCAAGGCAGAAAGGGCAGTAGTTGGGAAACTCTGCTTTGTATTCTGATCTATGCCCATATGCAGGACTTTGTATCCAGCTTCCAAACAATAGGATGGTCTCTGAGCTACACTGCTCTTGTGTAAGAGCAAAACTCTTGCATAGCCTTAGTGAGACCAGAAACCTGATGTGGACACGGTAAGAATCCATCAAATTTACTTTCTAACACAAAGTTAAGAAGCAACAAATTATACTTTGGCTTACAAGACAGGAGAGAGGAAGCCATTGACCCAGCCCCGTAGAGACTATCCTAGTTCTTCAGGTGCACATGATACAGATTAATAGGATTTCCTAAACAGTCTTAATATTTGCACAGATATGTGTAACAAGGATGGTAAACCTAAGGCTGAACTAAATCAGCCATAATATTGAAAATAAAGAGCTAAAGGGAAAAATAAAATAATTAGGTGGGGTTTTTTTAAAGTCTTCTATAGGAATTGAGAATTTCACGTTATTGAGAGACTTCCTTATTATGTGCCACATCTTTTTAAAATTGTTTTGAATTACAGTACTCTGTAATATTATAATTCCATTAGTACTACTGTGGCTTTGACCAGGCTTTCCTTTCAGAAACAGATCTCTGTGTGCATGGCATAGTGCCTGCTCTGCTGGTATAAAGAGCACGTGTACCAAGTGGGACATAGATACTTAATGAGTGTCATCAGGTCTGCTGCTTCATTAGGCCTGATACCGAGGGATCCTGAAAGATGTGCAAAAGTTCTTATGTTCTCACCAGATAAAACTTCCATACAGAACAAGAAAATCCAGAAAAATGGTTACTCCAACTACATTGAATAGCTGCCCTTTTCATGTTTATATTCTAGTTAGCAATGAGCTCTATCAAAAATTGGATAAACTACCTTCTTTGTAGAAGGAAGTAAATACTGACCTTTACACAATTTGAAAGTGAAAATACAACAGCTTATACTCAGAGCAATCTGTCCATCTCTACCCATATCTGTGGAGCTATTCTGGACTTATAGCACAATTTTTCAGTTCAGGATCAGGCTCAAGACAGAGCAGTGATAAAGGGCATGTACATAAGTATAGATTAAGTGGATGAACCAGGCTGTATTTCTGTATTCTACTTACTAAAGGACCCTCCATATAAAAGAGACAAATCTCATGGACAGTAGGCGCAGGGAATCCAGGGATTTTATTAAGAGGAGATACTTTATTGCTATGTAACGCTAAGCTCATTGTTTCATCTGAAACTGCCATAGCAACAAACACCACCAGTGCCTTTGCTTTGCAGCCACATTTCCTGAGGCCGCTTTGCTGCTGCCAAACACACAGATGACCAGTAAGGATATAAATGTATGTCCCCTTTACATCAACCATATTATCTTTTGTAATACATTGGGTCAGATCCTTTGTAGGTTTGAGTCAGGACAGTTCCTAGGAGACTCTGTCAGCTTCAGAAAAACACTGTCTCCTACAGTGACCAAAGGTCTGTCCCCAGCACATTACCTTATAGCAGTATGGGGAGCAGGGACAGTCTGCTGATGAAATAAGATTCCAGTGTTGATGTAGCTTGTGTTCTTCACAAGCCCTTCTTCAAAGTCATCAAGGCTTTCTTTTTCTCACTCATCCAGGAGGAAGACGATGGCTGAGTCTTCCTATTAATTAAAAGCATTCTAACATTATATTTAACATTAGAAACTGTTTTTACTTTTTATTGTACATGGTGAAAGAATATGTGAGTTTGTTCTCCCTTTGTCTACCAGCAGGAAAAAATATTTTCAAAAGAAAGAAATAAACAAATGATGCCCATAAAAACTTCTTAGATCTTTGGGACCTTCCAGATGCCCTTTGTTAACAGAAATAGTAGAAGCTTGCATCCTGTGTATCATATTTGTGAGACATCAAACTGTTTCTTGGATTAAGCCAATTCAAAAGGTATTGAATGCTGCTTTGTTGGTGTCATGTTTAGATATCTTTCCTCAAGAATACCATTCTGTATCTTCCTAGAGTAATTTTTCTTTGATTTATTTCTACTCCTGTACCCATCCCAGAGGATATCTATTCCTGTACCAATCCCATGCTATTTTTTGCTAAGAGAGCACCTCTTGGATCCTTCTAATGTTGTCTTCCTTGCATGCAGTAGAATGGCAGTTATCCCAGGCTCACTCTTTAAACCTCTCTGACCAATGAACTCTATATATTTTCATCTTCTGTAGCCCATAAGTTTGTCAAGATATCAGTTAACTAAATCTATTGCGTAATGTCCATGTGGCATGTAATTAAGAGCCTAAAATGTTTTCATCTTCCTTTTGATAGGTATTATATTAATATGTACTGCTGAAAACCAGTACTGTAACCTTCCCTGTCGCTAGTGATCTGATGCTGACTTTATGCAGAATTTAATTCTCAAATAGGTACTGTTTTTTCTGTCCAGCACAGCCAAAAAGGCCCATCAGGAAGATGGTGTCTGCAGTGTTCTGCCTCTGATCTCCCCAGAATGCTCTGGCTTTTGGGCTGTAGTTCTCAGCTGCATTGCAGCACCACTCACTACCAGAGTCCAGAACCCACATCAAAAAATAGCAAACTGTTCTGCAACTGTTCTCTTGGCCCCTGACTTCGAAGCAGTTGTGACAGCACAGACATCTGAACCCTGCTGGCCTATCTGTCACCTTTGAGAGCAGTGGAGTTGGTGTCACTACGATTGTGACAAACCATCCACACATGCTCAGCTGCTGGTTATAATCACATGCTGTAACCACTTCTCTTGCTATTTGCAAACCCATTGTTCGTGAACTCTAGAAAAACAAAAAGAAAAATTGGTTTAGGTGGTAAAAAACTTTGCTTAGTTTTCTTCAAATGAACAAGGAAGATTTTAAAAACAGTTGGGACTTAGAAATGCAGCCATGCACTGGGGGCTTGGCCTAGGGACTCTTTAAACACTTATGAATACCTAGCCATGTTATAAACATTTAAGTTCCCCGCCCATGTTGTGTGTACACAAGATAGTTTGAATGTCATACAGAGCTCTTAGAAACAAAATGTAAACAGACCTTTTCAATTAGCTGCAGTGGGAGTCTCAGAATTCAAATGCCAAAGTGCAGGCCTGTGAAAGCTGTAGGGGATCACTGGGGTTTGTTTATTGGCTGGTGTGACCTGCTGTCTGAGAACTAAATTGACACTGCTCCAACTTAGTGGGTGAAGGAAATAAAAAGACCTTCATTCTCCTCACGCTATGAGAAGCAAAGTGGTGACTTAGGAAAAGGACAGCAGCAGAACGGAGAAAAATGAGTGCCTCCCATTCCTGTGGAAGCCAGCCACTGTCGGGGGCTGACGGTAAAAGGGCAGGGGACGGTGTGCTGCAATTCTGTAGGCTAGAGATATGAGCTTTTCCAAAACAAGTGAGGGGGCAAGAGGTAAGGATAAAGCCTGTACTTTGATCCCCACACAAGGTGATGCTGCTCCTCCCGTCCATCTCATCTTAGATTGGAAATTCACAATCCAGCCCTAAGGGACTGCTCCCTTGTCTAAAATTTGATGGGTCAGTTGGGATCTGGACAGGCTGGGTCAATGGCCCAAGGGCAATTGCATGAGGTTCAGGAAACCAGGTCCTGCCCTTGGGTCACAAGAAACCCAGGCAGTGAATAGGCTGGGGTAGGGGTGGCTGGAAAGATGCTGGGCGGAAAAGGACCTGGGGGTGCTAGTCAACAGCATCTGAACATGAGCCAGCGTGTGCCCAGATGGCCAAGAAGGCCAGTGGCATCCTGGCCTGTGTCAGCAATAGTGTGGCCAGCAGGACCAGGGCAGTGATTGTCCCCCTGAACTCGGCACTGGTGAGGCCACATCACAAATCCTGTGTCCAGTTCTGGGCCCCTCAGTACAAGGAAGGTGTTGAGGTGCTGGAGAGTGTCCAGAGAAAGGGCAGTGGGGCTGGGGAAGGGCGTGGAGCACGAGTCTTATGAGGAGCAGCTGGGAGAGCTGGGGGTGTTTAGCCTGGAGAAAAGGAGGCTCAGGAGAGACCATATCACTCTCTACAACCACCTGAAAGGGAGTTGTAGCCAGGTGGGGGTCAGCCTCTTCTCCAGGCAACCAGTGGCAGGAGAGGAAATGGCGTACAAGCTGTGCCAGAGGATGTTCAGGTCAGACATCGGGAGGAATTTCATCGCTGAAACAATGATTAAGCATTGGGATGGGCTGCTCAGGGTGGTGGTGGAGTCACCATCCCTGGAAGTCTTCAAGAAATATGTGAATATGCACTTGAGGACAGGGTTAATGGTGAACATGGTGGTGGTGCTGGGTTGGACTTGATGATCTTAAAGACCTTTTCCAACTTCAGCAACTTTATGATTCTATGAGTGAGGCTCTGCCTTGGAGGATGTTAGGAGGATGCAAAGGAAAACTTTGATGAAATAAGCTCCAGAAAAAAACTTGCACAAAAAAGGGATAATTAGAAATTTGAAGGACAGCTACAGGTAACTGGGACATCTCTTTTCCAGAGAAGTTCTTGGAAACAAAGGGAATGAATGACTTCTACTGTCTCCTATCTGCGTAAATAAATTAAAGGGAGGTAACAGTTGTCCCAGCCTGGCGCTATCTGGTAGGTACAGCTGGTGCTGTCCATCCTGACCTCCACACTGCCGTGCAGCAGCCCAGTGTGAGGTATAAAACTACTTTTGTGGTGGTTGCTGTTCCTCCCATGCAACTGGACGGAGAAAGGATGGTCAAAGACGGGATGGTACAACCAAACTTCTCCCCTTTGTAATGAATGAAGTGGTGGGGAGAAAGGACTCTGTACCAGCAGTGTCTGTGTTGCTCCTCCCTTTCTCCATGGAACAAAGGAGAACGATGACTTAGATTAGACACAGAATCTTGCGCATTTTTCCTTGCTAATAGGATATTAGGTCTGTGAGATGTCCTTGACCTCACCAAAATGATGCAGCTGTCCATTTCTTCCCTTAGAAGTCTGTGTAGCTCAGGAACTACGCTTCAGTAAAACAGATATATTTCTAGTAGCTGGAGAAGTGAAATGCCTAACTTCTAGTGAGTGAATGACAGGATCTTCAGTGTAATGAGTTAACCTATTAAAGAGTGAGAGCCATCATTTCAAAGCAAGATTAATATGGTCCAATTGCCTAAATTGTATATGTAAATGTGGTCAATGCGTAATCAAGGAAATGGCATACCCAACATAAATCACTAGGAGGAAGGGACAACAACAAAAGAATAGTAGTGATGGTTGCATCAAGAAAGTGGTACCAGCATTCACAATGCCATAATATGGCTGTATCATCCAGAGAGTCAAAAAAACGCTTCGCCAGAGATGAGTGCAAGAATGTTTAGCACAGCCTTGACTGTAAACAGATAAACTGTACAAATACCAAGGATAAAAGAAAAGAAAAAAGCAACTAAAAGAGAAGATAAAGTCCGCTTTGTTTGTAAGGCAAAGATGAAACTACACGGATACAGGCCTGAAATGGGTTTAGCATAATGACGAACAGGGAGATTTGAGATGCACACTCAAAAAGAGGATGTATCTTGATAGAGGGAGAAAGTGAGTGCCAGAGAGAAGAACCAGTGAAGAACAAACTCCCTGGGAAAGTAGTAGAGCCAAGTATATAAGCGTGCAGGGTATGTAAAATCAGAGACATGAAATAAGTCTAGGGAGAGTGCTAAAGATAGCAAGTCAAAGATGAAGATAAAGGAACCAGCTCAGAACTGCAGTTCTATTGAAAAGCTACAGGAGCTCTGAATCCCTCAATTTTTTGAGGAAACATCTGGGGTGACAATTTGTGCATTGTAAAACTTCAGCTCCTGGAGTTATGTGATCATACTGAGAATTAAGGATTTAATTTTAAAACTCAGTCATTGTAGTTTAAATTGGAGGAAAAAAGAAGTGTTCTGCATAAATCCTAAAAAAGTCCAACAGCAAAAGGCAATCAGTGGGAAGGAAATTTATTCATCTGGGTATTTTTACATGATTTTAAAGCAAATAATATTACTTCTGAACACTCCTATAGAGTCCTCCCTATTCCCCAGTCCCACTTTGAGGAAAGAAGTTCAGAGGATTCAGGAGAAACCTCTCCTGTCCTGTTTCATTCCCCCTCACAGCCCAGTGATGACTACCTGCCTGACATAGGTGTTATGGTGTTTTACATTGGAACCAGAAAATAGATATTCTAAAAGAAATATCCTGATAAAAATCACAGAATCACTGAATGTTTTGGGTTGGAAGGGACCTTTAAAGGTCATCTAGTCCAACCTCCATAAGCAGGGACATTTTGATCTAGACCATTTTGCTCAGAGCCCCATCCAACCCGACCTTGATTGTTTCCATGGATGGGGCATCCACAGCTACTCTGGGTCACCTGTTCCAGTGTTTCACCACCCTCAGCATAAAAAATCTCCTCCTTATATCTAGTCTGAATTAACCCTCTTTCACTTTAAAATCATTACCCCTTTTCCTCTCTCTACAGGCAGACCTACTTGAAAAAAACCCTCTTCAAAGGAAGCATCCTGGGGTTATCCCAGGAATATCTTTTTGTGTTTGAGGAGAGGGGATGCTGGAACAGAACACACGTAACCACACTCCCTCACATGCCTTTGAAGTGGGGGAATGTGAAGTGAAGGGTTCTGCAAGTGTTGGGATCTCCCTTATCCAGTAAAACTCAGTGCTTAACAGCGAGAGGCCTCATGTCTTCACAAGGAGATGTTAGTGTAACACCTCCTATAATAAATAAAATAAACCACCAAAAGAGAATGAGAGATGAAGAAACAGGATGTCCTAGTGCTGTACTGAGCTCGTCCAAGGTGGCCCTGGGGCTGGAATGCTCTGTCTGGCACCCATACAGCCAGATGTGGCTGCAATGACTCTGCTTTTGCTCACACAGCCTAATGACAGCAAAGTCCTGAAAAATGAACCTTCTCCCATTCTGTGAGGAAATGAGAAGCTAACCTGGGGTATCTGCAGCAACTGGCAACTCCATTTGCTTTTCACTGTATTCCAGGATATCAGTCTTATTTTCTACTTGGCTACCAGTGTCAATCAGCTACTAATAAAAAATCAAAATAAGGTCCAGACTTGTGATTTCATGCTGTGACAATGCAAAGCTTGCAAGCTAATACCTGAAGGGAAGTGACATGTTATCCCAGGGGAAATCTGGCTTCTCCTGTGCACCAGAGAATCTGTACTGACTTCTTGGCTGTAGCAGACTGTAAAGCACAGCTGGATGGAACATATGGAGAGAGACTGTAATTTCCCATCAGCAAGTTCAAGTTCAGGGGGCAGGGAGTTAAACAGCAGAGAAATGAGCAAGAGTGAATAACATTTGTGCTGTGGGCTTAAGCCTGGTGCAGACCCTGGCACAACATGGTGGAGAGGACACTGGAGCAGGCTGGAAAGCCAAGATGGATGACTACCTCATTTCTTTGTTAGGGCAAAACTAGGAAGAGGTGAAACACAGAACAGTGTAGTTTGTAAAGGACTGAATTAGCCAGTGTTTTCTTTATATATATATATATATATATGTGTGTATGTGTGTGTGTGTGTATATATATACACAGATAGATATATATAGAGATATATATATATACATATGTGTAAAATTAGCCCTTGTGCAGTCCTTATTACACTGGTAATCCCAGTGCCTGTCTCTCAGCACTGAGGCTGGGGCAGTTAGTTTAAGCATAGCACATCTCTGGCAGGCAGTTATCACCAGCCTTGACTGCTTCTGAGGCATGTCCTTAGTGTACCCAGCTGAAACAAGTGGCTTCTCCAGATGAAAACCATCATGTGAGGTTAAATTCCAAATCTTTAGCTATGAAACTGGAATGAGATGAGACCGACTTATCGTATTGGACATTAGAGCTGAGCTTCTAAGCTTAGCGAGATTAGTATCAGCTCTGTAACCAGCACAAAGGGACTGAGTTTGTCTGGAGCTCAAGTTCTTTTCACCTCAGGAAAATCTGCAGAAAATCAGACTCAGTGCAGGGAAGTGATGGCCTTGAAGTAGGAAAGAGCAGATTTGTGTTAGACATCAGAGCTCTGAAACACGTGAGTGACACGGCTACAACTGCACCAGCCTGGAACGTGCTGAAGAGCAGCAGAAGGTCCTGGTGCTTTCCTGAGGAATATTTAGAAAAGAAAGGGTAGAGTGAGTGTTTTAATCTATCTCCCCTGGATGTGCAAAAGTCCTATTCATTGGCTTATTAAACATCACAGTGAACTGAACAAACCCATTTTGGTTCTTGTTTGAACTGTGGCAAAATCAGGATATCTTTATGTTAAGCACTGCCTGGATGTATAGTCTGTTTCTGTTCCTGCTTTGCAAAATGCAGAAAATATATGACATGAAATAATATTGTGCAGATGGAGAGATACACTGGAGTTTATTCTTCTTTATAGACACTCAGTTTTCGTTCAAAGAACTGCCTCAGCTGCATTCTCAAATTCCAAAGTCAAGTAGATGAATTAGTGGAGGAGAAAAGTTTCCTGCATTTCCTAATTTAAAGAGTCCCATCCACCCCTGGGAAAATACCAATTTTGAGAAAATATTTCCATTTTTCAAAACAACATTTTGAAACTAACCAAAATGCTTATTTCAAAATGTCAATGCTTAGTTTCGAATTTCCGTTTTAACTCAGACATAATTTTCTCTAATGCAATAAGGAAATTCCTAGAGAGAAAATGTAAATCTTTTCTTAATGTTTGATTTTAGAGAAATCTGCAAAAGAGTTTACAGTTCAAGAACACAAATTATTTTTTTGTGGAATATATAATGATTAGTTTTCCTCTTAAAATTTGTGCCCTTGTTATTTCATTTTGCCTTTTTAACATTTCTGTGACATAGCTTCAAGTTAATAATAATTTATCCAACCTCACAAACAAGCAAAGATCTAGATTAAAGCCAGTGGGAAGTTTGCCATTGTGGCGGTGCCTCAGTTTCCCTGAGGGGCTGCAGCCGCCCTCGTGGTCATTGGACCACTGCCACATATGTGTGTTCCCCCCTCGTGTTTGTATTCCCTGTTTATTATGTATGTCCTCTGTTCAATATGTATGTCCCCTGTTAAATGTTCATTATGTTCTCGAAAGTTCTGTTCACTTCGACACCCCATTGGTTCCTCCCTACCCAGTCCCTCCTTCCCCAGTTCCGATTTGTTCCCCGGTTGTCCCTCAAGTTTCCCTCCGCCCATTTGCCCTTCCCTGACTGGTTGCCCTGTTCCCCTTATAAACCCTTTCCTCAGCTTTCCCAGTGTCTTCGTCCCTGGACCCTCCACAATAAACCATCTTGCTGGAACCCACAGGAAGACCCTTCCCTCCTCCTTTACCTCCGGCGCTATCCCACCAAACATCTGAGAGCTCCCTTTCCCACTCGGGAAGGACTGCACAGCTCAGAACAGCAGCCAGCTCCTGTCAGCAGTGGCCAGTTCCAGTGGCCAGGGACAGCCACAGATTCCCTCTGAGAGGGTGGCTCGAGGGAAGCGACGCAGCGTGCCATCAGCATTGATAAGGACAAGATGCAGCCTCAGGTTCATTGCCTCTATAATTTACATCACCAGTGTGTTTCGGCTGACTGGATGTCACCAGATTCACAAGCTGATGATGCTGGATATTCGGTTTCCACCCTTCTCTTAAACTCAGGCCATCAGACTGTGAATTCACTAGTGAAAAGCCACTGATTTTGTGTCTGGAATTAAATCACTAGAAAAACCTGTGTATTTTATTAGGAATTAATCAGAAGAACAAGCCTAGGAATATGATCTATTTCTTTGTTTTGTTAGAGCGTTTATATTATTGTTCTCTGTTGCTCTGTTTTCCCTTGGCAGAAACAAACTATTTTCTTTTTATCTTTGAGGTATTCATGTCATAAAAATCTAATTTTTTTCATATCATCAGTTGCAATTTCTTCTATTATTGCTTTGTATTTTATATGTTAGATTCTCCAATTCATATAGCTAGGACAAAGACAAAAGAGTAAATCCTGTCCACAGAGAAACTTTTTTCATTGAGTGCAAAGGACCACGAAGCTATGGGTGGTGTAATTGTATAAATAATTTAAAAGGCAAAGAAAATAGATGTGGAATGCAATTGCTGAACATACACTTTCTGTCAGATGTTTAATATTTTTTGTCAAGGGAATTAAGTTAGTTTTATTCTACACTCAAGCTGCTAAAAATATACACACACACTTGAACACATACAACGGCATATGATAGCAATAAAAGATGAAAGTACTTTGCCGCGTTAGTTGTACTGGCTCCAGCTGACTGTCCCTGTCTTTGGTCGGCGTCTTTGTCAGTGCATCAATGTTATATTCTCTAAATTTCTAGTAATTTAAATACACTAAGCTAGCAGGTAATGTTACTGCTGGAAAATGTATGTGAAAAGCGGCTTCAGTACTTGGGGAAAAAACTCCTCTCTCTTCTCTACCTTCTGCTGTCCTAAAGATGCCGGACATAAGTCTGGGGCTGCATCCCTGTGCTGCAGCAGAAGGTTCCTGCTCTCCTGTGCACAGATGCTGGGATCATGAATGTGTTGCTCTGTGCAGCTGTTTCTGTGCTGCAATGATGAGCAACGGAGAAAAATCCGAGTGTAAAACCCTGCATAAGGAAATGGCAGTTTCTGTCACAGACCAGGAGTGCAGGTGGGGCTTTGGACACACAAAAGACATGGTTTTTTCTGTTTCGCCTAGAGGAGCCCAGCTGTTACTGATGAGCAAAGATACTGCACGGCCACGCTGGACCAGGACTCCAAAGAGGCCCTGCTGCCCAGACTTGACCACACAGAAGTGCTCTTCAGCCAACCTTGTCCAAATTTCTCTGTGGATGCTGGTATTTCGGCCAAGGATAGGCGTGTTTGACACAAGCAGTTAAAGCGGTCCTCATTTACTGGGACAGCAGACACAGCTGGTTTACAGCAAAGTAATCCTAAGCACACATTTCACTGCACTGGTTTAAGATCATGCTGTGAAGAAGAAGGCTTGTCTGCCAGGAGGGCCACTGACTGGCAAGGGAATTGCGGTATTTTGTTTATCTCACGTTAATTCCCCTGCGGGTGCTCATCTCATTTATGCCCTGTGGAGGAAACAGAAGACATTGATGGGTTATCACTTCATGACTACCCTGTGGCATTCAGCTGGATGTGCTGATACCATCATCAGAAGACCTCACACAACCGCTCATGTCATCTCCCACCTAGCCCTCTAGACCAGCTTTGGCAGAAAAAAGTGAAGCATGACTGATTCTCACGTGGAACGTAACCACCAAATAATAAGAGGGATTTAGTAGCGTTTGTTCTGAAGGTGACTCTGAAGCCTTAAGTCTCAGACTTCTGCTCAGATTCAGATTAAAAAAACAAGGAGACTCCCATGTCCTTTCTCACACAGTTTGTATGGCAGTGGTGTAGAGGCAAAAGAGATTTCTGTGGGTTATGTGAGGAAACTTATTGTTATTAGATATGCACATCCCATGGATCGATCGTCTTTGTGAAAGGTACTTCTGAGCAGCCCTATAACCTCCATCACTCCAGAGCTGATTTCTCAGAAATCTCTGCACAGTCACTGCTGGATTATCCTTTCTCCTGTAGCACAGGGCCTCCCTACTGCAGACGGATGGAAAGCTGTGCTGTATCCAATTTACCATGTGGTAAATAGGACAGACACGTATTCTTTCTGCGTCAGAACACTTGCAGTAATACATTTTCAGGGGGACTGCTCGTACTGAACAGGCCTTTGCATGACAGGATTAACTGTTATGAGATTTGGTCCCTGTGTCCAAGAACTAAGTTTTGTTCTTGATCTGAGTTTCCATGCCCTGGTCCCCTTTCCACTCTCGCCCATGGTTGGTAAAGTGCATGGTGTTGTTCTGTTAAACAGCTCCTGCACACAGCCTGACTTTGTATTCTGCATGTCCATAGGCATCGCCTGATGAGAGGGGGCTTTGTGCTGCCAAGAGCTGCTGGTTGGAAAAATACTTCTGATCATGTATAGTGCTATTGTTGCTCAATACCACTGCTTGATCAGCAAAGCTGTATCCTAACTTCTGCTACAGTATTCAAGGAAAACGTGTATGTCAGCGAGGGATCCTGGGCGATAAACTCTCAATGGCTCAAGAGCTGGTGAGCAACAGAATCCTGTACAAGACGCAAAATTCGCCCCCTTCAAAGGAGAAGGCGCGCAGGAATATTCGGAAGAACTGGGAGTTTTAATTTCTTTTTCTGTGAACATCATGTCGGGTGCTGAGGAGGCACTCACCTAATGCACTTCAATGTTAATTGAGCCTGTTGAAGTCAGTCTTCTGTGGGAAATGAGAAAAAGACAGCAGCTGACGACAGCAATGGGCTGGGAAACACATTGGGAGGCCAAAAGAAGAGCAGAGCACAAAGATAAGGAAGCTGTGAAGTGAGATCTGAGCTTTGAGCTTATTTCAAAGTGGAGGTTAGGTATTTATAATTGAAAATAGTGATGAACAAGAAGGAACCTTTGGAAGAGGTGTTAAGCTTAGCAACAAATGATCACAGGTGGAGGATCCATACCAGTAAAACTGGAACTCACTGAGAGTTCTTGCCCCCTGGATAAACTAACAATTCATCTGATCTTCGTTTGTTCTTCAGGAGTACCTGGTTCAACTCATATTGTAAACATTACAATACCACACTGAGAGCCCCATGCTCCAGAGCCATGAGATCAACTCGGCAGTGCAGCTTCCATTGAAAGTAAAGCCCTAACATTTACAGTAAGAAGAAAAGCCTATAAACATGAAGGTAACTGATACAAGTGGCTGGAAAATGTAACAATGAAGCTTAAGAGATACCCCCCTGTTTCAGTGACAGTCTTACTTCAGCCCACTGTGTGTGTCAAGGAAAACACTCATGGTGCTGTAGGACAAAAAAATAGTTCAAGGAGGCCCCCGGGACAGGCTTAGAGGACTGAGAGAGTCCTTCTGTATCATTCTTCTGGGTATCAAAGGCAATCACAGAAGAAAACTTCCATGACACCAACGTTCTTTGGCTACCAGGAAGAACTGGCTACCAAGAGTCTAGCTCTCCCTATCAGCATCAGAGATGACAGATATAAGGTCAATTCACTGAAAGAAAAGGAACTGTTAATCACATGATATTGTGTTTGGAAGAACCTTTCTACTTGCTCTCATTTGGCAGCAGAAGAAAACTCTCTCAGATCAGTGTCGTGAATGTGTTAGTGAGGGTCTTTGACTATCTTCACAGAGCTGTTTTATGTTCAGTGCCTCCCTGCAGTGTCACTGGGATATTGTGGGCACACTCTCATGCTGCATTACAGCCTGACAGTCCCCAGCTCTCAGACCACCCCAGCGAGGCTGAAGGTGTTTCGCTAGGAAGGGGTTGCACCCACATAGCTGGTGAGAGGACTGAGCTACGGAGAAGTGACGTTCTGAAGGCCACTCAGCCATGCAGGGTCAGAACTACTCAGTGGAGTCCTGATCTGTGGGGTCTTCTAGGACTGGATGGTGCTTTTTTCCCATCTGTGCCACAGGAGTGGTTCAAAGCATCACAAAGGCCACCTCTGAATATTTCTTGTGTTATAAAGAGTTCCTCATCCTTAGCATAGGAGATCTAAAGGCAAAACAGGCACTGGAAAGTTTGAATATAAGCATTTGGGTTAAAACAAGCATTTGCCTGTAGCTCAGTGGGAGGATTCCAGCACCTGAACAACTGCCACAACTGTGCTTCAGTTAGTCTTCCTGATCCTATGCACGTGCCTTTTCCTGTCTTATTCCTTTAGAATCTCTCAAATCTGCTTTTCAAAAAAGGCTGGATAAGACTCTGTCTGTTGAAACAAAATAAAACAAAACAAAAATAGCTCAGATTAACCCCGGGTCATTTTGCTAGCAAGAATGGAGGAAATGAGCCATGGAAGAGAAGGATGGATGGGAAAGGGAGGGTGCTGGAGAATGATACTTCGTTTTACAAACATCAAGATATCATCTGAGTGTTGGCAAGACACTCAAATTCCTAAGACTCTTATGTGGTGGATATGTCTAATGTCTGCAGTAGGAATAATCAAGAGGCCGCTCTAACCCTTGTGTGTCATCTGCAAAGCAGGCACATCGACCCTCATTGCCAAACCTAGTTAACTTGGATACCTAAGGCAACACTCTGTCTGTCCACAACCATTTCCTTAGATGCCTAAATACAGTTTACTTTCACCCACCTTCACATAAAACGTAAATATAAAACTCATCATGCATGTCCATAGTAGGATCTCTGGGTAAAAACTGAAATCAAAAACAAAAGGAAAGGCCTAATTCAACAGGAGCACAGTTCCCCACTTTTCCTTTTGTTTTTAAATGCAGCAATACAAATATTTATTTCGTGATAGATTATGGATGTACAACTGCTAGTTACACAGCGCAATGAAAATTAAATCTTCACCCAATGAGCTTAGATGGAACTTGCAGGAAACAACATAAATAAAAGATGTATTATTTGTTACTTCATTGCTTATTTGCTGTGAAGGATATAAGAGTTCGCCCTTCAAGTGGCTTATGATTTCATAGTGCAATAAAAATGAAATCAATGGCCAATATGCCTAACATTTAAAAACAATTCTTTATGAAATAAAACCTTATTTCCTATGGTGCCTTTCATACCAACTATATTCCAACAAGTTATGCATACTGAAGGAATCTGATTACAGAGATAATAAATAGGAAAGGGGAGTATAATGAAAGAGATACTGGGAGACAAGGGGAGAAACATAAATAATATGCTGCAGAACAAATGTTTCTCTTACTTAGCTTTGTGTATAATGATTACCTTGGTGGGATGCTGTTGGAAGTGGTAAAAACCCCAGCATGGTCCATTTTCAAAGGCCACAATCAGCAGCCATTCATCAGCCGCTGCACTGAAGGATATGCTAATGTTTAAAGGGCATCAAATCAGGCCCGTAAAAGCTAATGGAAGGCTTTTGCTTTCTCTGTGTATTGGATCGGGCTTGAGTGTACATATTAAACCAATAATACACATCTCTTCTTTTTTTTATCTAGATCTCTACATCAAAAGAACGAAACTCCAAAAGGACTTTTTCAAGAATGGCAACAAATCACCCAAGGAAGATAAAAACTCTTTTAACTCTGCAAACTTGATGTCTTTCTGGCAGGTTTTACTCGGGTGTCATTTCACAAAATACTTGGAAGAAAATGTGTTTTCAAACCAGGGTGAAAAAAAGGAAACTGTTACGTTCTTCTGAAATGCAAGATGCAGTACCTGAGGTAGCTGACTAGTTGAAATATTACTTCAATCAGGCAAACATTTTCTAATATGAAAATTAAAGTCCTCAATCCATTATAATGAAAACAACAAACAAAATATTTGCAAAGAGAGAGACCTGAGCAGAATGCAAAATAAAAACAAGTGTTAAAAATACTGTCCTTAAATGAACATGTTTCAGCTTAAAAATCTACTTCACAAAAGCATGGGACAGACTCAGTTTTCTGTCTGGCAGAACGAGTATGTTTACAGGTACTCAAAAAAATTACAGTAATATTGTCTCATTTCTATTTAAACACTATATGCTGATTTCACAGATAATCAAAAATGGTTTTCAAACGTTTATGAATGTACCAGATTTAAACATAAGATGTGCAAACAAGAGGCATTTTTTATACAAAAAAGAGAGAGATTCTATTCTACTGGAGTGGATTAAGTACTCTAAGAAAATCATGGTTGAGACAATTATTTCTATGGTTATACTCCAAAGGTAAAAATGAGAGAAAGTAAAAAAGTATTTGAAATAAAGGGCAGCACTGACATAAGGAATGGGGATAAGGAGATAAGGCAAAAAAGAAAAGTGTATGCTCAGTGAAAGCAAGGTTAGGTGGTGCAGGAAAAATATGCCACAGTAGTGAGAAAATTCATGTGGCCAAAACTCAGTTGGAGTAGAAGCTGGACAGAAATGTGAGGGAAAATAAAAAGAGTTTCAAATACATTTTCAAATACAAATACCGGCAAAAGTCAGTGCAGAAATAACATCAGCCTTTTACAGGATGAGGGTGGTCACTTCACAGACAGGGATAGAGACAAGGAAGAGGTGTTTAATGCTTTCTTTGCATCTGTCTTCAACACAGATGATGGACTGAGGGGATCCAGTGCCCTGAGCCGGAGGAACACGGCTGTAAGAATGACCGATTCTCAGTTGACCAGGAAGTAGTGTGGGATCAGCTGCTCCAGATGGACCCTTATAAATCTATGGGGCCTGATGGGATTCATGCGAGAATACTCAAAGAGCTGGCTGGTGTCATCACAAGGCCCCTCTTGATGATATTTGAGCAGTCTTGGTAATCTAGAGAGGTCTCAGTTGACTGGAAGTTGGCTAATATTGTCCCAGTTTTCAAGAAGGGCAAGAAAGATGACCCAGAAACTGCAGGCCTGTCTGCCTCACTTCAGTGCCCGGTAAAGTTACGGACAAGATAATTCTGGAACATATTGAAAAACACCTGAAGGACGACATAGCCACAGCCAGCGAGGCTTCATGTGGGAAAAGTCCTGCTTATCAAACCTCCTTTCATGACAAGGTAACCTACCCAGTTGATAAAGGGAAGCCAGTTGCCAGATGGAATCTTTTTGCATTGCAGTAAATCTTTTGACACTGTGTCTCCCAGTGTCCTTCTGGACCAAATGTCCAGCTCACAGCTGGACAAACACATCATATGTGATGTGAGCAGCTGGCTCATGAGTGGGGCACAAAATGTTACAGTGACTGGGGTGACATCAGACTGGTGACCTGTCACTAGTGGGATTCCACAGCGTTCCCTCCTTGGCCCTGTGCTCTTCAACATCTTCATAAATGACTTGGACATTGGACTGAAAGGGATACTAAGGAAGTTTGCTGAGGACACTAAATTGGGAGGAACTGTTGGCTTCCACAAGAGCAGAGAGGCCCTGCAGGGAGACCTTGACAAATTAGAGACGGACAATCACCAACCACGTAACAAAGACAAGAGCTGGATTCTGCACCTGGGATGTGGCAACCCTGGATGTATGGACTGACTGGGGAATGAGATGCTAGAAAGAAGTGCTGGAGAAAGGGACCTAGGGCTCTGGGCCAGTGGCAAGTTGAACACGAGTCAGCAGCCAGGAGGGCCAATCCTGTCCCCTGGTGCATCAGGCACAGCATCATCAGCCAGGCAAGGCAGGGGATTGTCCTGCTCTGCTCTACACTGGAGTGGCCCCACCTCGAGTGCTGGGGGCAGTTTTGGGTACCACAATATAAAAAAGACATGAAACTATTAGAGAGTGTCCAAAGAAGAGCCACGAGGAAGGTAAAGGGTCTGGAGAGAAAGCCATTGAGGAGTGGCTGAGGTCACTGGGTCTGTTCAGCCTGGAGACCTCATGGCAGTCACAACTTCCTTGTGAGGGGAAGAGGAGGGGCAGACACTGATCTCTTCTCTATGGCAGGACCCAAGGGACTGGCGTGAAGCTGTGTCGGGGGGGGTTCGGGTGGGGATCCGGGA
>VZTA01002447.1:62859-76945 GCA_013398855.1 Mohoua ochrocephala | reverse complement strand
AGCACCAAGCCTGACAGAATTCAAGAAATGTTCAGACAATGCTCTCAGGAACATGGTGTGATTCTTGAGACTGTCCCGTGAAGAGGCAGGAGTTGGACTTTGATGACCCTCGTGGGTTCCTTCCAACTCAGGATATCTTATGATTCTATGATGTAAAAAATGGTTGCAACAGTGTCAGAGCACATTTAATCTGAAAATCAGAACATTAGTAATCAGCAAAGGAGTAAATGTCTGAGTAAGTCTCTGACGAGACCAAACATGGGGCAAGAATAAAGATGTTTCCACACGCAGCTGGACTGGGTCTGGGTGAGGTGGGGTCCCAGAGAAAGCCAGACCTACTGCCCATGAATGTCTATTTCCTACCATTGTTTCACCTTCCCAAAATACTGTTGAACCTAGCTTTTGAACAGATTGGGTCTGTTCAAAACCTTCCCAACTTCAAGAGAATCTTCTTTCCATTCTTGTCTCAACCATCTTTCACAAGCTCTTTGTTTCCTTCATATTCCTGGATTTCCTTCTACTGTCCTAGATTTTGCTCCCTTCTAACTTGAAGGTCAGTATCTAAACCATTTCCTCAACTGCTCTCTTATCACTACACAGCAAATTTCCCCTCAGTACGCATTGTACAGCCAGAGTCTCCGGTGCCTTTTTCACCCCAGGCCTACTAGAAAGTCTCCCCTGAGATATGTCATAAGTAGAAATATGAAGTCAAAGAACCCCAGATTTTGGCAGCAACCACTGAGAACATGCTGAAAATATGAAAATATTTTCATTCTCCAAAGGGAAGACAACTTTGTGATAGGCTTGAGAAGAAGGAAAATAAAAAGAAAAAGGAAGCACTAAAAATCTCTTTGCCAACAAAGAAGACAAGCTTTGTGAATCTATTTCATTTTAACCTTGAAATAGCCATAAAAGTCCTAGGCAGTTATTTTGGATTATTTTAGTTTATCTGGTTATCTGGGTTTACAAAGACACCCACTTCCCAAAAAGACACTGTGATTTTTAAGAAACATTAACTAGAGAAGATAACCCTCCATCTTCACTTGAACTTTACCAAAGGCTCTGCCAGACAGGGCTGTGGAAACACAAAGGTTTTCCTTCCCACTAAACCACACCATACTAAATAGTTTTTCTTTTATTTTCTCAGTATCCAAC
Organism: Mohoua ochrocephala; assembly: GCA_013398855.1. Classification (NCBI taxonomy): domain Eukaryota; kingdom Metazoa; phylum Chordata; class Aves; order Passeriformes; family Acanthizidae; genus Mohoua; species Mohoua ochrocephala. The sequence continues at coordinate 75,790 of VZTA01002447.1, read as the reverse complement.
TGAGCAGGTACTTGAAGGAAGAACCATTGCAAGTCAAGACCTAAGTTTCCTCCTAGCAGTCTAAATCTAATTTCTGTGGACTCCTCTCTACCTCTTTTTTAGACTAGTGCCATGTAGATACCCTGGTGGGTCTTAAAGTGTATCACCAGTTAGAACAAATACAGGCCTTGATATCAGCTCTGGTGGTTTTTAGCCTAATACAGAAAGGCATAATCAGGTCCAGAGCCTGAATAAAGGTGGGCAAATTCCATGTGGAGAAATCTACACATTTTAAGTAATGAGAGCAATTAGTTAGCAGAACAACACGTCTAGGATCACAGTGGATTTTACAGACTTTCTCGCAGGTTAGGTATCTTTCTAGAAGCTGTGTTTCTAGAAGCAAACAAATATTTCAACTGTTGAAACCTTTCTAAACACGTGCATTAGCTACAGTATGGCCTGTCTCTCTGGTCTGTGCTACAAAGCATGTCAGAAAAAATGTTCTTATAATTCTTCACATTTATGAAATAAACTAAAAAAACCCCAAACCCAGCCTATTAAGCCATTTTTGAGTAGTGTTCCTATTGCAAAATGAAAAAAAAAAAATCTTTTCACTGTAAATACAGTTTAGCAACATTTAGAACAGGGTCTCCCAAATTCATCTGCCTAGATAGCACAGAAAAGAAATTCCAGGGCACTGTGCTAGCTGTAGATCAATAATTGCAACAAGTTTTACCTTTTAGCTCACAAATCCAGTGTTCTACCCCTCAAAAGCAGGAACAGCAGCTCTTGGCTATTGTTTGAACAATTAAAACTAACAGATACTCAGGCAGCTAAATCTCCATATCCCCAGTGGAAGAGTTATTAAGTGGATCTTTGTATGCTAAGCAGAGCAACTTGTGTATCTGTGGGGGTCTTATAAATATTCAGAGACAGAAGAGTTGAAATTTTGAAAGAAAAAGCCTTATTTAGAAAGGCAGTACCCCAAAAGAAACAAAAAACCCCAAACACTATTAATAGCAAGTTAGGACCAGCTTTGTAAAGAACCTTTGTGTGTGAGCTGTGAATAGCTTCACAGCCTGAGAAGCACCAGGTCCTAAACTGGTTTGTTCATTCTTATCCCCTGTGGTCCAATTAGACTTTCACAATTTGCTCAACTTGAATCCTTGAAGGAAGTCCAGCTTTTAACAATAAATTCCCACTGAAATCTAGTTGAATCAATGTGTTTTGGAATATTAAGCTTCCTCTCCAGTACTGTCTCAAGCATCAGCGTACAGATGAGCAAAGAATTTCTCTTTAGTAGAACCTTTTATTTTAGAGATGATAAACTTTTGTGGCTGAAAGAACTGCCAGTTGAGCGGAATGACTGCAATCGCTGGGTTTGTGGGACATCTAGTGGAAAAAAATGGTTACAGTCATGGGTATGCAGTTCCTCAGACGCAGTAGTCAAGGAGAAAGACAACCCTGCAAGCACCACAAAATTCAGCAGACTTGTGAGAAACATAAGGGTACTTGCATCTGAGTGCCTGGGAAAAAAGTCATCTGCTGTTCTGAGCGTGTTTCCCAGAGCAAAAGTGCTTTCTGCTCCTCCACTGCAGCCTGGCAGCACACACACGCTGAGAGAGGCATTCTGTCTGCTGGCTGTGGTCTCGTACATGGTAACGTGGTCAAAATAGTGGTGAAGGTAGAGCAGCCCAGATACCAGCATGGGCTGACAGCTTCAGCGTGTTACCAGAATCCTGAACAGCCTATGCGTTCCCATTGTTATGTCTCCTGGCTGTAAGTCAAGGACCTGTAGTGGGTCACCCTGCAGGTTTACCCAATTCAGCATTCCTCTCCCGAAACAGACCCTGAAGAGCTACAGGTCTTCTCAGTGTACTTTCCCAGCCTCCAGACATTCCTGGCACAGAAACTACTCTGAGCTTCCTCTTTGTGTCAAACAAATTTTTTCCATTCAAGGAACAAATCCTATCTTTTAACCCACGCTACCATCTGGCATTCACAAACTTCTGCCAGTGTTTTCCACACTTCAGAGCCTATTATGAAATACCTCATTTTGATGTTAAGTCTGACACTACTTTGTTTCATTTAACATCTCTCAGTTCTATGTCATTATGGAAAAGAATCATAGAATCGTTCAGTAGTTTGAGTTGGAAGGGACCTTTAAAGGCCATCTTGACCAACCCTCCTGCAATCACCTGGGACATCCTCCACTAAGTCAGGTTGCTCAGAGTCCTATCCAAGCTGACCTTGAATGTTTCCAGAGATGGGAAGTCCACCACATCCTATTCCAGTGCCTCACCACCTTCCTTGTGAAAAAGACTTTCTTCCTTATATTTAATCTAAATAGACTACCTGTAGTGAAACCCCACTACCTCTAGTCCTATTGCAAAAGGCAATTTATCCCCGAAGATTGGACTCTCTTTCCACATAACTTCTCTGTGTGACTCTGTTTAAACATCCCTTCTTTTTCTCTCTCTAACGTACCTTATTTGTAGGTAGCAGAACCTTTGCCTGTTCGGTTGATCTTTGATCAACTGATGCTGCTGCAAATCTTGGTTCATCTTTGCCACCCTTTGAAACTTTTTCTTTTTTAATTAGTTCTGCTATGTCCTCTCAGTGACAGCATTTCTGAGCCGAAAACAGTGGTCAGGATACAGTCACACCATGAATTTCTGTAGTAGCATAGTTGTATGTCCCTTTTATTTACTTTTCCTTTCCCAGTAACTCTTACTATTCTATGCTTAACTGTAACTGCAAAGTGAGCCGACATTTTCACAGAAATATGTTACGAGTCTCCTTCCTCAGAGACAATAATTAGTGCTGGATCTCTCACTGTACCTGTGGTTTTTTTCCTTCAAATGCATTTCTGCATGTTTGGCAGCACTGGATTTCACTAGGTATTGTATCCTCTTGCCTACCAATAGCATGAAATCTTTCTGCAGGGCATGTAATCCTGCATAGCTGTTCTTGGCTTTCTTGTCATGAATAATTTATTATCACATGCAAAATTTGCCGTCCTCTTCTGACTCCCTTTTCCTACATCATTCGTGAATACGTCAGATAGCAAGGTCCCAGGATCCCCAGAGGACTGAGAAAACAGACTTTTATTCCTATTCCGTATTTCTACCTGTAACTAGTCATCAATTTATGAGGAACATTTAATCTCATTCTTTTATAGAATAGCAGGAGTTTTTGACACTTTGAACAACATTGTTGAAAGTCTCCTGGAGATAAGCGTGTGCTCACATAACCAAGAGCTTCTTTGAAGAGGTCCAACACAATCCTGAGGTGCTACTATCTTCCTGTAAAGTCACACCCAATCCTTCTCCACTATGGCATGTCAATTCATGTCTCTACTAAATCTAATTTGCAGTGACGCCATGGAGCCTGAATTGAGTTTCCCTGGGCTATCTTTTCTGTCACACTCTTTTGTATCATCTCTCCTAGCCCGTGACTGCCCCGGCAAGAGCAAACCCATCCTGGGGGTATCACACTGCAGGAATAGAGGCTCAATTGCAACGAACTCATACAGCCCTGAGACTGGGATAAATTAATGGCAGGAATTCATGTCCAAATTCATAATTGGTGTCCCTGGTTCTTGTAAGATCTCTATCCTTTGTCCCTTAGAAATAACTTACCATTACATCAATGACGACTGGGAACAATCCCAGCTCAGGACATGACACTTTTCCCTGATTTAAGTGAGCGCATAAAACATAAAATTTACCTGTTAAACACCGGTAAAGAAAAGCAAAGTAAAATGAGTGAGAGCTGCTCCTGTTCGTGACCTTGAACAATTCTCTTTTCAGTCTTGTATATCCCAGTTCTCCTACCCTCAAATCTCTCTCTTCAAACACAATTCTTTCAGAACCAAATCAAGCTTCACTTCTGCACAATTTCTCAAGTTCCCCAGGGTAACATATGGGTTGGGATACTTGCCTGTGTTCATGAAACAGCTAATACTGGAAATAGAGCCCTTAATTTTTGGTATATTGTAAAGTCAAGTAAATACATGTGCGTAACTCCTTTCTTTCTTATTTGAACAACATGTTCTGCAAAGACCTTCCTTTCCTCTTAAAAATACGGTTCATGAAACAGGAGAGTTTACCTCATTTTTCACAATCACTGCACTAGCAAGGTTCACTAATAAACACCAATGTGTTAAGATTAAGGAAGAACACTGCCTGAAAGAACAACTTTGTATCACACTTCGAAGGTGACATCATGGACTGCCACAGAAACTCTGGGACGGTTTAAAGAGGCTGCCCTGACTCCAGTTGTGAAAAATACTCATTTACAGGCAGCTAGCAAAAGAAGAGACGAATAAAGCATGTTGTATCTGCCTTTTTGCCACTAGCCACAAAAAAAATTGGCTGAGAGATATATTCAAGTAGTTAATTGAGCATTGCTTGTAATAAGAGGTGGTTTTAATGCTAGAAGTTAGCCATGCTACTGCTAGCAAAGGGGAATTCAGAACACGCCCTCATACATCAAATCTCTGCTATGTTGTTTATGAGCAGCAATTTGAGATCAGGATTGGATTTGCAGAGGTATGTGAATTGTAAACAGTTTGGAGAAATGGCAACCAAGATTCCAGCATGCTTACTGTAGGCCTGGAGAGGTTTGTGAGGCCTTATTGTTCTTTAAACTTAATTACCAGGTACAGCTAAATCCTAGGCCAGATTTTTATCTTACATCACGCAAGGAAGGCTGAATTTGATCTTTTGAAAGCATGTCAGTCAGTTGCTGGGAATATCATATGCATGGTCAGCATCAGATATGCTCGCTTATGCTATTTCAACACTGCTATAGGAATCTCTCCTACTATTTTGTGTTCAGCCCTGAGATGAATTCAAATAACTATGGTGAGGTCCTTGTCTGAGGTCCTGTGTAGAGGACTCTTCCCACTAATAAACGTTAATCAAGAATGGAAAGTAAGAGCTAATCTTATAATGCTTTGGAAGAAACTGAAACTGTTTTATGCAGTACTACAGTATCAAAACTTGTAAACTCACGAAATATATGATTTGAGGAAGAAACAATATAATCATTTCAACCACAGCAAGTGCAGGAGTTCAAACTTTCAGTTCATTGGAAGACCACTAAGGAAAACAGACTTCCTGCTAGCGAGTTTAAGTTGAAAGTGAGAGGTTCTACTAGTCAGAAAAAGCTGAAATCCCCCATGTTAACATATTACCAGACAAGGTCAATGTTTTTAGCGTTCAGTATCCCAAGTTTTACAGAAATTTACAGTAAGATTTAAAGATATGAGCTGCCATTTGAAGAAATTCATAGCAGTATTCAGAATTGGAGTTGCACAGTGTGCAGTCCTGGCCAGAGATTCTCTTGGTGCTTCCCCTCTCTGTAAAAATCTACACAAGTGTGCTATGACAAGAATATTCAGTCAATAAATGGGGATTTGTAAGTTTAAAATAGCACCAGCTGAAATAGTAGGCTAGCATCACGTAAACGTTTTTGCACTTTAAATTCTGATGTCAAGCTTTTGGCGGTTGACACAGCCAACATTTTTTCAAGCCACTTATATAATGCAGGATAAGTACCGGACTTAGCAAAGAAACAGAGAATGAGCTTGACAGCTGAAAATTGCTTCTCCAAAGAAGTAAAAAGAGACACACAAGCAGGTTTAAAGCGCGGAGTGACCAGAACCGGGGCCAGATCCGCAGCTCTGCCGGCAGCAGCGGAGCGCGGCTGCTCCCGCGGGCGAGCGGACACCGGCGGGGCGACAGGGGGGGCGACGCTCTGGTGGCCGCCAGAGGGACCCCGGACCCCGCCGGACCTCTCTCCGTCCTTCACCCGGCTCCCTGCCCTAGTCCCTTTCCTGCGCGCTTCTACCTCACAGAGAGGATCTGTTTGCGCTGGTTTCGAATGCCAGGGATATTCCTTCGGAAGGCAGATGGTTACGTGGGGTGGGAAAGTCATGTTACGAAACCGAAACAAAACATAAAAAAACCCCAAAAAAAACCCCAACNAAAAACACCCCCCCCCCCCCCAAAAAAAAAAAAAAAAAAAAAAAAAAAAAAAAAAAAAAAAAAAAAAAAAAAAACCCCAAACAACAAAAAGATGCAGTAGCAGAAAAGTAGAAAGGTAGATATCTGAAATAAAACAGTTGAAAAGAGCAACAAGTCCGAGGGCACACACAAGATGCGGGGTGAGGAGAGAGGGAGGAGGTGAAAAAGCACAACAGTAGCTGGTGTAGAGTGTTGTTTTCTCCACCCTTATTCGAAATAGAGGAACAACTAGGAGACAATCTGAGCAGGGGTATTATTACAGAATTTTTGCAGATGAGACAAGCATGTCAAGGGAGGTGATTCCGCCCCTCTCCTCTGCCCTCGTGAGACCCCACCTGGAGGGGAGCCACATCCAGCTCTTGGGTCTCTAATATGAAAAAGACATGAACCTGTTGGAGAGGGTCTAGAGGAGACCACGAAGCTGATCAGGGAGCTGGAGAGCCTCTGCTGTGAGGACAGACTGAGAGGGATATTGGGGATATTCAGGCAGAGAAGGCTCCAGGGAGAACTTATTGCGGTCTTATAAAAAAGATGGAGAGTGACTATTTACAGCAGATGGTGATAGGACAAGGGGCAATAGTCTTAAACTAAAAGAGGAGAGATTTGGATTAGATGTTAGGAGGAAATGGATACTCACAGGGTGATGAGGCACTGGGACAGAGAAGCTATGGATGCCCTGTCCCAGGAAGTGTTCAAGGCCAGGCTGGATTCAGCTTTGAGAAGCCTGGACTAGTGAGTGGCATCCCTGCCCATGGAAAGGAACTAGGCCGAAAGTAGATGATCCTTCAGATCCCTTCCAACCCAAGCCATTCTCTGATTCTAAGTTCAGTTTTAGGATGCCTATTTTCAGCTTCTTGTAAAAATTTTACCCTTTGTTCTCATTTTTCTTACAGTCATTAAGGAGAGAGTTTTCCTGAGAATCTCATGAATTGCTGCTACTAGATGGGGGCACTTTCCAGATACTTTACATGAGGCTGAATAATTTCAAGATGGTTTGGGGTTTGACTTCCCATGGTTGAGATTCTCGTATTACTGAGACAGACCTTATTTTCATTATAAGTTCTTGGAAATGAATGGAATTGTTCCAAATTAAAATTAGTTTGCTCAGAAACTTTGTCTTAGACCAAAAAAATAGAGTTAAGAGCTATTAGCAGGATTTTGAATATTCTGTTCTGTTGTTCTGCTTGTGGAGTAATCTCTCTGAGTCATATAATTATGCTTTTTATGGTCTCTTTTTAAAAAAATGTTATGCTAATATATAACCCTTGCAATTCTCAGGAACAGATACTGAGGATCAGAGCTGAGTAACGCAGTTACATCTTCAGAGTTTGTCTGGGGTTTCCCCCCACAAACGAACTTAAAAACTAGTTTTCAAAGGTGTTAATTGCCCCATTTACTTCAACAGGTTGAGTCTGAAATCTGCTGTCAACACTCAGTGCTGCTGCACTTACCTCACACTGCCTCAAGTGCCAGAAACACTACCTGCCAAAGGTCTCCAGCTTCACCTCTTCTCTTTAATGTTCTAATTACTACCCACTAATGCAAAAATACCTGGGCTTACTACTGTAGCCAGACCAGTCTAGTGAAACAGGGTGAAGGACCCGCTTTAGATACAGCCCTTCCATCAGGGATAGAGCTGAGCAAAGTATGAAGATTATGCTTCATTTGAAAGCCTGCTTGTAATCTTAGAGTAGCTGGTCATACAATTAGGTGCTCCCTAAGCATGTTTTGGATTTAACAGCTCTAGACTTCTTACATTTTTGCAGAGACTGAGGTTGTAACAAAGACTGGAAAGGGTGTAAAACAACAGTCCTAAATATACCAGGAATGTCAATAATTCAGTATGCAATTCCTTCAGTTAATACTGGCTTTTGCAATTATTTGTGATACCCATGCAGCTGAAGTCTTTTTGACCAGAGAACAGAACACCAGATACAGCCTTTGCATGCACTGTCTTTCTCAGTCATACTGCCCACTCCAGTCAGCCTCAATTTTTTCAAATGCCAATTAACAGGTGTGAGAAATGCTACTTCTTACCCGGGGACCAATGTCTGCATAACAGCAATACTATCTTGGCAATCCAGTCTGCAGCATAAATATCATGGTGTTTGAGCCCTTGGGGCCTGTGGAGTTTACAACTATGCTGTCAAGATCTCTTCGTTGGGATAGTCCTTGAAGTCCTGCCAAGATGTAGGGGACTCTGGTGCTTTTATGTGCTCCCAAGCACAGCTCTGGCTCCAGGAGTCAACACTCTTGTCAGGCTGAGTGATGGTGTGAATCTCAACTCGCGAGCTGAGATTCCAGCGGGGAGTGTGACAGTGCATGCTTGCATGATGATGCCAGAGAAGCAGGTGACACTGGCAGATAGCTGCAAGGAATAGTAACTGGGTGGCTTCTTGTTACATATCCTCAGAACTTCACAGGATGGAATTCAAGAGAGAGGAACAGTTATAAAATGAGGTTACAAAATCCGGATGTCCTGATCAATTCGAGACAGTTGTACGGTACCTAACACTGCATGCACAGGCAAGAACAGCATTCAGCACTGGGTCAGGATCTGTTTGCATCATATTTTGACTAATCCAAGGATTAATCACATTGCAAGTCAATGAGCTGTTACACTCTTCCAGGCTCTCCAGAGACTGCCTGGAGAGAAAAGAAGGGGTCGGTATGTCAAAATAGTGACACAAGGAGGCGCAGAGCAAGTATGTTTTCCTTGTAATAAAAAACTACCCAGGCCCAAAGTATTTAAACACAGCTTGTAAAGAAAAACAAGAGTTAAAAGGGCAAAGTTTATCTCGGCCACATCCCAAAAAAATCAGTAAGGTTGGATCAGTTCTGGATTCGTCCTTCTGCAAATCCTTCTGCAAGTAAATGGAGAGGAAGAGCAGTAGTTTGTAGTCTGAAGCACTTCACATTTGGTGATTCTCAGGAACCCTGAAAGCCTTCAAAACTGACAGAACTCTTGCGATACAGGGCATTTCTAACAGGTTTCTGAGCATTACATGCATTTCTGCTGCTGTTAAGCCACGGATATTTAGATAAGCAGCATGCCTGCTTTTCACCTGGGCCAGAATTCAAAGGCAAGTTCAAACGGCGTTTAGATGCCCATGTTCATTCTGCTGACAGCTGGGGCTGATTTTGTAGTTATTCTCAAGCTCTACTACCTGCCACAAATAAATGTACTAAAATCTTTTAGCTTAGCCATGGAAGATGTGCTGAATGTCAAGTGGTTGCTCCGCTGTCTTGGTTTTCCAACTATTTATGCAAGGGTATAACCCTGTGAAGATCTTTGTATATGCTTTCATTGGCACCAGCAACTAGCCATGCAGTTCTAGAATGGTGAGGGAGGCTGCTAGACCACCCACTGCTTCTGAAAAGCTTTTCTCTTGTAGTTCACCCCTAGTACAAGGGACGGTATCCAGATGAGACAAAAATCAACAGAAATCATATCTGACAGATATCATTAGTGGATATATTGTACCTTTCCCTGTGCTGACCTTCAGGGACAAATGCATCCAGATAAGTGTTTGTTTGAAATGTTTTTTGCAGCAAACAAGGCTGTTAAGTTTCACCATTGTCTTCTAAGACTCCATGAAATAAATCCATGCTCAGGATCAGTTCTACGATTTACTCAGCGTCGTTGACCTCTCACAGAGAAGGACTGTTCTGATGAAACACTTCTGGCAGGGTTTTCCCAGCTTCAATACGTGCTGAGCATCTTCTGTTCACTGAAAGAAGCAAAAATTCACACAAATTACGGATTCAGAACAAGCATTGTTTTCCTTGAGAAGATTAATTTTGAGCTCAATTCTGCAAGGTATTGTCTATTTACTGGAAACCTCTGGTTAACAGAGTTGATGCTCTTCAGTAGCCCTTTGTAAAACTGAGCCCCTATGAAAAACACTTTAAGTGTTGATTTCTTAACAAATATGAAATAAAACAAAAATGAATTCACAGGTCAAAGCAGTTTCTCCATAAAGCATCAAGGAAAATTGCTCTGTTAGGTTAAGCCTGTGAATGGAAATCAGTGTTGTACTACTCAAGGACAAGGAAAGTTATACCAGGGTTGTGTACAGACACCTTTAAATTCCATTTAAAAAATTAAAAGGACACGTTTGTGCCTTATCACATGGCTCCTAATGAAGCAGTCACACGCTGTCAGATGAAGATGAGATGGAGGTAACCTGCAGAGGAGAAGCAGGTTGGTACTACAACATGCTGTTCTTGTTGATGTTCACAGTAAACAGGTGTAGGCTAATTGCTAAACATTGGCCTTTCCCAGTGACAACTTGATGGGTTACAGTTACAGGATTCAAATTGAAAGAGTATTCCCAGCACTCTGAGAGGTGGAAGAATAAGTTTAGAAGCTGAGAGATTTAGCTAAATCAAGATCTTCCTTGAGCTTGTGAGAGCAGAAGATTTGGCCTCACAAAAATTCATGGTCATTTGGTCCTGGAGTAACAGGGAAGATGCCCACGCCAAGGAGCTGCAGCTGCTTCTTCCTGCTGTCACTTGCCCTTGAGCTACCTCTACTTCTGTCCAGCACAGCTCAAGAGCTTGGGTACATCCCAGCCACCAGCTTTGCTTTTACTTCTGCAGTCAGTAGAAGTTTCCACTGTCCTGAAATACTGAGAACAGAGCTCCTTCCTGTGAGAAAGATGTGCTTTATTTGCTCTTCTCTTTTTAAAAAGAATTTTATATGGAAAATGTTTGCAGTGCTGGTCCTGTAATTCCTTTTATTTCCCCTTCAAGATCTATGTATCTATTAGCATGTTAAAAGAATTTTACTAACTTTCTTCATCACTATCAGTTTGTATCCTGCTGCATTGTGCTAAATGAAGCATGATGAATACAAATATAGAGAGAAAGCAAAACCAGCAACCCATTTGCAAGCACTCACACTATGGTCTCAGGTGGCTGCAGCCAGCAATCTGCTCTAATCCCATGCCTGCGTGGATCGTAATCTTGAGCAGACAACTGCTGACACTGTTCAGTGTGTGGTGTGGTGACTCCATCCCGATGGCAGTGGGTAAATGATACTGCCACCCACAAGCACCTGTTCTGCCCACGTGGCAGCCTGCTGAAGCAGTGTGTAGAGACATGGCAGCCACCTCCAGGCACAGGACAGCATGCCCTCTGGAACAGGGGCGTGTCTGGCTGTCCCTGTGCACACATACTGCTCTGGATCTCAGCTGAAACATCCGGGCTAAAATGCAACCCAGACTTAAAAACTTGTGCAACGCAAGCTTGGAAATGCAGATGAACAAAGTCTCTGCAGCAATGCCTTCAAGGCTCAAGAAGCCATGGCTAATCTCCACACAGGGTCCTACTTAGGTTTTATAAACCCTAATTCTCTTCTCAGGCTGTCCCAGGACTTCAGAGGCTGCTTTATACAACACGGTTTAGAATTGCTGTGCTCTTGCCTGCCAGGGGAGGGGAGACATGACTTCGCAAGGTAAACCTGCACCTCCCTGCCTTAAGATTCCTCAGATATTCCTTCAGCAAAGAGAACTGATACAGCCATTTCCTTAGACAGAGGGGAGTACTGTGACAGTCTCACCACATCATTCCAGATGTTCCCAAATGTAGGGCAAAGTTGTTCTCAGCGTTAGGGCATGAACCAGAAATAGGTTGCTACTCAGTTTTTTACTTGCTACCACTGAATGCACTGCTGAATCTAGGTGGAAATTTTACGTTATTAAAACGAATTCCTATAGGAGAAGTTAACAGGATTTTCTTTATTTAGGACTTGTATTTCATAAAAATGAATACTGTAAGGTAGTGATTTCATTATTTGTCCAACTTTGTTTCACTCTCTATCATATTTTGCATCACTCTAATGGAAGGGAAAGGAACTATATGAGTTTCCAAAATGAGCAGGTTTTACCTTCAGATACTTCAGGCTGTCGTTCCCCCATTCCCAGAGACAAGGGTGCAGGCTTTCTAGGGCCAGAGGTGAGATATGGATAGGGATAGGGTTAGGAAAGCTGAAGGTAAATGCTAATGCAGAGAGGAGGAGCTAAGGTCATCGGGGAGTTACTGAAACTGTGCTATACACATAGGAGGGAAGCAAAGTACTTTGGGATGTCTTTGATTCAGTAACTATTCCTAAAATTTCGTATGCTGTGGTTCACCAAAAACTCTTTTTATTCCGCTGTGACTGAACCTCTGTAGGATGGTACTAACACATTGGTCCTATTGCTGGAATTAGAGTGGCCGACGTTACATCCTCAGTGCAGGGTGCAAGGTGCTCCTTTGAACCTCTCCAATCCAGCTTGGCCTAAGCCTCAGCCCAATGGAACACTGCCTTCCATTAAGAGTCAGAGCAAATCCAAAATTTAACCGCTCCTATCACTGAAATAGGATTAGGAGATTTTCTGGACTAAGTTTAATTTAGGAATTTAATTCTGAAAACAACCAAGCAATCATAGACTCTGTGATCTTTGGGCCGTACCAGCTGTTACAGGACACCACAGAAGAATGGTCAGCTGATGGATGATTAAGAGCTGGCTTTATGCTACTGTGACAGGGAACAGCTACTCTCTCTTTACCAGGAAAAATCGGCCCTAGTCTTGCCATACAGTTGCCAACACAAGGAAATTCCTTTGCTTTCATAGCCAGGTGATGTTTGGCACTATTAGAGTGGAGTTGTTCTCCGCATCATCTGCTCACTAAGCATTGCAATGTAAATCACACACTACCTCAATATGCAGTATATTCCCTGCCCTCTGCTGAAATGGAAGCCTTGCTGCAGTCAGCCTCAGCAGGCAGCTTATGTTAGAAAGGGTGGTCAGGTCAGGATCACCAGACTAGCTGACTACAGAGCTGGCAAGAGCAGCCCAGACCTCAGCTACAGACAAGTCTGACAGGGATGTATGCTTAGAATGCAAGTTTAAACCTCATTCAATTAAAAAAAA
>VZTA01002447.1:50866-62816 GCA_013398855.1 Mohoua ochrocephala | reverse complement strand
ATATATAGACAAGACTGGATTGGACTTATTGAGGTACCATATCCACAGTATTTAAAAAAAACAAACAAGCAGAACTTCACTCATTTAAATGAGAAGATGAGGCTCTGACTTATCCTGTGCATCCAAAAATAAATGCAAATCAAGACTTTTATTTATCTAGTTTGGAATTTTTACTATGTGTGGTCTTCTGTGTGTAGTTGTACTGTGGTAGGACATTTAACTCTCTTACAAAATGAAAAAAAAAACCTTCCTAATTCAATTTTCCTTCTAATTCAATTCAGAAATTTGCATTCAGTTCCCAGAAGTGTTCTATCTTTGAGCTTTAGGAAATGAAGAAAGTGTTTGAACTTTAGAAAGTCCTTGCATCATTAGTTTTAGCAGATGCACAATACAGTAATCATCACGAGTGCTGTAACACTCATGTAGCTGACATTTTATTAAAAAATGGAAATATACAGATGTGCTAATCCCTGCAAAGTGCACATGCATCACCACAGATGACTTTTTATTCTTAGGCCATGGTAACCAAGTGAACAAATGTGTGGGCATTAATGATTTCCCCTGCAGTGTGCTCCACTAGGTCATCACCAGCACACAGTGTTAATTCTGGTTGAATAAAATGCTCTGGGCAAGTAACATCAAAGAATCTACAAGGCTGGGAGTTGGGGCCTTCCTGTGTTCTAAAATGCACCCAAAGGATTGTTACTATTGTACACATGGTTGTGTGAGATAGCCCCTGACTGGTAAAGTTAGTGTACAAGCATCAACTGATTTCTTATAGAACTGCTGCTGCAATTTTCAGACGTGCCTCCCAACTCTTCATAAGATGTACAGCAGGTATTAGTTATACTTAAGGATATCAGGTCTGTGAAAAACAGAAACATAAGTTAAACAGAGGTGCTGACATTTTGTCTGACATTGTGGATGACACAAGCAGCCAGATCGCTAAGTGAATAAACAGAGCTTTTTATTTTCCCTGCAGCTATGTGAGCTATGGTTATTTCTGACACACCTGCCGAGCCTCTGTGGAGCTTACGATAAGTGTCTCACAGAGAAAGTTTGACTTAAACATACATTTTGTGTGTGGGATCTGATTTTGGAAGAGATGGACCAACAGTACTGTTAGAGAGACATACCAAAGAACTGCGAGCTTGTATATGCACCAGTTAACATCAAATCCCTTGCTCATGATGGAAAGGTTATGTGTGCCCTCCTCATAAAAAAGGTAGAGCTGCATATTAAGGCAGATAAAACCCACATTTGGCTTCATATGCTCTCTATTTCTTGGGACATTAAAAGAGAGAATCTCTGTTTTGCCCTATTGCCTATTCCACATATAAAATCAACACCACTTTCACGAGGACAAGTTATAAAGCAGCAGTTCCATTGTTTATAAAGAGCCTTTGGAAAACACTGGTACCATAACATATGGATAAGATGCTGCTTCTGCCCAGACCCCTCAGCCCACGTGGTGCACATTTCTTCTGCCCAGACCCCTCCAGCACAATTCCTGGTCCAAGCAAGGGTCATGCATGGGTTGACCCCAGCTGGGAAGCTGTTGTTTCTTCTTCTTCTTCTTCTTTACTAGAGGCTGAAGGTTTCTTCCTACACTGAAAGAATAAACAGAGCCAAAACCAGCTGAACTATTCATGCTGCCTCTTTCCGAGTATGCCAGAGAATGTACCACAAGAGCATTCTTTCTAAGGAAAGATTATCACCCTAATATATCAAAAAAAGATTTGCTGTCAGGCAACTTTTTCACCTGCCCAGTCATAAATGAAAAAATTTCCTTTAGGTTTGATTAGTACAAAGAGACCAATTATTTTTGCTTGTAGTAGAAAGAGGAAGCACCTTCACAAATGTCTTACTCAGTTCCAGTTCCTTCACTACCCAGAGGGAAGCAGGCTGTTTAATGAGGTGACAGTTAACTAAACTTCATTTACCCAAGAAAGCCTGTGGGAAGCAGTTTGAGAGGCAAATGCTACTGATGCTAACCCTCCGCTCATCAGATAAAGACATCACCCAGAAATGTCAAATGGGCAGTTCTTCCATTTTCTGGTTCTTCCCCTTGGGAATACGTTATGAGTACGGACAGGATCTGGAGCAACAGGGAGGGGGAAAGCCTAGAAATGGTGCTATTTGTTAAATCACAGCCCTGCAAATCACAGGCTGCTATTTGGTTTCCTGCTCACCCTTAGGACTCTAACCTGGTTTGCAATAAATGTCAGGTCCCCAAGAGTTTCACCTAGTGACAGTGAAGCCAGTGACAGCTCTGCTACCATCACAGGTCAACTATCGCGCATAAAAGTACTTAGTGTCACTTACTAAAACCACAACACAAATATGAATACAATCTGTCTGTTATCTTTCCTTTGAAGACCACCTGACAATGACCTGTCCCCACGGGAGGCAGGCAGTGCTGCCTGCAAGTCCAGGTTGTGACTGAAGATGAATATGGAAAGAGAGGATTGGGCCAAGGGCAATGTTCATTCCCCAGCACTTCTACTGCTCTTCCAACGTGTCTGTTATCAAGAACTTGGTATTTTCATAACACTTAGATAATGGGCAGGGGGTGTTTCTGTGGTGACATATTGAGAACTCAAAGATTAATGTGTCATTTTATTATTTCCATTCTGATATCTCTATGCTGATAAATGCTTGGCAATCTCACCATCCCATTAGTAATATTAAATACTGTGAACCTAGGGTTTAGGGAGATATAAACCGTTTTAAAATTGAATGTGACCGATAAAATGCTCTCTGGGTAGTTTTCCAACACAAACACTCTCCAAGCTCACTATCAAAACATGGCGTAGAAAAGAGCTACGAGACATTTCTTTCATAATTAAGAGTAAGGGATGTGAGGTTTTGGGGTAGTCTTTTATGAAGAAGCATGGAGATGAACATGCAGATATTTCTAGTTTCAAATAATATTACAGTACGGATCAGTAACATTTGGAGGAGCTTCATTTAGATTTTCCCATCGGTGTTGGATTGAATCTTTGGCAAATGGAAGCCTCTCTGTTATATCTCTCTGTTCTGACAAACTCCACTCCTCTCATCCATAAAAGATGGCATTGTTTTTGTCAAAGAAAACTCAGAGTAAAGCCCAACAGGCATGAAAAGAGATGAATTAAGGCCTTGGTGGGGGTTTTTCTTTCACACAGAAACCTTTCTTTTGCCAGTACAAGGCTGAGATGAGTTAATCACCAGCCTGATGAAGTCAATCCCTGTTCCAGTACACTTTCTCCAAGGTCATCCAATGAGTCAATGCACAAACTGGGCTGAGAGCATAGGAATTGTGTCCTACAAGAGCAATAGTTCCACTATTTATCCAGGCTCTTTGGATTCCTAAAGCTTTTCTTTTTTTATGGTGAACATCAGCAGGCAGCTCAAACCAGGCATTGAGACCCCATACAAAATAAGGTATGCAGCAAGTCAGCATCAACAGACAGGTGTGAGTGCTTTGGAGGCCTTTGGGAAGGGTTCAGAAATTCATCCAAGACTCATGATGAACTTTAAGGTTTAAACATTTTCTCAAGAGAGAAAAAAAATAATCCGAACTCCAAATGAATGGGACTAAAGCATGACCCCAGGAAAGGTCATTAAAGCACAGAGGCACTTCTCCACTCTGTTTGGTTTAGACACTAGAATGCAATCAGGATGCCTGGCAGCTCTCCACTCCTACAAGCACCTTAGTTGCATTACATTTAGATGTGTATATCCTGCTGCCTTATATCTCAGCCATAACAGGATCTTTTCTCTACCCTGGATAAACAAAGCCTGATCTTTTCTCATATCGCTTCTATTTCAGTAGAAATAAAGAGGTCTGGTTATTGGTCTTGACTCCAGTAAGCTGCTTTCCTCTATATATGGGCTGAGGCACACAAAATGCTGAGCTCTTTCTGGACACTGTTTGAACCTGGACTCAAGACGATACAAGCTGAAGCAGATTTGCTCAGACCTACATTGTTGGGGGGCTTCCAAGAAAGCATCAAATAGAAGAGCAAGTGTTTTGAAACAGCTCAGGGAGAGCCCTGTGAAGCCCTGACCACCAGCAGTACCTGTAAGGTCAGATGGGTAGGGTGAATGTGTTGGGCATGGAGGTGAACTGGAATTGGCTTAGCAGCTCAGCTGTCCTTAAATTTAAATAGACAGTACTTAACTTTTCCTTCTCCTTCTTACCTTCCCTTACGGTCATGCAGGACCTCCCTGTGAGTGTACAGCAGTGTTTGTTGCATCAAGCCGTCAACAAATTTAACACCACGGATGAGAAGCAGAAAACAAGGCACAACAAGAAATCTTCCACACAGACTCTAAGGCCACATAAAGAAAACAGTAGTCTGTAGATTGTCACAGTATATTAAAAGAAGGAAAAGGATCACAAGAACGTCTGCTTTAACCAAGGCAAGCATAGTTTCAATCCAAAAGTATCTTCAGAATTGTTGCCAGTCTGGAAAACCATTACAATAAAACAAGGGGGCATGTGGGCTTTAACACGTGGGCCCTGACTCATCCCTTTCCCCAGATGACTGCCTAATTGTGAAGCCTCTGAATGTTTAGACAGGGTTAAATACCAGTAAGTAGGGCTGATTCCTCAAACCCATAAGATTCTTCTAGGTGACCAGACATCCTCATGCCCAAATGTCACTCCATAAGAAGGTCTCTTTACAGAGGCTTATGGGAAAGGGTGGGGGGGAGAAGCAGAGCTGCTCGCCCTTCTCATCCACATATCCTTTCTCTAGGACACTCTAACACCCTCTGATGGTATCCACTGGATTTCACCTATTCAGACAGCAGAGCAACCTGACTTGGCATCTGCTGTTGCCATTCAATAACAGTTTCCTCTCCCGTGTCCATAAGTCATTGTTAAATGAGGACGTGAGCAAGGCGGCTTCCTATTTCTGTCCTCCTTGATGACCCATAAACATTAATTGCTTTGATGGCTGATTCAGCCCTTTTCCAGAAATAGGTGTCCCTAGCACTGGCTCTTCCCAGTCTCTTCCTCCCTTCTTTTAGAGCAGGCCTGTGGAGCCGTGCTGGTGCTGTCCCTATACAGAGAAGAGATTGTGGGAGGTGCGAGCTTTCACTGCACACAGGAAGAGGACACACAAGGAGGTTTCTTACCTTATTCTTCCCTCTTAAGAACAAGAGTGCCCAGGAGCCAAGTAAGCTCAGTCACAGGTTAGACTCAGCTTGCTCTGCAAAATCATCTCATAGCAGAACATATTCGATTAAAAACTGCACAGCACACACGCTCAGCTGCCCACAAGTTGGCTGTGACTCAGGAAGTCCCAAAGCTGGGTTTAAAAATCTGTTCTCACAGCTTGAAAATAATGCTCCTAAACCTAAGGACAGTGTCACACGGGGACTGATTAACAGAAGTTTGCCACTGATTTTGGAATGTAATTACCTCGTATCAGTGAAGGTTAATTTCAGTTAAATAGATCACAGTAATATCCTTTGAGTCTGGGTAAGCTGATCTAAGATGAAGCTGCCAGTTCAGTGATTTAAAATTAGAGCAATGCTCTCCCTCCTTCAGGCCCCCCAGCATCATTCTTGTTACCACATGCTAACCCCGCTGCAATCTGATGCTGTACCCGATCAAGAATTGCTATGCTCAAGTGGGAGGCAATGAGAACACAAGCACCACTGCTACAAAAGTCAAATAGAATTGGCTTTATTACAAAAAAGGATGAAGAGATATCGGGGCTGTTTCTGGGGCATCGTGATGGCACTGTGTGCAACTCCTAGGTACCACCACCCTTTCTTTGTGGGATAGGTATGTGCCCTCTCTTGAGGAACTCCCCAAAGAGAGCACAATACAACAGTTGTGAGGGGTTCCTTGCTATCTGGAAACGAGAAATAGGCAGACAGGCACCAAAGAGCTAATAGGGAATAAATATTCTTTAATTAAAACCAGTTAGCTAAAGGAAGGGAGGAGAAACGCAAAGAGCACGCTCGCTTATGACCAATTATTTATAACTCGTCAAATTGAAAAGCAATTCTTTCTCAGACTTGTGGCAGTATAATTCTCAAGGGAGGACAGTCTGGTGCCCTTCTCCAACACATCAAAGCCCATAGCCTTTGTCCATTAGGGTTTGCACATCACTGCCTGGCCATGCCAAGTCTGCTCACACACAGGCAAAATAGCAATGTCATGGCTGGTGATCTGACCCTAAAAACACAAAAACTGAGTTTCAGCCAGAAGAATACAGGAGATCCTGTCTCTTGGGCCATTGGAGGGGTAGCTCATTGGACAAATATCCTTTTCTTTTAAACGTCAGAGTTCAGCAACCCCCACTTATGTATGTGGACAGAGTACAGCAGAACTGCATCCAAACATTTCCTAGGTATATTCGATGAATATAACAAAGATTCCACTGGCTTTTAGGGCCACTTTCCATTTTTTGCTGCCTTGTTACAATGGCAGATCTTAAACTTTCTGCGAGCTTTAAGCCAGAACAAACAGCTCCAGTGCACAAAAGGTGAAAAAGCAGTGACAGACACACAGAGCTAGAACTGGAATGAGCAAAATGTCACTCACATACCACTCATGTGGAGTCAGTTTCTGGGATGACACACATATCCAAAAAGCCCCTTCAGCTTTTAAAATGATCAATAATAGACCTTTTTAATGTTTATGTCTAGTAACTCACTATCAATCCTAGGTAAAAACTTTGCCCCTTTTACTACCTAGAACTTGTAAACCGGAAGCACTTGCTTTTATGCTCTGTGTAATTTTTAAGGATGTAATTTTACATTTCTCTGTACTGACTGAATTCTATATCCTCAAAACAACTATTAATTTTTCTCTGCCCTAATGTTTTCCTCTTTGCCGAAACTTTTTCCCTAATTCCCTTTAAAATGCTTATTTGCACATGCTTTCCTGTCACCTGGTATCACTCAAAATTTTACTACATTCATCTTCAACTCTGTTGACTCAGTTCTATTCTCCTGGAGACCTGAGCAAGATGCTATAGGCATTGCAGTCAGTAGAACAATATAAAACTGTTTTGAGAGAAGAGCCAGATGGAGAGAGACATACGAATCCTGGGCATATGAGGACACACTTGCAGGATTGACCCTGAGGGGTTTCAAAACAGTTAATGCTGTCACTGGATTGAAAACTCTGTTTTATGCTAGTAGCACATAAAGCTTTTCACTCTTGTCTGTGGTCGCCTGCAACTTATCAATAAGTATTTACTATACATTTTTCACATAAATGACCTTCATACTCTGAGTTCAGCATGCCCATTACTGCTTCGTGCCACAAGATGTATCTGTTGTTTAATAAAACTGTTGTTAGCAGCAACCTGAGAAATGTGTGATCACATCCTTTCTGTTTGGACAGTGGCCTTTCCTTGCTTTGTGCTGTAGGAGCTGAAGAGGATACAGCTAGGATGACTGGCAGGGTTTTCCACTACTTACATCAGAAAAGTTTAATCTGTGATCTAAATTTTACCTCATAATACTTTGGTTTTACAACTCTCTTCACCCACGAATCAAAGTCCCTGCTCCCACCAAGAGGAAATCTGGCCCTCTCTTCCCTGTATTAATCTAATAATGCCAAATGTAAGAGTTTCACAATAGGAAGCAGCCAAAGCTCTGTACATCTTATCTAAGATGACATAACTCTTAGTAGAGCTGGGCATTTCTCTTGTACCCACAAAGTGGTCAAGAGGAAAAGGTTTTGCTTTCACCAAACTATCAGCTGAAAATCGGGTGCTTCTGAAAGCATCTTTGATGGGAAAATTCTTTCATACCAAATATGAAACACAGCCTGGCCACAGGTATGGACCATCAGCAGCACCAGGACTGTCAGCTAGACATATCAGAGCCTTGGGGTGTAAACCCACTTTATTTGGACAGCTTCCCCTATGACTAGTCCTCAGAGAAGCCATTTATCATTTGCAGAGCAGCCCTGCAAGGCACCGTGGGGCAGAACCAAGTTTCCCCCTGAGGAAAGCCAGCAGTGTGATACTTCTGCTTTGCATGGCTTGGGGCAGCTCCTCTTCCTGATGCCGGGGACACATTTGCCTAAGGTGTCAAATTGTGGAGCTGTGTCAGCCACCAAAGGACGTTTGTTGTGTACTGTCACCTCTCAGCAGCACCTCTGTGGTTGTGCAGCTGAGCTGCTGTTCCTCTCTCCTAGCCACGGGTGTGCAAGACATCAGGGGAGTGAGAGAGATTACCCAGCCTTTAACCCAGCAGTTCTTTGGGAGACAGAAGGGGACACACCTCTCTGCCCTCCTCTCCTTGTCCTGTTTCTGGACACTGGAGAGCACTGGCCACAGTTGATATAATGTGGGTCTTGGAACTCGTAGCATTAATATTTCAGAGCCTGTTTTCCCCTCATAACATCTGTGACAGGTCTTACCTAGTGTTGCACATCAGTGCACAACTAAACATGCCAAAATCCATGAGGCAACAGTTCACAAAGTTATAGGATGTTCAAAGGGAAAATGTGATGTCAACTCGTCAAAGGCAGCCCAAGTACATGCACAAGAGATGGGATAAGGACCTTAAAGAGTTAATAGGACCACTTAGGATTCTATTTTTGGACTGCCCTGTGTGAGGAGACAGCAGGTTTTCCCAGCATGTCAGTGACCTCCTCCTGCCTACTCTTATCTGTGGCTGCATATAAGACTCTGCTCATGAGAGTTATCACTGGAGCCTTTAAAAAGCCCATAAACCCAAACACTACATGGGAGATGGGACACTAAAAGGACAGAGTGAAGGATTTTCTTAACTGATTCATCACTAAGACCGTTTTGGTATGTCCCGGTGACACACAATAATAAAATTTGCACAGTGCTGTTTTACATCAGAGAAATTTATTGTTTGGGAAAGCTGCTGTGAGAACAGCTCTGAAGAGACCTGCTCCTGAGAGCAGTGGCCACAGAAGTGGTGCTGTGCCCAAGCTCACTGCAGGCAGGGTGACGGTCACCTCCTGCCTCTGTTGGGTGCAGGCAGCCTCCAGCCAGTAACACATCAGGTGCTGCTTTTGAGGAACAGTCTGGGGTCAATTGATGGGGTAAAAATTGAGCAACCAAAGTAATCATCCAGGTACTATCAGACATGAATGATTTTAAGACATACCCAAATGGAATGGTTCAAGTTGGAAAGCCCAGGGTCCCACCACAGCAAAGAACAATGACAAACATCAACTCTCCAAGGAGGAAGGACAACAGATGGGAGTTTATCATAGGATGATATTTTCAAAAGCGCCTATGCTATTTCAGAGACTAATGTAAGAAAAATCTGGCCCCAGTTACTCTGTATTTCCAGAAGTCATCATTCAAGCTCAGTTTAGCAGGTCTTTAAATCTGTTTCTACAGGATTCAACCAGTACTATTCAGCAACCCTTCTGAATGGAAATAGCCCTTTACAAGATTTGAAGATTTGCTTGTTTATAGGGAAACAATTCTCCCATTGCAAAATTCTACATATTGAGTAAATCCCATTGTTTGGTGATTCATTTTGCAATTTGTCTGCAAAACAGATACAAAAGACTTCCAGCTGACAACACACCTGGAGCTTCTCCTCTGCAACCCACAGTGGGTGGCAGCAGAGGCCTGGCAGACAGGGCAGAAGTAGCCTGAGTCACTGAGATGTTTATCTGGACAAGCAGATGTTGCAAAGGATGACTTCTCTTGTTGTTTTGTCCCATTTAAAAGGGTAAAAAAAAAAGTTTTCTTGTAACTAAAACAAAAGAGACAAAACTGGTTGAGAAATAAATTCTTGTTCAGCATCCTGTCCAAAAGTGTTCGTGTACTCGTAGCAATATGCATAACAGGCTCTGATTTGTTTGATGCTGAGCACGAGTAGGGCTTGTAGAGGCTTGAAAGACATCGCACCTTCTATGTAATGGCAAGTATTTGCCTTTAAGCTATTTGCTGTTTGATGCAGCCTGCAAAGTATTCAGTCTTGAGAAGAAATGCTAAGAGATGTCTACGATAGAAACCGTCTCAGAGGGGACAAATCATCAGCAGTAGTCAGAGATCATGCGGCTGCCACCAGATGTTACAAAATTACACCCAGGTCCTTACAGCATGGTATCGAGATTTTAATGGCAGCCATTCCCAAGGCATTCCTAACGCAGAACACCTGTTAGCTGGAAACCTTAATTGAAGTCAGTATCCGTCAAAGATGAAGTCAACTTTAAAATTCAACTTAGAGGAGCTAAAAACTAAGAGGTAACTGCGGTCTTATATGTGCTTTCATGCTTTAAAGGTTTTGTCCATTCGAACATTTTTGCTCCATCCCAACAAATACCTGGATTCCCCCACCTCATGGGAGGCACAGTGGCAATCTTCTGCATTTTCACAAAGGACCAGGTAAAAACACAGTGATTTCTTTCTAATTCATCTTCCAACATAGGGACCCAACAGGCTGCTTTGGTGTAAGCACTCACAAGTATTCAGATCCCTGCACCAAAAACTGACCTCAAAAACAAGCAAGGATGGAAGAGTCGCCCAAACATCTCTCCTGTGTCCAAAACGTGGTGGCTCACCTAGGACTAGGCAGGCACAAGGGAAAACTGGTGGCTCAGTGAGCCACAGGGAGGTCAGCCAGGGTCTAAACCAGCCTTTATATGAACATGACTCAAGTTTATCAACATTTTATTTCATAGTTTAGTGAATCATTTCCATATAATTTGCATGCTCATTTTTTCCAGAATTTTCCATGTAATTTTTTTTTTTTTTTTATTACAAGTTCCTAAAATCATGTCAAAAATAAAATAAAGAAATCTTATATTGTAACTCCTCTTTACTGGGGTGCACAATTAAAGCCAGCACTACAGAACTCATACTATAAAACTACTAGAAATATTAGCAGAAATAAAAAGCATTAATTACCAAGCATTAACAGAAATCCAAAAAAGATTAGTAAGTTTTCATTAAAAATAGTTTTGTCACTAAAAATCCATCAGAATACGTTGAAGCTTGCACAGATTTGGGTCACTTAAATCCACTAGCATAAGAAAGGACAAAAGAAATGTAATCTGATTTCACTAAACTTCTGTCTTTTAATGTGGTTGCCTAGTTTACACCAATAGATTTATTCTTATCCCAGGATTGAGCACATCTTATTCTTCTAAATGTATAAAAATAATCAACTTATCAGGGGAAAAAAAAAATAAAAAAGGAACATAATTCCCTTGAAATTGTGTAGGGCATCTGTCAATACCCATGTATCTAGTGAACACAGTTTTACCTCAAATGGTGCATTCGGAAGTGACTTTGTGGAAATGATGCTGTCACTGTGACTGAAGGGAAAAGGAGGTTTAAAATTATTCCTATTCTGACTGTTCCTCTAGATTTTGGTATCATGAGTCATAATAGAAGTTTAACTCATTTATAAGGGTAAAAGCTTTGAAGACTGCGTTGTGGGGGATTTTTTGTTTGTTTGTTTTTTCCCCCTCTTTTTCCTCCTTAGAGTCTCATATTAAAGGTTTTGTTGTGAAAGGAATAAAAAGCAACTTCCAGTCTGTTGCTTGACTATTTAGGACAGATGTGCTGCCAAAGTCCAGCATACTTTTTTAACTGCTTGCACATGTACTCCAGATGAGTTTATTGGTGAAACCTAGGTTTTATTCTTGGCCACATGGCTATAAATTAAAAATACAAAATAAAAAGACAGCTTCCTCCTACTCTTGCTTTTTAAATTAATCCACTAACTAAACTATTTTTCTTTCTTGCCTCTGTCTTTAAATTTGTCCACATAGCCTAAAAGTCCAAAGCTGATGGAGATAAGGAAATATTAGGGAGGAGTTTCAGTTAAGACTCAGTCAAATTGGATTAGCGATCAACTGATGATAAACAAGTTAAAAATGGATTTTTGGAAAAAGCATATATTATTAAGCTGTCTCAGAACTGCAGGATCCTTGTCATTTGACAGTGTAAGAGATCTCACGCTCTGCTCTTTCTGGAGCTGCTGCGACCTT
>VZTA01002447.1:2705-50849 GCA_013398855.1 Mohoua ochrocephala | reverse complement strand
TTGCAAACTTTGTGCTCAGTAAAAGAGGAGTAAAGTTTTCAAAAACTAAACCATGGGTAAAATTTATATGTGGTGCAGTTCCATTTACTTGTCTGAAGTCAGCCCAGTAATGAATTGCAACCATATACTTTACCCAGGGGATTTACTGAGTGAAACTGAACAGGTGGCTCCAAAAGAGGTCACGTAAGACAGGAGAGACCACACGGTATTGGAAACTCAGCCACGGTCTCCTCAGCCTACTGTTTGCATATACCTGGTAGCACAGAAATATCTCCTTGAAATTAGCTCTGGGAGTTTAGTCAAAACAACAGTTGTAATTAATCCTCTGAACAATATGTGTAGGAATATTGAATTCTATTCCACTTGAAGATTTTCACAAGCGTCCTTCAGACACATAGACCTGAGTCGAAACAGAAGTTGCATGCTTAAGACAAAAAGGGATTGTTTAAATTCTGTGAGATGTGCTGGCAGGAATTCACATGTGGTCATCTTGAATTTATTAGAGACAATGGATCCATGATGTGCTGTGATTTTTTAAGACATGGTTCAGGAAAGCTGCTAGAGGCTGGTTTCATCTCTCCTATACCTTGTGCTCTGAATTTAGAACAAATCCCATCCTCTTCATTGCCTACAAGGACTCACAAGTCACAGAAACAATGAAAAGAAACGCAGAAAGAATCATGTAGGATTTTCATGAGGATAGCAAGGGAACAAGTCACAGACTCTCCCATCCTGAGGGAACATCTGATTCCTACGTTGGCCCCATGAACAAGGGGTACGTGCAGAGTTCTGGGGAAGCGGAAACAGAAGTTACACACAAAAACATGCAGAGGGGCAGAATAAAGTATTGGAGTTTTATTCTTCAGGAACAGTTACATGTGACTATGGATATGTCAGCTACTTTTCCAACTCTTAACCATCTATGACATTTAAGTTAAAATAAATAATATTGACGTCTTTATAATGAAATCACGATTAAACTATAATGAAAGGCTCAAAATTTACCAGCAGAATGTATTTTTTGAGTGGGTCACCCACATCGAAGATGCCATATTCCATCATAGAGATAATATTTTAAAAATAACTTCCTGGATTCACATCCTTCCAACAGATGATTCAGGAGGGAAGAAAATTATAGAGTTCACTCTTGACAAGGGCAGAGCACTCATCTTTCTTGCACTAATGCTGCTGTTTGAAGAACAGGTTAAATTGTGGAGGAGGACTGAGAAACAGGCTAGTCAGAAGAAAGAGAAAGCTTATTCCAAGAGAGTACATGTTTTAGATGTGTCAAAATCAAATGCCTAATTAAGACGATAATTCAAATTAGGACCGGCTGGTAGTTTAACATTCCTCAGACCCTTATTCAGCAAAAGTTTTGAGTGTTTGCCTGGTTTGAGTCCCACCAAAGTCAATTAACCATCAAAGAGCAGTTCAGAAACTGTTTGAAACCTGAGAATAATTTTCCCTGTTTTTTGAAGATTTCTGAGGCTTTGGTCTGGTGATAGCTAGCTCGGTCTAGAGTTTTGTACAAGACCAAACTACAGCTACATTTGGTATAGCCTACGTATAAGCACAGCAGTGCAACACACAGGGTAAGGTTTTGACTCTGTGAATCATCCTGCTCAAATCTTGGTGACCAGAGCCACCGCTCAGGTGCAAGAAATCCTTTCGGTGGAGACCCAATCACTGGAAAAGCTTCTTCCTTATCCATTTCTGGACCACCATTTCCCTTTTTGAGACCTTATTTCCCTTTTAAAATTTCTATATAATCTCAGCTAATACAATTGTTTCAGATTATGCAGTTTATTTTGTTTCTATGACAACCTGAGGATGAGAGTTCCAGTGATTAATTACACATCCTGGAGCAGGATCTTAAACTTCTGGCATTGTCCAAGCTGGCCACATTACCATCAGTTCAGAACTCTTTTTTCCACATCCGAACAATGACCTTCTTCATTCCAGAGACACCTTAAGCCCAGGAAGAGGAGAAGGCAAGCAGTTCTACAAAACTGCCCTCCAAAAGTCCTAGTGTTAGTGTACAGCAGAAAGTCTCTAACAGAGCCTTTCATGAGAGCTTTCAAGCAAGTCACGAATTCTTTTCCCTTAACAGTTGCCAAGGACAAAATGTGAGACAGTCACAGAAAAACTAAAGTAGTTGCTGTCACTAGCAATAAACTCCAGAAACTTCAGCAGAAACTTAAAAGCTCTCATACCACTATAGAATAATAATTGGAATTCCCTTCTGCTCTTTCAGACCAGGTAAACCTCTTCAGGTTTTATTTTGGGCTCCAGACCTCATGGAGAAGGATTTGTGGTGATTTTCTGACACTGCTAACTTGTCGGAAATTTAGATGTATCCTCTTGTTTTCTCAAGCAGTTTGGACATATCCTTAGGAATGTAGCCATTTGTGTACTGGAAAGGTTTTATTGCTGCTTTTTTTTGAGATATCTTGTATTTGCCACGAAGTTGCTTCTCTGTCATATTCACTGCCCTGCTGCACTCCAGACATAGGGTTATTGATGAATCTTTTTGATGCACACAGGTTGCCGTCATCTCATAGTATGAGATAGTGGATGTAGCTTGCGGAATATTGTGTCATATGTTTGGGAAATAAGTCACACTCCAAGTTCCTTAATGTGCATTTCACACAGAGAAATGTGTGTCTTGTATCTTCTTTTACAAACTTAAGCAAGATTTGCAAATATTTTTAGCAAAAGGAGAAAAACGTTTGAGAGAGGTAAAAATCCTTCTTGGCTTGTTTGTATGAATTGTGTGAGTGACAATCCGAAACCCAGCAAATTTCTTGCTTTTCCTGAGCAAGGAGACTGAGCTCCTTGGAAGCATATTCTATTCTGAGACCAGTGACCAAGAAAGAAAATAACCTTGCAGTATCCTTTAAGCCTTATCCAAACAAGAGTCAGGATTTTTTTTTAAGTGACTAATGACTGTAGGTGCCTTGAGACTCCATAAAGAGGTCTGATTTCCAGGCCTTAAGGTGTTGCCCGAAAATAGCAGCCTTGCTGGTGCCTCGTGTTAGCCAGCCTAGTACAGAGGCACCACAACTCACCAGACTTTTCCCTTACCTCAACTTCTGCTGCAACCTGCTGATGATACTGAGTGTGAAACAACCTACCACCTTCCTGCTTCAGAGACTCCTCCGTGTTTCCTCTCCTACACAAGACTGAAATAGCTGTCCTAGTGGTTTGAATCAAAATTGAGTAATTCAATTTGTGAGACAGAGAAATTTTGGAGATTCTCACGACTGAGACATTCTCTGCTTCCAAACTCAAAAAGAGAAGAGAATGAAGTACTTTGCCCCTTTAGATGCCAAAGATAACCTCCAAGTTGTAAAATAATCAACTCACGTGTTGTAGAGACCTCAAGCAGACAGACTAAAGCAAAAACAACCAAGGTGCTAATTTCAGCAATCGATCTCCAGGCCAGGGTTCACTTCAAAGGATGCTCGTGATCATTTGAGTGCTAACATTTCCAAACAACTAGTATAAAAAGAAATATCCCGTACTGGGTTAAGTGACTTTTTTAAAGGAGTGTAATTCATTCCGACTGATATACCGGGGAACATATGTTATAAATCAGACTCTCTGCAGCATATGAACTGTTGCAATTAAAATAACGAAAATCTACCCTCTAGAGTAAAAATGAATATGCCTTTACCAATGATACAAAACAGCAATGCAGCATTCAGAAGAAGAAAACTCCACTGCATTTTGAAAGGCATCCCCAGACCACCTTCAAGAAAGAATCACTGCCCACTTAGATTTCACTCCCAGTTTACTCATCCCCTTGTGCCTTAGAGCTCTGCTCACAACCATTACACCTTAGATGGCTTAGGACAGCACTGGGCATGGATAGTTTCACTGAAGATATTTCCAGAGGAGGACAGGGGATCAGAGACACTGCAACTGGAAGCATTTACAGCATAAAAATTTGTGTACATTGGCCAGCGTAGCATGGTCTTCTGCTTTCTCTCTAACTGTGGAATCAGGCTACCATGTGTTGTAGCTGAAATAAAGGGAAATACAACCATGTCTGCAGGAGACCAGAGTCTGCTTCTCCTGAGCAATGCTGTAGCTTTAAAGATAGCCATTATATGTGAGTTAACCAGTCATATTCTGACTGTCTATATCGTTTATTTCGCTTCTCATGGACATGTGTACCTGGCGGGACAGAGAAAGGAGCCTGGGAAGACAGCAAGAACGTTATCCACTAGTAGGCCAGCATTTGTCCACCATTTTTAGCCAGTCTGCTTTTCTGCAGCTGTGCCTTCCA
Organism: Mohoua ochrocephala; assembly: GCA_013398855.1. Lineage (NCBI taxonomy): Eukaryota > Metazoa > Chordata > Aves > Passeriformes > Acanthizidae > Mohoua > Mohoua ochrocephala. Next base: position 46,558 of record VZTA01002447.1, on the reverse strand, counting down.
CGCCAGAGAGTCTGTGCAGTCAGAGCAGAGAACGGACACTGGGCTGTATTCCTGGCAAACCCCACTGATAAGGGCATGTTCATACTGGCCTGGGAGGAGGCCAGTTCTGTGGCCTCAGACTCAGGGACTACTCATCACTCAAAACTCTTGCCTTGAGCCAGGTCATATTTTCAGGCACCTCAGGAAGTTATCACCTCCCAGGGAACCCAAAGTCTTCCAGGCCTGTGTGGAGTAATTAAGCTCTCTGTTCAACTGCAATGTTAATTGGAAGGTGCTCATGTGCAGTGGCAAACCACAGGCTCACTTGCAAGACAGCTTGGCTGCCTAAGTTCGTGTTCCAGCTGTCCATTAGCTGTGGGTTCCCAGCTAAGACAAAATAACTGCCATATGAGCACTCAGTTCACTTCAGAAGACAGTGGAACAATTTCAAATCAACAGGCAACTGAAGGGACCCTGTTCTGCTCAGCTGTGTTCTTCTGATTGATCAAATTCTACATGACAGGTTCACCATGTAAAATTATGCTGTCTCCATGTTGCTAAGATTGACCAGTCAGAACTTCTTTAAGCTGCTGGTCCCAAACAAACATTTTGTAACATGGTAGGGTTCAGTCTGAGCTTTCCTTTCCATCTTACCGTGTGCTTGTTTTGCTCAACAGTATGCCAGGATTTCTGAATATTTCTTTCAAAGAATGTTAAGGCAGATAGGCAAGCTTTGGACTTCTGGACAAGAAATTTATTTCTTGGATATGTGTTAAATTGCATCCACAGCCTGTAATATATATAATATTTCATTGCTGACTGTCATTGAGGTGACTGTCGGTTTAATATGGCTGGTCATTGCAAGCTCTAATTTGCTCCAGTCCCAGGGAGGATAATGAGATCAAAATATTAATAATCTACTGGTTCCATCACAAACAGCCACAGCTGAAAACCCTTTGCAGACTGCCCATAAAGGCTTTGTGTGGCTCCAGTGGCCAAAAAACTGTGCACATTTGGAGCTCCCGGAAGGAAATGATGCCTGATTGCCACAAGAGGTTTTCCACATGAACCTGGTTCCCGTAGCACTCTTAGATGCAATGTCATGTCTGCAGAGAAGTCTCTTCCCTTGCCACTTCCTCTAGATTCAGTGGCAATGCAAGCTGCCATGTGTCCCCCTTAGAGCCACTCAAGGACTTCAGCTCCCTAATGTAAAAACAGTGATGGCATCTGTGAGAGTATCAGCTTGATGCTGGCAGTCACATCTCTACTCACCCACTTGTGAAGAACCCTGCCTCACTTATTTACTCTCATACAGCTTGTGCTCCATGAAACATTCAGAGAGGAGAAGAGAGTTTCTCTTGCCCATCTTTAAGCTGCACTGATCAGTTACACAAAGAACTTAGACTGTAATGAACATGCATTTCAGACCACGTTCAATCCTGCTGCTCTGTTGCACGAAGAAACAACTGTCCCTCGCACACAGGCAAGGTGCACTTGGCGCATGGGCTTTGCACACCGGGGGAGCAGAGCCCTTGCTGGCAGAATGCTGGTGTCACCCAGCAGACAAGAGTTTAATACCTTCCGACACAACCTGTCATTCACCAACAGCCAGCAAGAGAATTGCAGAATCACAGAATGTTCTGAGCTGGAAGGGACCCACAAGGATCGTCAAGCGAGCCTTTGCTCATCATCAAGCACCTTTGCTTCCTTTCTTAGGAATCTCACAAGTCTGGGATCAATGCACAAGGAAGATGAATTAAGGCCATGATGATTGTGTAATGAAAAATACAGACATAAAGGCCAGACCAGACTTGAGAGAAAACATGCCCACCTAATAGGAGAGTCTATTAGGCTTTCCTCTGTCTGGCCATGCCCTCACTATTTTAACCACACAGAATTGAACCCGGCTAAGTTAAAAATGTTCAGTTGAAAACTGCAAATGAATGTAACTGAACTCAAGGTCCTTGTCCTTCTCCACTCTCATCTTCTTTTTCACTGTCATCTCTTTTCTTCTCCCTTCCTTCCTCCCTTCTCAGTCAGCATTTTTGAAGTTTATATCATACTCAACTCTGGCATTTCAGTAATGCGCTTGGAAGTTGCTCCTAGAGGCCAAATTTTATTCTTCCATGTGAGTTATTTTTTGTTTCACTCTTGAACAGCCATTTCTTGGAAGGGCAAGTACTCACGGAACCGTAGCACACAGCAATCATGTAAATATTAATATTCACACAGCACTGAAGATTACAAGATAATTAGAAACGATATAACCATGTAACTCAGTTTATAAAGAGTATGACAGTTATAGGACCAAATTTTGTCCTTCTTCCAAGCCTGACTCCTTGGAATCTCTTTTTTCCCCTTTGTTTATGAGGAATTAATCATTTGGAACCTGATCCAAAAAGCTCTAGAGTCAATGCAAGTCTCCCATTAACTGCAGCAGATTTTGGTCTTCGATTAAGTAAACTCTCTTGAGTCCTCGGCAGCTCAGACCTCAAGCACATTACAGGCCTCCTGGTACCCCATCCCTTGCTTGACAAAGCAAGTTGTCAGAAAACTTTCACATAAGATTCACTCTTGGAACAGATGAGAGGGTCAGGCAAAGCCTTTCGTTTGGAGAGAGGACATGCATGCCCTCAAGCACATTAGGTCACATACTGCCAGAGCCTCTTTAGACCACAACATCCAAGGGTCAGCTGCCTGGCTCAGCTCCCACCTGGCAACACCAGGCCAGGTCCTGGCAGACACATCTCCCCAGAGGAGCAGAGAGTCTCTGGGGCTGTGCCCTAGACAACTCTCCACAACGGGGACATGGAGTGGAAACACGGCTTGGCAGGCATAGCATCAGCAAACAGTATTTCCAGCTTCCCCCTCTCCTACCCAGCCACCACTTTTGATCAGACTTTGCTTTTCTGGTGGTAGCATCTATTTCTCTTTCTGGCTTGCACAGAGTTATGGAGTCAAACAAACAAATTACATATCTGAATACAGCCTGTGGTGGATTTAGTACCTATTGGTTTATGGGAGCTGTTTACACACAATCTCTGTTTTTACAGATTTATTACTTTAACTGTTTTCCTTCTAGCTGCAGAGGGGCAGCAAACATTGGGGTAAAGAGATGCCAATGAACAAGTTTTCTCTCACATGTTGTAGGAGTCCTTGACGGAACTGTCAACAGACTACATCCCTTACTGAAAAAATGAATGTGTTTTAGACTAGAAGAAAACTGACTGGTGAATAGCAAACAACAAGTATTTAACACTGGGCTTTTCTTTTGCTCTTAGAAACTGTAGAAAGGCAGTTCTAAGTTAATTATGTTCACAGGGAGGCATTTCAGAGAAGTTCACAGAGCAATTGCATCACTCTGCTTGAACAATGAGACCTAAAATAACATTTAATGGTGCTCTCCCTAAACCAAAATAACCTACTTGGAATACCTTTTTACTGTAGTTTCTGTGCAAACACGTTCAGCAAATCCCAGAAATGTTACAGTGAGTCTTTTGCAGTGAAAGTGTTTCTCAGGTAAATACATGTGCTTTAGGTGTTTATTATTATAGTATGTTCTGAAGCTGTCTCCATCCCATGCTTCTGGAAGACTGGATTGAAACAAATCTTATTTAAAGCTAGTATGTCACCATCACAATGTTGCATAGTATCCAAAAGAAAGCAATTCAGAAGGTGAATTTTTAGTCCACATTTCACAACGATTCAGTTATGTCATTTCTTCCTCTGCCCATATATATTCTGTGCCCTGGGGCTGAGGTTTCACAATACTACCACACCCCAGCAGCTTATTCTCCACACCCTATGTTTCTCCTCCCCGATCATTTGTATACCCTCCAGAACAAGCTGGCTCATGTTTTGGGCAAAATTTGTTCAGTAATTAATGTTTGACCTCCAAATAGTTTGTGAAGTAGTTTGAATTACATGAGTAAATAGATTATTTAAAAGCTTTTATTTAGTGTTAAAATACAAATTGTGAAGGCTTTCCCCTATCCAATTAGACAACTTTGTATGTCTCCACTGAAAGATGAATTCCAAAGCATTACCACTGACTGGAATCTAATGTGTGCTTTTTGCAGCCATTTCAAAAGCCAACGTATCATTCGTTTGCATGAGTTTTCACAAATAGTAGTCCCCCTCTAATCCCTGAAACTAAATACACAAAGCAGGCTGAACTGAATTTTGGCTTTAATACTGAATGAAATTGAAGAAAATGGTTTACTGTTATGAATTTCTACTGCTTATTTGCATTTTTATTTGCGTGTAAATGGTCACGATTCGATTTAACAATTACTGACTGTTCAAGGCTAAGGGGAGAAGGGATGTGAATTCCCTCCATGCTCCCACTAATGCCTCGTGCCTGTGTCATGAAGCCACAGTGAGGGACAAGAGGTTGCCATGGAACGCGAGCTCTCTGATGTTCTCTCAGCAGTGCTGGAGCTGCAGAAACAGTGGTAGCCAGGGCTTTGAAGAAGCACTGGTTGAACTTCACATACATAAATTAAACACTGCAGTGAATTTTCTCAGGAGTGTCTGTAGTCGCGTGTTCATCTGAACAGCAATATGTCTACATTTTACCAAAAAATGGAAAAAAATCTATTCTAAATCTAAAAATTGAGCTCCATCCTTTCAAACAGATGCTCTCTGCCTTCTTCTAAAAACCGTGCTGCTATAGATATCCAGTGGGGCACAGCACCTTACCAGGTCATTCCTACAAACTTCTCTAAATGAGTGATTGAAGTCAGTCAATGCCAACAGCCATAGAAAAAATTCTTACTTCAACTGAGAAGAGAGAGATTTTTTGTTCAAACCTCACAGTAGAGGACAAGGAGGATACAACCTTGCATTTCGAAAACAAGTCACAACTTTACACAACATAAGGTCAGTCCCAGCTCCTGAGCGAGGCGTCAGGACACACGGCAAACAATATCAGAATGAGATCTGGGCAAAGAGGTATCAATGGACATTTTCACCAAACACTCACAGACCTGAAAAAAATAATAAAATATCTCCCAGAATACACATGAAAACCATGAGCCAACCAAGCTGTTTCTTTATCTTGATTTCTTCTTTGTATTGATATATATTAGACACATTCAACTAACAGTAAAATAATTTAATTTGACTGTGGATTTGGAAAGTGGATTTTTAAAAAAAGTAATATATACTCTTTCTGATGATTTTTATAATATTCACTGCAGCTGTCTCATGGCACCAGACAGGATGATCCAATGCCTCACCTCAAGGATATTGCAGCAAAATTTCCAGCATGCTTGCATGAGGGCTCTGCCCTTTCATGTTCAAGACTGTCACAGAATCACTTGATAACACCCGGGTACAAAAATAAAGCTTTCTGTTTATATCATCTCTCAAACAGGTAAAACACTACCTTTTCTATTGCATTGTCCCTTACCTTACTCAGCCTTGTATTTTCAGATGTCCATTCATAAATCAATTGAAAATTAATTCTCTCCAAATGCAGCCTTTTCATTTACGAAAACCTCACCATAGGGCTTGTTTGACAGAAAAAAGAGTCACTCCTAATTTGAGTAAAAGTGAATGCTAGAGCATTTTTGAGGGTTAAATTTGGTGTGGCTAAGCATGTCATATAAGCTTTGCTTCTCCATGTGGTTGATTATCCCCATGCCTAGTCTCAGTCACGAGCTAGGCATCATCATCATCATCATCATCATCATCATCATCATCACTGAGCCTGTTCATGGATTTAGAACAAGTGCATTTATTACTGTAGCAGTTGGCAGAAAGTACAAAGGCATGGAGGGTGAAAACTGAGGGCGAACCACAGAAACACAGAAACATAGACACTGCCAGCTCTGACACCAAAGGAAAGCATTAAGGCCACAGCTCCCATCCGAGCAGTGGCAGGCCCACGGAGGACCTGTAATTAAGCTGGCTCTGCCTGAAAGTGAAAGGAAGAATGACAGGGAAAGAAACTCATCAAGAGGCAGCTGATCCCTTCAATCAGGACCGAGCTGGCCCTGAAGAGCTCTCGCCAAGCTGCAGATGCAAAAGACAGAAAAACCCTGACAAGGTTTTTGGGGCAATGACAAGTCAGCCGAAACCCAAAAGATCCTGTTAGATATGAGCTTGCTGTGATTAGATTAAGTGTTCTCTTTCTGTAATTTCTTGGTTTACCTCTTTTATAAACATTTGTAACTGTGTTGCCTATATTGGATGCTGTAAGTACTTCTCCTGGCATAGTTCCCAAAACTCTCCTTTAATTTAAACCAGTCTAAGGTAGCTGGTTAAGATCAAAGTGTTTTTCATCAAGACTGGTGAATTTAAAAACACGAGTATTAAGAAACTGTGTCGTGTATCCAGCTCCCCAACATACTTCGAGAGAGTCAAAGGGTAAAGGACCTGCCCTTACAGAAACTTCATGAGCTGACTGAAGACTTGGCCCTGCTAGGAAGGAGAAACAATCCTGTGAACAGAGCCTCCCCTGGCACACAGCGAGGTGGTGGGAAGCAGTCCTGTGCGCAAGGAGCCTCCAGGATATAGAGGCGATTTTTCTAAAGGAAAAGCATTTTTATTTTCCATGATTGCACGTGGCAGACAGCATTAGACAGTTTGGCAGACCTGCCACTCTCAGAAGTCACACGACTCTCTTTGTTTGCAAAACCAGCTCTGGAAAATCTAAGCGCAGCTGAAAAAAAACTGGAAAGGTTCTGAGTGTGCAAAACCTGTAGTTTCACAGTTTAGCTACAAAATCAAGCCACTGTTGTGTTGGAGTGGCCTGATACCTGTTTCAGCACAATGTTTTTTCTCTTAAGCTTTTCAAATAGGGCTTTAAAGTTAAAAAATAATCTGTTTGTACAGTTGTGTTTAACCTGTATGTCGGATTCATGTGGACAGGTCCTCTCTTTTAGAAAGGGCAAAATTCTTTGACCACAGAGTTAGGTTTTGGGGTGTACTTTAGTCAGCATGCTCCATTTAAAGTAGGATTCACAAGACACTATCACACTGCAAAGAAAGTGCATCGCTACTTATAATCTCCTTTTCGCTTTCAGAACCAGTGGAGAATAAGGCTTATGCCAGGTACCACACCAAGAGAACACCAGACTGGCTCCACAGAAGGAGCTTGTTGAACAAACAGAGACCTAGTGGTGGGAAGCACACAGGCCCTTGGAAAGCACAATGAACACAAAGCAGTAGCTCCTGGGTACTGGAGAGGGGGATTGGCCAGAAGGGTTAGACAATGAAAGGAAGAAAGATGTTGTAAAATATAGTAGGCAAAGGGATAAGAGCGGAGTGACACAGAGTTAAAGAAGCTGAACAAAGGGGAATGGGAGTATGGACACAGACAGACAGACAGCATGGCTAGCTGGAGTCCAGGCAAAACTCTCTGGAGCCTCTGAATGCCAGAAGTCCTGGGTTGTGGCTGGCTACAGTCTCTGGCCAGTTCCCCTGCAGACTTCCCTGTGGGCCACACAGTGGAGTGGGGAGGATGAGGCACCTGGGCAGGGCTCTCCCCTGCACACCTTTGGGTTCAGAAGGTTGCTGGCAAGCTCCATCTCTCCCCTTCCCCTCCGTGCAGCAGGCCCGGTTTTGGCTGCCTTCACAGCTGCAGCTGTTCCTACCAGCTGGAATCAACCGTCCTGGCCCTGTTCCAGCTCAAAAGCAATTACATTCTTGCAAGTGGATATTGCAACTTCCTGTCCTAAACAATCATGTACTGTTCCTCTGCACTTTTAACCAGCTGCTGCCTTCTACTCAGCGATGGCTGCAGGCACAGGGGTGGGGCCCTGGAAGAAAGGTGGTGGTGTATGAAGAGGAGATCATTCCTGTGTAGGTTCATTTGCAGCTTAGAAAGGTCAAGGAGTGCTTCCTGACAGCTCTGAATGTCTGTATACAGCGCTCAGTGCTTCAGCAACATATGAGTGATGAAGAATAGTATTACCTGGGCTAGACACTGCAGCGAGAGTGTGCTTCTTGGCCCAAATCTTCCAGGAGAAACCTTCCTCTGTGCCTGAACTTCATAAAACAAGGCATCTCCAAGAGCTTTGGAAAGAACTCCCTTGCCTTTGCCAAGCATTTAAAACCAGAGCCTGGCCCATAACACCTGCAAAGGGGTTTTGTAAAATATCTTAGTGCAAAATTTGCTGAAGACATCCAAATGATAAGTGGAATTACTGGTCCCAAACTAACATACCTACTTACCTGCAGGTGGTCTTCTAGAACTCTTCCCCTCAATCTCCAGCTTCTACATTGTGTGCACATGAGAAGAAGAGGAGATATATATATATATTTATATGCCAGAGGAGAACCAGAATCTGCCCAGGCATACTGTTCCTTTCCAACTTTGCTACATGAGCAGCATGGATCTGAAGTGGTCATAAGACTTTTTATTTCTGTAACCTTCCCAAAACTGAGCTTTTCAGAGGCACGGATTAGTCAAGGTATCCACCCCTCTGAGGAAGGTGCTCACACATTCGTTAATGTAAGCACAACGCAGAGTAGCACAGAGTGAGGCAAAGTAAAGAACTTGAAAGAACTCTGTACTTGAAAGACAGAGTAAACACATGGAGAAGCTGGGAGCCAGGCTCCCAAGTAAAAAGCTGTGAGCACGCTGTAAAAGGTCAGAAGGATTTTGGGGATAGAAATTCCCACTCAGACAGGCACCATCTCTTGTAACAATCAGCAGATCCACACCGACTGGTCAGGACAGTTAAACCCCTCATTTCATCTAAGAGTAATTGACTACACGTTTAGGGAGAGAGGGCTTTTAAACATTGCTGATTCTTACCTCCTTAGTTCCTCGTGCCTAAACCTTGATGTCTGTAGTTAGTGACCTGTTGATGTGCCTGTGAGTTACTGGTACCTGGTGGAAATACCAAATATTTTATAAACAGAACAGTCCCTTAACATGACTAAAAAAGCCTGACGGATGTTTTCTGAAATTCTGAAATTGCAGTTAACATTATTTCCCATGCACTTTAATAGGCCAATATTAAGTGATGCAGTGACAAAAGAAGCATTTTGGAAAAAATAAATTAAACTAACAGTCACATGATCTTTCTACCTAGTGTTTTAGATTTGTGATAGGCTCTGTCTTGGCCGACAGCCAGGCGGTGCTAAATATAGTGTAAAACCAAATATTTAAGTGTAAGTCTGAACAGACAGGGTTTTCGGTTGGTTTTGGGTTTGGTTTTTCTTTTTTTTTAACACATTTCTTTCAAGTGCTACAAAGGCGGCTGCAAATGCAGCAATTGATAAATTTCTCCTCCAAAGGAAGTATTGTATGCTCTGGATTCCCAAGGTAATGCTGCAGGAGAGCAAGTACTGAAGTACTATGACGTATGGATTTGAGTGCCATAATTTATAAAAATGTCTCAAAGTGTTGTACACAACAGAAAAGCACGCAGATAAATCACAGAAACATATACACTAGGTTTAGTATATTTTCAGCATGTGCTGTCTGCCAGTTTGTAACATATACACCTGCACAGGGGAGTGCTAGAAAGCAGTACATTCAACATTATTTATTACCTATTTGTATCACAAAGCTGGCTTTATCTGCATGTATCGCTTGAGTACTCTCCTTTGCACAACTGTGCTCAGTTACCCACAGTTATCTCTCCTGTATGACATTACCTGAGCAAGGCCAGGTGATTCTCACTAGAGCGAGAATGACACAGGGCCACTGAAAAAAAGTTTTAACCAGGATGTCTTACTGAATTTCCACAACATCCCAATCTCACGTGGGATTCTGACTTTTTTGTCTTTTAATTTTGTCTCATATAACTGCTTTTTCCAGTTTTTCCTCCTGCTAGCTTTGTGCTGGATGATGTCGAGCCTGTTTCGCGAATGGGAACACCTCACTTGTCCCTTCAATAAGCAATTCTTGTTCTTCCTGCAGCTCTGTGCACAGGCTCAGAACTGAGCCATCTAGTACCAGAAGACAAACTTACCACACAAAAAGAAAACACTTCCTTGCACTAGTGAGTGAAAGAGTGGATCTCCAAGGGTCTGCAATAACCAAAGTCAAATAGATCTCCAATCCTAAGCCAGGGCTGAGGAAATACTGACGAGTAAAAGACTGTTTATAATGGATCCAGGAAATTCAGCATCAACTCCACAATCATCACTGAAACTTCTTTGGTTTTTTTTTTTCCTTTAATTAGAAAGCTTTGGGCTTTTTTAAACTTTAAGTATTGGGAAATTAAAATGAACCAAAGAGAACGTTCTTCAATTCCTTTTATCACTGACTTCACACTCTGACGCCACTTGCAACACTCAATAATATTACCACCCTGACTTGGCATCTCCTCCCAGTCCTCCTCCCAACCTCTCACATAAATCATCCTGGTCTCCTTTCCATCAGTCAAATAGCATGTTTACTATCTTCATCTCATGCTCACCTTTTTCTTGCCTAATTAAAGTGTTCTCGGAGCTTGGAGTGTGATCTAGTCTAACCTTTTTAGTTTTCCACGTCCTGTTAATCAAAGAAACATAATGATCGTGTTATCACAAAAAATTAAGACAATTGCCATAGTCATGAAAGGAATTCCTCCCTTTTTTACTATCATCGATGCCTTCCCTGTCCCGTGGTCTCCATAGCAATGGTTACACTGACTGAAGAGCTTGGGATTTGTTTTTGCACTGGCACATCTCTTGCACTCAGTTATTGGATGCCCCATTCTCTTGGGAATTTAGATTGTCTTTATTAATTGCCCATTAGTAACAACAGATCATGTTGATTAACAGTTTAAAGAGACAAACAGACAGCTCCCATTAGTTTTTAAAGCTTCTCTTTGAGTGTTGTATTTAAGTAGTTCCTCAGGGACTGCTCTTCAAAGTCTGGCCCATTTTGTTGTACAACATACCAAGCATCCAGCTGAGCAGGAAAAGATTTAGTGGGACTGTGAACCAGCCTAAACAGGCAGATGCTCTCTTCCTGTCTACTCTTGCAGGACATTTTATTTTTTCCCTCACAAAATCTGATGAGCATAAAAGAAGGTTTAGGACATGACTTTTTTCCAGGGTTATGCAGCTGTGTTAAAACCATTAAACAGCATCTAGGATCCCTATGTCTTACCATAAACTAGTCAATACTGTACAACAGGAAAGAGATTTTTATAGCCATAGCTTTGACTTTGAGCTGTGAGGGTACTGCTCTTCAGGTTTGGAGAGGAAAGGTTTTACTCCAGACTCAGTATTTTTCTGTTATTTCATGTGTCAAATATAAATTCTGGATGGTCCATTCCCATTCCAAACCACCATCATGTACAGGTTCTCTATCATCACAGCTGAAAAATAGGAACGTTTTTTATTCACTACCACTTACAGAGTGATGTTGAGTGAATATCACTTTTTGACCCAATATCTTTGATCAGGTACAGGTCAATGAAACTTCGCCATACACTGCTTTCCCCAGTAAAACCCTCTCTCTGCACTTCTTAATGGCTTTGTTCTCAGAGCTGAGACATTCCTTTTTACCATTTCTAACCCTTCTAGATGTACCTATGGACACGTGTGCTACGGACACATGGTTTGCACACATGGTGCAACTTTTCTCTCTCCACCTGCCAGATTTAGCATGGAAGAGGCTGATGGCCCATGCAGTCCAAGATTAACACATGCCCAGATGGAGGCTTTAAAGGATAATGTCCCTGAGCAGATCAAGGAAACTTCCACAGAATCATAGAATAATTCAGGCTGGAAGGGACCTCTGGAGGTCACCTAGTCCATCCCGCTGCTCCAAGAGGGGCCAGCTTCAAATGTAGATCAGATTTCTCAAGCCATTCCAGTCTCAAAATGAGCTGGTCTCTGCCAGAAACCCAATAGTGACACTTCCCAGAAAAATAACCGTATATAGCATCTTTCCAGTAAATCAGGTACAGAACAAATAGGTTTAATTAAGGCCACAACACTTTCATTGTTGGGTAATTCCGTGACAGAGAATAGGTCACTACACACACATCTTCCCCTAGAGAAGAGAGGCAAGCAGCTCAATTGGATAGAAGTTATAGACAACCAAAGGCTAAAAAGTTTGGTGCCCTAAAGTTACAAACTAGTCACATGTTAGTCTCCCATTGTCCAGGTGCTCAAGCCACCTTTAGTCTGTCCTACCCCTGGGATACACAATAACCCTTTCTTCTCTGCAGCTAAATACTCATTAGTTTTAAAGCTTGTCAGCATCAACTAAATCAACCCATGACATTATCTATTGCAGCTTTTTTGCATATATAAAATCAAAACACAAGCCATTAGAAAGCAAATATATTTTGCCATGTCTGCAGCACTAGAGGCCTCAGGTACAGGTAAGTCCTGTGTTGATACAGCTGTGATTCCCTTGGGAATCCCTTGATTGAATTCCCCATTCTGGGGGTTGGCAGCAGCATGTCTTCAACAAAACCTGGTAAGCTTCCACAACCTTACTCCACTTCCAGTCACCTTCCTACAAAAGAGAACTCAAACACCTCCCAGTTATGCAGCTTTTACGTTAGATACGAAACAAACAGGAAAGATGCAGGGAAAAAGAATCAATAAAATCGTCACAGTGGTAGGAAAGAGTAATATATTTAGAAAAGAGGTCCAAAATAAATTCTTTTTCTCACAAAGCCATAATCTCTCTGGGGACATGGGCTAGGGTTTTTTCTATTATTGCTGTTGGATGGGAGAGAAGAAGATTTTGCATTTTCCAAAGATGAGAGAAAATGCAAAATAAGTTATTTAGTTTTCAGATTTCCAGCACTGAAGATTACAAAGATTTGTCCTTTAGTTTCAAACAGCAGATTTCATTGAAGAAAAAAAAAAAAACCACAAAAAAATGCAGATCTTTTTATGTCCAGTCTTCATAAAACCCTTGGAAGTTATTTTTATATGTGTGAAAATAAACCTGGAAGAAATTTAAAACAGGGTGATTACTTGAAAGAAGAGAAATGCCAGATCAGATACCACTTACACTTTTAATGCAGAAATTAGGATTTGTTCCCTTTAAATTCCCCTACTAGCATTATTCTTCTTAGTATCACAGCACGAGGGGTTTAAGACAAAGCAGCACGCAGTGTTCACTAAATCCATGCATAAAACTGAGACAATAGACACTTGCATCCTAATTCCACTTTTATTATTCTCAATAAAATGAAATCTTTGAAAACCATGGAGGATCAGTGATGCTAACAAATACATCTTCCAGCTGTTTTAATGACTGTATGACTAATGCACAGGTAAAGCAGTTAGAAAACTGAAAGCAGTTTAATTATATACAGACTAGTGATTGACAATACCACTCCAAACTCCTACTTATACCAAAAAAGGCATCAAACACCACTGAGCCTCTGGGAGAAGCAAGGCAATCTGTGCAGTCTCCTGCAAGGGAGGCAGGATTCTGCCCATTAATCTGACCCTCTCCCCCTGCGACTGAGACCTTTTAGGGATGTTACACAGCGACAGGGACTGCAGCACAAGAAGGTCTGATATTCCCCCTTGATCTCAAGGACATGCGATCACCTCAAGAAAACTTTTCCATTCCCTGGATACTCTGACCCCACAGATCTCCCCTTGCATAGCAGTTTTGCGCTAGGGCTTGGCTGAGCAGAGGGCGGATCTGCCTCCAGAGCGGAAGCTGGCAAGCAGGCGGGCAGGGAGGGCAGCTCAGGTGAGGCAGGGGACAGGAAGGGCAGAGGACAGCACAAAGCCAGACCACACCAGGCTACGCGGGGCAGCCCAAAGTAGAAGTCGAACAAGCATCCAGGGTAAAATCAGCAGCTCATCGGTTTGATAACGTTGATTGTGCATGTTATTTGGATCACAGTACTCCAGTGGTATTGGTACATCAGCCACTGCAAAAAGCTCCCCAAGTAGCATGGAGAATTTAGAACACAGCTCTCATGAACTTCAATGAGAATGATGCATCTGTCTCCTGCGGTCGCTTTGAAGCTCTCGGCCAAAAGTATTCTTAGCCCTACTGTCATGCATGTCCCCAAAGAGACAAAAAAAGAAGGTGCGAGCATGTGAGACCGGGAGCGGACGTGGTTGAGGAAGTGAGAGACCAAGTAGAGCCTGATCTGGGAACCCTGCAGAGACGGATCATGTCCCTCAGGCTTTATGTTATCAACACTTGTTTGGAGGTAAAGAACAGGGCCTTTTTCTCCTAGCAGAGTGAGGGAGCCAGTCTGGAGCACTGGGCTCCCGACACTGAGCTGCTTTCAGTAGTATTCCCAGATCATTAAAGTCAGCTCTGGTATCTCTACCTGACTCTGTGGACACAGAAATCAGAAGAAGCAAGGCGAAGAAAATAGTACAACAAAGAAAGAAAGGGAATACAGGTTTGCAAGAGCTGAATGCACAAATATTCCAAATCAAATTTCTTCCGAATCTGTAAATTGTTTGTGTTTTCCCAGCAAGTGACTGGATGTGGAAAGGGAGAAAAACAGTTCCTAGACAGTTTAAAATAACTCCTTTTTGCAACAGTACAGTTCAGGATCAATGTACCTTTCTTCCCATTGTACACACAGATTTTCACTCTGGCCTGCTGCAAAAGGTTCAACTTCCCTCCCCAGCTGCACCTGCATTCTTTACTTGTGTGTGGTCTCTTGCATCACCACAATGCTGATATCATCTCCTGCTCCTAGCTCAGAAGGGCTGGAAAGCAATGGCTAGAGCACAGCAATAACAAGCAGTATGTATCGAACTCCCCTGGAGCTTGGGGGTCCAGGGGGTTAGAAGATACTTGCATGGAAAAATATGTCTTGCAATACTTGCATGTGACCAGCATTCAATCCTCGTGAAGCTAAACAAAGTAGTCAGAGCTCCTTGTGATGAATAAGTAATACACAGGGAGCAGCTTCTGCACTTTGGAATAACCCTCTGTGCCTCATAAAGGCGTTTCATGGAGGAGAGAAGGCAAGAATTAAAGTATTTTAGATACAGTTTATGTGGTCCCTAGAAATAGAGAGATATCTGAAAGTCTGATGAAAAGTCAAAATCGGTAATCTTATATGCCAAGGAATTAATTAACCGACAATTTTTTTGTTCTTGTCTTCATTGTATCTGCAAGGGCGAAATGCCAGTTCAAAGCCTGAATTCAACTGAGTATATGTGTTGCTATTGTATATTCCTTATCTGCTGCAACATCCCTCGGAGCCTGACAGTTTGAAATTACATTTTCATGTTGGAGCTGTATTTTCACAAATCCTGGAAGTTAAATAACTCTTAGAATAACAGAGAAGATATTACATTGCCAAATAGAGCTGATATTCTCTTTCATTATTTGTTTCTATAAATAGGTATGATCTTTTTTTTCTGGAACATAGTCTCATGTAGAGCAATACCTTTTCCTCAGATGGCATCAAGAGGCACAAAGTAAGCTTAAAGTTATCCACTCTCCTTACTCCACCTCCCTTCAAAGCTCTCACAAGAGACAGGGAAGATTAAAGGACATGTAATCATGTTGCTACTCAGGAGTCCCAACAATTCTGAACCTTGCAGGGATAAAACTGGAACTACAAAATATCCATTCCACTTGAGAAGCCATTCTTTCATATTAGGTGTCCCTAATGTTTTGTCACCTTTCTGCACTTTCCCAAAATAAACTGTAGGATTACTAGACTCACACGGACTGCATGCACAGGGCAGGAGGATTTCCATGGCCCCCCTAATGCCCAAGAGACTGTCAGCTTCAACAATTTTTTTAACAATAGAGGTGATACATATTGGTGTTGGGGAGTACATCTGGTGTCAGTAGCTGAGTTTGCAAGCCGTGGTTTGAGATGCAGATTGAGCTCTGGGTGGCAGCCTGAGACAAGAGGCCCTGAGCTACCAACAAAGGTGTTTAACAAAGGGCACAAGAACCAGTGGCCAGCCAGGTGAATGGACACTCGGAGACACAGCAGGAGAGTAGGACTCAGGAGGAGGAGCAAGACTTGCACCCGGCCTGGACGGTGAGGGGATAAAAGCCCAGGAGTTCCTTTGTTGGGGGTCCCTCCTCAGCAGCACCAGCGTGGGCTTTTTCTGTGTTACTGTGCTGCGAATAAATGGCTTTATGGAACGAGACATCTGAGACTGTGCCAGGGGAAATGTAGGGTGGAGCCAGTGAGGAAAGCTGGTCTGACTGAATGGGGTGTGCAGGAGCCGAGCAGGGACCCTTCAGGGCCCTGGAGCCACCCGTGGTGGAGGGGCTTCGGTCCCAGCACTGAAAGTCTCTGACCTTGGGAGTGAGACTGCCGGGGGCCTCGGGAATGGTCAGGCTGGGAAGTTTCCCTAACACTGCAAAGAAATTAAATGAAATTACTATTCAAGATTTCTGTTTGATGGCATTTCATTCTTTAGGTTTCTAACATAGCTCATTTTCAAGACAGCAGTATAAACTTTCATTGCATAGTTCTTCAGCACCACAAACATTAAACATTCAGAAATCACAAATTACATCTTAACATCACAGTTGGCATCAACGAATCTTGGGTTCTTAGTTTTGACCCCGAGAATGCCATTTCCAATAGAATCTTCCTAATCACATGAAGCAAAACCTCACTTTGAAAGAAAAAAAAGCACCTTTCAATTCTTCTGCAGGCCTGACTATGAAAAGTTTTCTTTGAGGCCTAAAACCAAATCTAGATAAATGAGTTGATAGTAACCCTCTAAAAAAAAAATGTTTTTCATAGCACAATAGAATCTGGAACATAGGCAATGAAAAATTAAAAGTAAATCCATTTTGATAGAATTCTTTATACATTCTTTAGAGCAGAGTCTGTCCCTTGATTTTGTACGTTTGGTAGGTCTCAGTCAGAACCATGACAAACTACAAGAATTTATGCACATTCAAATGTAGACTAAAGATGGTTTAATACAAGGTTTCTGCCACTGAACTGCAAAAATCCAAGTATCCATTTATGTACCAGGATTGAGGAAAGAAAAACATGGAAACTAAGTGCTTTCCAGTCAGTAGATTCAAACTAAAATGTGGTTAAATCATTAAGTTCATTAAAATATACTTTGCATTATAAAAATCTAAAGAAAATAGTCAGTGTGGCAGTATGCAATACAAAATAGAAGAGAACATTTTCAGAACTATTGTAAGAATTGTGTGTGTATCAAAGTACTGTATCTTCATGGGCAAACAAAATTGAGGGTATAAAAATTAGAGCTTACCTAATAGGCAATAGTCCTGCACTTTCTCACACCTGATCTAAACCTTGCTTTGGAAGTTACCATTAATACAGCAGTGGAATCTGCACATTTCTGAAGTATCACCTTTGTTTAAATAATGCCTGGCCATTTCACAGTCTCTAAAACTTAGTGAAATGAACTCACATTGATTAATTTAGGGTATTGTGAAATTTCCTGTTTGTGTTGTGCTAGAAAAACACAAAGGCAGCTGGATATAGTCACTTTTTGCTCTGTGTCCTCCAGAAGCAGGCACAACCCACCAGCTCATGGGAAGGTTGGAAGATTAGGATATGCTACCATATACTTGAGGAGGACTGCAGCAAAGCTGTGCTGCAAATCTCTTGGGATCACTGTGTTTAAAAGAAAACCATCAAAAAACCACAACAAAACCCCAACAACAGCAAAAAAGCAAAAACAAACAAACAAACAAACAAACAAACCACACCAAAAAATCACAAAGAAACTAACAAAAAAAAAACACCAAAAAAACCCCCAAACCAACCACCAGCCAAACAAGCTAACAAAAAGCAACAACAAAAACCCCAACAACAACAAAAGCCCAAACCACTCTGATTTAAAATCCATGGTGGTTTAGGGCACCAGAACTACTGGAAGTGAGGAAGTGCATTTTCCATCTCACAGGAGCCACTGTCACTGTGGTAAACCTAGGTCAGGCACCCTGCGCATGATTTGAAATTACTTACGTCCTCCTTCCCAGGCTGGCGTTTGTTAAGCCGATGGTAGCTGAGCTCAGGAGACAGCAGGTCATTTTCAAATGCCAGCTGCCATTTCCTGGGCACAGGACCCACACAAGAGCCTTGGCAGAGTCAAAAGTACCCTGTCCCACCATGGTTTGGGCTCACAGGTGTCACAGTTCAGTTTCCAGAGGAACTGACCAGCAAGATAGGCCTGTGAGCCAGCCTGATCTGATTTTTACTTATTTCCTCCAGCAGCTTAGCTCACTCACAGGTGTGACCAGATGTATAGACATTTACGAAACCATGAAGATCACTTATTAGTCTCCAGACATATAACAACAGTTTCTAAATTACCTCTGGTCTGCCCTGCACAGGCAGCCTTGTCACAGATTCTTCAAGCTCCTTTAGCCAGCGTAGGTACTCCGACATCTTTGCAAACAAAGCCAACACTGTGATTTTGACATCAGCAGATACACATGGACTAGCTAAACTTGATAACCTGGGGTAATTTCATCACATACTTAAGCTTTCATTCACCTAAAAAACCTTGAAAATCACTCTTAAAAAATGGAGACGGTGTTAGTTATGAACTAAACTGTAAAATCTGAAAACAGCTTGCACCTCTGAAGCATTCTGGCCTAGAGATAGGAAAGAATTTGGTGATAGAATGCATCTTCCAAAGGGGAACATGCATCTTCCTTAGAGAGATTTCCATTGATCCATCAGTTGTGCTTTATTCAAAAAATCTCTCTCAAGGGGAAATAAAATTTGACTTCAGGTATTTCAAGGCTGCCTGGCTGCCAGACCTGTTTAAATCATCTGTGCTGGCTGAGAAAACAAGCTCCAAATGTCCTGAGCAGTGAGCAGCCCTGTAAAAGCTGGAGCCAAGGACAACTACACTACTCTGTGTTTGCAGTTTTTAAGCACTGCCCCATCTCTCTTGCAGTCTGGAGCAGCGACCTGAGCTTGGCTGCAGGGAACAAATACACCCAGGCTAGTAGTATGAGCACACACAGAAGCCAAGCTGTAGCAGGTCTCAGTGGGGGCTGTCCAAAACCCACGGCATATCTACACATGAGTTTTGCTGATAGCTCAGAACAGCCATGTGAGCCCACAAGCTTCTGGAGGCAGCATGCACAGATCTTACCAATTCTGCTTCAGCTGGAAAACAGCTGTACTCACAATGATTGTTAGTGTGCTCACAGCCATAGTGCATACACGGATAATACAGAGGCACTAATGCCAAGCCCAAGTTTCATACTTAGGAGAGGCTTTTTCGTGGTGCTCCCACCCTTTCAGGCACTTGCTAGGGAGTACAAGGCCCAGAGCATCACCATGACCCGGGCATGCTTGGCAGCTGTGACACATCAGCCACGTGCCACTGTTAAACCCAAGAAAGTGCACCAGCTGCAGAAGACACGTGTTTTAGACCGCCACAGAGACACTGATGGTGAGCGGGCATGAAAAGAGGTATTTTAACCAGCAGAACTAGGGAAGAGACTACCTTTTAGTCATGGTATCTGCACTGACAGGTTAAGGCTTCCTCAACAGACCTGCCAGTATTTAACGTATGCACTCATGCAGAAGGACAACTATTTAAACAAGTGCCTGAGAGTGCTTTTAAGAAATCAGCCAGAACTAATGTCAGAGAGAGGAGAACAATCATTAAAACATTCTCAGAGCTTTATAATATGTCTTAAAATAGCATCCTTGCATATAGGAATGCCAGGAGATTAAGATCCAATATCTCTTGATCTACTGTGTCTAGGAACAAGTACTTTAATACTATTGGAAATGTGCCCTCTTGAATTTTTGACTGCGTATTGTTTCCAGCTCTAGTTGTAATGAGTGTCAAAGTCCCCTTTTCTAAAACCTTATCGTTTGCCATACATGGGTATGATTTGGGTTTGGTAGGTTACATTTTGAGGGAAAACAGATTATTGGTTTGGGTTTATTGGGTTAGGTTTTTTTTCCGTTTTAAGATGATAACTTTTAAAACTAATGTAGACAACATTACTAATGTGGCTATTAGCACACAGCAGGCTGCTTCAAAAGTGCAATTTGTCACAGGACTCTCCAACTCACGGGTGTGACTTACTCAGCTTTCCTAAAATGTGAGAGCAGGTGGCAAAAATAGTTTTACCACTCATTTGACAATTAACCCGACTCAGATGTAAGTCTACTGTTTATGATTAATGGCATCACCCCAATGCAGGCAAGCAAGAATTTGTAGCATCATCACCGATTCTGTGTAATACTGTTTATGCTTTTATCCTCAGTTCTTCCACACGAGTTATTATGGAAATGTCAGTATGTCTGCCATGATTTTTTACCGAACACTGGTTCAGGACCACTGTGTTGAGTTCTGAGGCCCCCAACACGAGAAGGACACGTACCTGCTGGCGCAAGTCGGGAGGAGGCCGTGAAGATGATCGGAGGGCTGGAGCACAGGCTGAGAGGGTTGGGGTTATCCAGCTGAGAGAAAAGAAAGCTCACGAGTGACCCTAGAACACCTTCCAGCACCTGGAGGGAGCCTATAAAAGCTGGGAGAGGGACTTTTTACAAGGGCATGGAGTGATAGGACAAGGTAGATGGATTCAAACTGAAAGACAGTAGGTTTAGATTAGACATTAGGAAGAAACTCTGACCACTATGAGAGTGATGAGGCACTGGCTCAGGTTGCCTGGAGAAGCTGTGGATGCCCCATCCCTGGAATTGTTCAAAACAAGGCTGGATGAGTCTTTGAGTGATGTGGTCTAGTAAAGGTGTGAAGGTGTCCCTGCCTATGGGAAGGGAATTAGAAATGAAAGATCTTTCTGATGAATGGTCTAAGGTCCCTTTCAACTCAAACCATTTCATGATTTTGTGAATATTTTGAGATAAAAATCAGCAAATTCCCAACTGTAGATCATGGAAATATTTTCTTCCTTGTGAAAAAAAGTAATTGGGAGAGGTTTTTAAATCAGTTCACTCCGCCCAAGCTTTCCTTTGGATAAGACAGTTGGAATTTTCTTCAGTAATGTCTCTGGCTATGCTTTTGCACATTCATCCACACAGCCCACATAACCACTTCACAGGACTTCACAAAATAAGGACAACAAAATAACACATCTTAGCTGCTACTAACATGAGAACAGGTGGTTTTAATCAGCAGTGTGGCCATCAAGGACCACAGGGCTGAAGAAACCTCAAAGATCCCTAAGAATGCCTTACACCAGATTTTATCATTGTTTCAGTCACATTATCTCTTGAAACTCAGCAATGATTTTCACCCAAGCAGATGCACAATCCCAAACCCCAGCTCTGAAAGTGTTTAAAGATATGATTACAGTTTCCAACATTTCCACTCATTGCTAGCATCAAGGGAAGCTTATCCAAATGCAATAGCCAAGTAATTATCTTCTGATTCCACCCACATTTACCTAAAACCACACAGTTTTAATTTTACTTAACTCAAAGGGGAAAGTGCCATTAATTAGTTATCACAGCTACCTCCTTCAGTTGGACACGCTGACTCCCCCTCCCCAGTGGATGGACATCTGTCCCACAGCTTGGCTGTTCCTTTATCCAGCTGGGAGGTGTATACCAGGACAAATGGTGCTAGACCAGGAAGTGCTGGAACACAATCCTTTATGACTGGAACGGCAAATATTTGGATGCCTGTCATATTCAGCCACTGTAGGCCATCCTGCAGCCATAAATGCAATCAATCACCTATCTGGAGGCTTCAGGGCAGTCTGCTAATGGTTTTCATATGACTTCTTCTGCTGGCTTTGAGAGATCAACACAGGCACAAGAAAACCTGGATGTGGTTCTTGTTGCTTTATCTTAAGCTGTCTTATGATGAATGTTATTAATGAGCGTCTCTTACAGTCTTCAGTGGTTAAACTGAGATAGACAATAAAAACATCTCCAGAGATTCCATTAACTAGAAGATCAGAGCCTTGTCTGTTTGTTCCTAGTCCAGCCGTTTGGAAAATACCCAGCAAGCCAATTGGAAATCAGGAGAATATTTAGCTTTTGCTCACAGGCCATTCACTGCTCTTTCCTTTCTCTAGGACCCATGGTACTTCCCCTGCTGCAAATACTCAGTTTTGTTGGAATAACTCAGAATCCCAGCAGTTACAGGTATTTGATTGCCCTTTTGCTTACCTTACTGCAGTGGGCAAATATCTCCCGGAAGTTAGCAGGAAAAACAGATGGCGGAAGCAACTAGACCTAAATTTGACAGAAATCTAAAAGATCTGTACATGAACACAGTTTTTAGCACAACTCCCAGCTAGAGGGGGTAGGTCGAATTACCCCTTACTGGGTTGCATCAAAAATCAACAAATCAGAAGATGGAAAAGGGTACCAACCCACAAGCAGCCAATATTCACCTCATTCGCTACAAGTCACTAAAGGATCTAATTTCCATATCTGCATGAAATACGGTGAAAGCAATAATCATATTGACAATTTATACCTCCTGACACATGGATAGAGACACAAGAATATGTCAGCTGTAGCTAGGATGAGTGGAGACTGGTTGCCGCAGGCAAGATGTAGCTGGCTGGCCAAACTCAGAGAAAGAAAAAACAGGGAAGCGTTGAGGAAGGTGGGCTGACAGAGGAAGAACTTGTATGGCTAAGCCAGTGAATGGGTCAAGGCACCCTGACAGAGAGGAAGAGCCAGAAAGACATAATATACACCTTAATGGGGTATGCGAGATTTTTTAATGAGCAATCTATGCTTTTAACCTGATGGTTGTCAGGGAATACAAGACCAGTCTCTGAGAGAGGTTCTAGTGGAGGTTTATATCAATCAGGTGGAAAGGTCCCTACGGACCCTACCTTTGATGTACAAATGCCATTCCTGTTGATCCTGATATTGCCAGCTGTTCTGGGCTTTTCCAGACGAGGAGGGAGAAGAAGGGAAAAAAGAACAGCGACTTGCAAAATGCGTATTGCACAAATCCACTTCTTTACTAAGAGTGCGCTTCAAAGAGGAGGGAAGAATATGAATCTGAATCTGCAAGCACATCACCTAATTGATACATCATGCCAAAGGTCAGTTCCATCATTAAAGCAGTAGGAATGCCAGCTACTGAAAACACTGGACCTTCAGCAGTGTTGAAGCAGTTTTGTGCTGGCCAGCTAGTAAATGTCAGAAGGAAGGAAAATCAATTTTTATCGTATACCTAAAGTGAAAGCAAAACTGTGCAATTAACTTATATGCCTATTGACTACATAATGAAAAGTGCAATTAGATATATTGCTTGCAAATCCCACCATAGTCAATGGGAGCATGTGGAGTCATGGGAAGCATGTGGGTGTATTTGAGTGTATGCTTTATCTAGAAAACAGCAGAGAGGTAATCAAGTTAGAATTAAATATAGTTATACCAGTTCAGTTAGACAACGCAATTCATTTCTAGAACACAAATAACAACTCATGAAGTGAATGAGATCATTAAAGCCAATATACTTAAAAAATTTATTTGCTGAAAGCATGGGACTGAAAGCTTTACTTAGAAATGAAAAATCTAACAAATTGGCAACAAAATGTAATATAGGCAGGAAATAAAAATAAATTCAGAACAGCAGGCTGACTGACACAGATAAAAAACAATAAAAGCTAGAAACCAATCCCTGACAACTGACAATTTACAGCACTGCAAAATACAAGTGACCACCCTCAGACTATTTTCATTTAGTAGAATACTCAAAAGCTTCTTCTGAGAAAATTAACATTTTCAGAACTAATCATACCCACTTGGGTCTGTATTGACTTCAGGAAGTGTACTTTTACACGCTCACTGATATCTATGATTTTTTTTTTCTTGTATTATTACAGCAGGATTTGGAAGCTGTGTGTAAGAACAGGCTCCTCTTTTTGCTCCCCTTCTGCTAGATTAAATAGCTATTTGGATACCACAGTATCCCAGAAAATTTTTATGCTGAAAAAGTACCTTCCAGAATTTGATGCACCAGAATGAACATACGAAGATAAATATTCCAAGGAAAGGAAATTAAAAATCTAAGCTGCTCAGATCCACTTTCTTTCAACTGTCCAAAATTTTTGCTTTTTATATCCTTTTGAATTGCACTCTTTAATATATTTCTGCTTATATTAAATACATAACATAATGTACATAGGAAGTGCAAAACTATACAGTCCTTTACTATCCTGACTCCTATGTATTTAAATGCATGCAGTAAACATTTCCTTAAATGCAGTCAAAAATAATTCACAGCAATCACTTGACAAGATGGTAGCAGAGAATAAGATAATTAGCATGGAAACCATCAGGACTCCGCAGAACTAGCCAACTTTACGCCTACCAGTTGTAGGAGCATCATCATACTGACAAAGGAGCAAGGCCATTTTAAATCTCAAACTTCAGAACAAAAAAAGCTGAATAAAAACCTTGCCAGTGGTATATCTCCTGTTAACAGTCCTCATTACATCTGTACCGTAAAATGAATGAGAATATTGATGTAGGTACAATACCACCACAGTGTAACCCCCCTAAAAGATATTAGGTCACTAGCTTTACTAGGCTAAAACACTGATGTGCCTGCCCCATCTGGTCCTGTTTTTATTGTATGTACAAATTACATTTATGGGGCAGACCAGTAGCTGGTGGTAAGGTTCAAGGGGTGGCGGGGGGGGAAAGGCCTTTTTCCTGGGGAAAAATATTTATAGCAAGAAACTTAAATAAGCAACATAATTCAAACAGAAAAATAGTGGATTTCCCTGTCTGGAAAATAGACTGAGCCCAGTACCTTCCTAACACAGCATTTCTTCTCAGGAACAGAATATGGACTGTCTCAAACAAGCCTGGAAAGGGATCCAGGCACATCAGATAATTAACCCCAGGCTTCTTCCTAAGAAAATTGGTCAGGGCTGAACACCAGAAAGGTGCCAGTGATCTAGTAGAAGGGCGGTATCTTTCTGTTCCACCTCTCAAGTCTCTCCTCATCTTTCAGCAAGTATGGGAAATGTCAGCGATATGGAGTTGTTGTTTTCTGCTTCCTGGGGAAAGGAGCACTGCATCTTACACAGGCTCCAGGGGCAGCAAAAGTCTCCTGATCCAGTGGCCATGCCAGAGAAGCCCTTCGCAGCCCCTTGCAGGCTTCCAGAACTAGATGGGAGCAGGAAAACTAGCAGGGAGGAAGAGGCAAAGCAAAGCTCTGCAAAGCACAAAAAGAGAAATCTTGGAATTCCTCAAAGCCTAAGTTTAAGGTTTAGTTTCTCCTCAGAGGGAAAAAGAAAATGGAGGCCACAAGATACACGTTCTGCACTCTGATGGCATCTGTGAGGAGAAGCCAGCAAGTCAGAGGCCATTCCTCAACTTTCCTCAGTCTTTCATGCACCCAGGAGATGCTCTTCATTCAACTAATCTTCCCCTCTTCCTAGCAGGGAAGTAAGAGGCTCTTCTTTCCACTTGCATGCATTAGCCCCCATTAGATAATCAAGGTATGATTTTAATTTCTGCAGAGTTCTGTCCCCTGCACAGAAAAACAACAGCCACGCAGCACGAATTATCTCCTGCCACCCCCAGACCCAGTGGGACACTCATACAGTGCAGTTCTTATGAGCCCAGGCATATCTCATTAGCAAGCAGCTCATTATCTAAAACATGAGCATTTCATTACAAAAATAGAGGAGACTCTGCAAAAGATACTTTTACCACATTTCATATAATTTGTTGTGCTTTTGAACATCCGGCCCCATGATTTTGTGTTTCAGAGAATTGTTTTTATGTAAATCAGCATCTGAATAAATAAAGATTGTAAGAATGTGAGATATTGTCTGTATTTCAGCCCAGGATATGTAAATACAAAGACTTGAAATTAAAATGTATGTCTTCTGCATAACTTTGAGGTCTACAAAGTAACAGGAAATAGATTTTGATGTGATTTATGCATAAGTAGATGAAAAATAAATCTAGCAAAATTTAAAAATATTCTCAAAACCAACGAGAAGCATTTCTGTCCTGAGCACAGGGATCTTGACTCAAGAGGGAGCTAGGTAGCTGGTTTTATAAGCAGAGCATTTCAATATTCTTTCATTTTCATTTGAAAATTAAGGAATTGAATAAAAGTGCTTATGCTCGCAATTGATCTTGTTGACAAGAAGACAACTAGGAGTTTTATTCCCTAGGGTAGAACCCCTGACTGCATACTGACGATGATTTCATTGAAAGATTAAAACCGAACACTTAAATTCAGCTGAACCGCCTTTTTCTATAAACTGCAGAATAGTGTTCAAGAAATCCTTCATTTTCACCTTCTCTTTTCAGACGAGAATTCAGAGGATACTCAACTCTTTTCTGAACCAGTACAGCAAAAGTAAACACAAGGACTAGTAACATCACGGAATCACAGAATGGCCTGGGCTGGAAGGGACCTTAAAGACCATCTCCTACCCCACTGCTGTGTTCAGGGACACCTTTCACTAGACCAGGTTGCTCAGCGATCCCTCCAGCCTGGCCTTGAACACTTCCAGGAGTGTCACTCAAGTATTCGTCATTTCCATTAGAAAAGTGTAATGGTATCTGATATATATTTTTAATTGCAAACATAATTTTTCAAGAGATCAAAGGCAGATACTATGACCAGATATTTTTCTGCATAGTTTGCTAAAATGCTTTTACTAGATAAAACTGGTTTTACTAGATTCAAACATGCATTAAAAACCAATTCAGGATGAACCTAAAGAAGCCTTAGCAGGAGACAAACTCTATCACAAATGTTGACAGAGCCATCCAGATGCAGCAGTGACAAAATTATGAGAAGCCAGATCAAGTAAGAAATGACATCTCAGAGAAAGATAATTTTATGGAATCCCTTACAGATTTTCTCTATAACTCTTTTTTAGGGTCCAGAATTTATAATCAGTGCTACCAAAGTACTGTAAAACCCCTGCTGTAATTTTAAAAATAGCCTGAATCATATGGGAGAACAAAAGTAAAATACCAAAAATACTTGCTGTAGAAAATATTTTGAGCAAAAAAAGGAATGTGTTTATGTTTCTGTGCAGGCTGGCAGGGGTGCACCTGGCAGCTTAATTTCCTGCTGTAAACACTAGGAGAATTGTACCCAGCTTTCCCAAGTGGACAGATGGGAGCCATTTATTTATTGTTTTTCCAATACAAAATTCAACTTTCTAAAAACAATTTTCTACTTTTGGTTATGACTTCCTGCAAAATTATGATGATATTTCTCATGCATAGCATCGTTCCGGTCAAACTTGTGTTTGTGACTTCTGGTACCCTTGAAAGAGTCGTGGGGTAGGGCCCAAAGATGGGGAAAGGTGAGGGATTGGCTCTGGACTGGGGCTAGTGGTGTGAGGGCCTGTGTGCCAGCGGCAGCACACAAACCCCCAGCTGACCTTCGGACGGCACCAAACACTTTGACAGAAGAGTCATCCCTTAGGAGGACAGGACTGTGTTCCCCAGCACTAAAGACTCTTCCCACAGCTGAGAAGGGAATGTAGCACACTCACCCCTCCAGCCTTCTCAGTGTTTCTTGCTGTTCCCTGACTAATAATCTCTCCTATTTATCTCAGAATAGGTGGAAGGGAAAGCAAAGCCTATTCACAAAGTGTTATGTAAAGCAAGGAAGAGCATCTGCAGTCGTTTGTCTGGAGGAAGGTTCCTTCCCATCCCTGGCTAATGACCACAGAGTTTGGACAAGGAAGGGGGGAGGGAAAAGCCTCATGGCCTTTTGGCACTTACATTCCCCATTTTGTCACCAAATTGTAAAATGGGAAACAGTTACACAAGATTTGTTCCTTTCACAAATAAGGAGGGTGCTGGAACTGATTTATTTATTTAAGTTGTGCAGTAATGGTTTTGGTCTCTGAAGTGACAAGGAATGCTTGTATGAAGCAGACATATTGGTGAAATTTCTTGTTGGGACAGAGTCTACAAAATCAAACACACAAGCCCAAGTGTTGTCACCCCCACCCCTAAATTCAAAGCATGTGACAAACAAGCACTACACCAAAATCTGCAGAAGTTATCTTTAGTTAATTGCATGAGAGTTTATTTACCTATAATAATTTACAGCAGCAGGAAAGAGTCTTAGCTAACAAAAATGGGCATTGCTCCCTTTCTACATAATGCTTCTAACGTAGCATGTAAAGAAAATACTGTTTAACTAAGTAAGGCTTAAACTTCACTACCATGCCAGAAAGCCATCCAAGCTCATTCTGCTATAAACAAATTCTACTGCCAGTTAACAGCCATTATTACTATAACTCTGAGAAAAGTTCTTAAATATCTACGTTTGCCATGAATGCATTGTACATTAAAAGATCACTGTCTTCCCTCAACTTGGCAAATGTTGATCAGGCATTTGCCAACTTAGAGCAACATGTCAAACACTCAACTGGACAGCATTAAAACCTTGAACCTCTTGGGGGCAATGAAAATAACACCTAGAAAACTCAAATGAACAAAAGTGGACTTTGAAGCATCATATGAAAAGCAGCAAGAAAAGAATTAATTGCAGATTCCTCCATTAGCTCTCCTTGTTTGATGCCTGATGACAAGCCGCATATACTACTAAATTCTAAATTACATAAACATTACATATGTGATTGAATCGGGGGAGAGCAAGGGGGGGCCTGTCCTGGGAGGCTGGAGATGAGCAGCTGCTGCCTGAGACAGGAAGCATGAGAAACAAGCCTTGGGCCCTGCAGTTTGGGAGCCAGTCTGCCTGGGGTGGGGAGAGGATGGTAAAAGCAACCCAGAAATGCTAACACAACCCCCTCACTGGGGCCTTCTCTTTCATAATTCTCCTGTTGGTTCTAGTGGGAAGGAGGAGGCAAAAAAAGTTGGAGAATATGTCTCTCTTCCACATCAGTGGGGAAATGTGCTGCACAGGGCAGTCAAGGAGCAACAGCCCTTCCTGCTCAGGAGAAACACAGCAAAAGGGTAGCAGAGGACAAGCCAGCAGGATGACACCGTATGCCATGTGGCAATTGGATCTTTAAGGTTCTTTGTGCAGCAGCCACAGAATTGCTAATGGCTGCTGCTGTGGTGAAGGTTGTTTTTGATCTCTGATAACACCTGTGAGTTAAGTGGAAACTTAACTATTCAGCCATCCAAATTCAGCCAAATCAAAACTTGGCAAAAATAAAAATTTCCATTTTGGCATCCAAACATTCAAAATACTTTTTTCTTCACTGTTTTTGAATTATGATCGGAAAATGACACATGTGCGTTCACCCAGCTAAGCAAAAGCATACCAGGACTCCAAAGCCCACTTTTTCAAACCATGAAGTAATCACTTAATTTTGTTTAAAAGTAGACAGTTATTAAAGCTGAAAAAAATGAAGTCAGTTAGAACTAGACACGAGAATGTCTGCTGGTTTTAGAAAAAAACACAGTCATAAACATCATGACATAATCCTATTTGAGGTACATATTGCCAATAACCCGTAGACAGCCTGGGCTATGTCCTTAAAAGTTTGTAAACATATGTGGTTTTATTTATTTATTTATTTATCTTTAGGCTTTGAGTTACTTTGAAACTGGTTTTAAATGTCACAGAACACCCAACCCAGAGAAAAGAGGAAAGGAGGTTATGTTCATTGTTCTAACTCTACAGAAGAGAGGAGATATTTCCCACATTGCTTCCTTAGAGGTATGATATGCAAATCCCTACACAGAAGTAGCCAGAAGAGTTGCATTACCTTCAAAAAAAAGAGCAATATAACTTAGGGAGCAAAATATTTACAGCAAATATTTCCACTCTAATTTTGTTTATTTTGAGCAAACTACTCTTTTGGCAATATTTCTTTGATACCCACCTTTGCGCCAGTAGAAGCCGATGCTCACGCAAGCACATGGACATGCCTTCCTCTGCTCTCACACCCTGAAACAATTAAGCATCTTGCTAATGAGAGAAGCAAAAGAGCAGAAAACCTTCCTACATTTAACTCTGAGTTCAGGGAGCTTAGGAATTCCACATAAAGCAGCGCCTGAAGTCGCAGACAGCCCATCAAGTCCTTTTCAACTTTGTCTTCCTAGAACAAGGCCTCCAAACTCCTACCTGGATACTCCAGCTTGAGGGGAGTGATAACGGTTGCTTGGCACAAGACTCACCGAACAAACACAGACTACCTCCTCAGCTTTCCAAACAGACCGAAAAAATCAGCAGCCTGCCATCAAACTCACCAGGCACCACTTCCTGCATAGCCACATCCCAATTAATCAACCCACAGGCTTGATAGCAGCCCCCAGATTTATAACCTCCTCCCTGAGCTTTGATTTGCTTCAATTTGTTCAGCTGATCTGCTCAGCTGTCAGTCTGACCCCAGCGCACATCTCAGACCACTCATCACTGGGCAGTTGCTGTGCCCTTCAGCTGAGCCGTCCTGCTCTGCACAAATACAGGATTCGGGTTCTGCTCCTGTTCTCCAGGCAGTGAAGAAATTATCCACCGCTGCAAAAGAGACAAAATGTGTCATCAGGACATATTCTAAGGCAGAGAGAGAGCTGAATAAGAGGCAATGTGAAGAAGAGGTGGAGAAAAGGGGGTTTTTTCATGGTGCTAGTTCACAGCATTACCTGTGATGGAACTGCCCATATTATGGACTACTTTTGAATAACCATCAGACACCTAACGAACTGCCTTAGACTTGCCATGGCAACTAGACCCTTTGATGTGTTTCTGTTACTAATTGTCCAACACATTCACAACCATATTGCTAGGAGGCAAGCTGACATTCAGTCTTTAGGGGACCTTCAGAGCAAACTGAAGGACAAGGGGAAATAAACCCATGCTACAACTTAGCATTTGTGAATTTCCAACTTTACCATCCAATACCCTTGTAGCACGTGTTTTAACCTGAACTGACAAGACTCAAAGGCCAGGAGCAGGACTAGCAAGAATGGGGAAAAAAAGGGAAATGATTGGTGGAAATTAAGTGGCTTTGAATAAGTTGCTGAGAGAGAGAAGGCTTAAAATCAGCTGAGTAAAAAAATTACAAATGGAAGCCAGCAGGGGAACATTTGAACTCAGTGCTCATCTCACTAGGCAATTCAAAATATGCTATTTAAAATTCTTGTTTGTTATAGTAAAACTCTTTCATTTGAATATCTCAGGAAATAAAAAAAAAGATAAAGAAGCAGAAAAGCCTAACTTATCCCCACCAATTTTTAAATCACAGCTCATATTTGCAGATGCTGTGTTCAATACTTTCCGCATTCTAGCTAGGAAGTCAAACATGAGGCTATGAGGGAAGGGTATTATAGGCTTTTAAATCATTCCTCATATGTGCTTGAGGTGATTTATGTGACAGCTGTGCGCTGAAGTCCACAGATTCACTTAGAAAAATGCACCTTCCAGAACAATATAATTAAGTAATAGGAATTCAATTCAGGTAGATTTTTCAGTTTCCTGTGGTGACCCCCAAACAAGAATGCTTGTCTGTAGACAACAAATTGAATTAGGGCCTTTACTGGAAAGAGTAGATGACCTGCCCCATTAAGCCAGCTGACATTTTATTGTAATCTCTGACTGAAAAGGCTATTCATGGAATTTTGCTTTCACTTCAGGTTTCTCTTGCTTAATCCTCTGAGGTATATTATATGCTCTTCCTATAGGAAGGTTATGCTACTAGAATTTCTTTGTGTGAAACACAGACAGCTGACATTTGCCATCATTTAATTTTAATATTGTCTTCTCAGAGAAGCCTTAATTTAAGGTGCCTTTTTCTCACATTGAAACACTAGATCCTGTATCTGGGAGTCACCTACATAAAGCTCCATTTGTCAGCAGCATTCTGCAGTGAGACTGCCAAGATTTGGTCTCTTCTTCATTACATTCTCTATCAATATCTCTAACATGATTAACTAGCTCCTTAATCTGGCAATATGGTACTGAACTCCAACATGTTTTAATTTGATATAGTGTAAAAGACATTTGTAACAGTAATTTCCTAGCACATTATGTATAAGCAGCAATTCATTTGAACTAAGTCTGTAAAACAGGGCTAAACAACAGGGTACAGATTGCTTTCAGACCTTACGTTGAGCTGCAATATATTACTCCTGATTTACGGAACTCCGTAATGTGTTTGGAGCTTTTTGTGTCAGACCCGTGACCACGTGGTCAGTAGGGCTGTATCGCCCAGATGCCTCTAAAACACGTATAGAGAAATAAAGACATGAGACTGGGGTTGGCACAGTACCAGCCTGTTGTTAGAAAACACACTGCATAACCTTATTGAAAAGGCAGAGCGCTAAAAACCTTCAGTGTGATTTACTCTTCTATTTTTTTTCCCCCAAACTGACAGCATCAGTCTTTCTAAAGCAAATCCTTGTCTGTCCATTATTTGATACTTCTGATTTTCTGCTTCATCAAAGCAATAAAGAATGAATCATTCTTTTGACAACATTTCTTGGAATGTCATAGGTTGTTTTTATGAATCTGACATGTCATTTAGCTTCAGGGACTGATTGAAGGACATATGAAAAAAAACAATGAAAACAAAAAAACCAAACCCCAAAACATCTAAGGTATCACAATTTTATGCTGTGTTACAATTTTATTCTGATAGAAACTAACACAGTGGAGCTTTATCAACAAATTAAAACTGTTTCCTACATCAAGGCTCAGCATATTTGACATGTTCTATACACACCTTTTTTGATGGTTATATTGTTTCCTTCCTTCTTGTTAGCTATATATTTTTAAAAAGTCTCAACTACAAGTTTTCTCACAGATTGATTTTTTAGGCCACTTATTTTGTCTTTCCTTCTGCTACCCACAAATTGATTGCCACAAAGGTAGTTCCTCCCTGAGAAGTGGCTTTGGAGGCCCAAAAGTGTTATCATATCACTACACCATGTAGGGAGCAGGAGTACCATTGACTCAGAAGCCCATAGGAGGTATCTCGGAGGAAGCCCAACATGACAAAATGGAGGCCTCTGATGTACCTCTCTGCTTGTTCACAGAACAGTTGGGAGTGCTGTCAAAGGCTATTCAAGGACATCCACATCTCCAGATTGGCCAAACTACCGTGTTGTGAGTAATTATTCCTATATCCATCGAGTTTTGTTACAATACTTTGAAAGAATATTACATCTCAGGAGACTAACAGGTTTCTCTGCATCCTCATCATATCTCCTCTATAGCTAAAATTTCTGCAAATTTGTGCCCATTCTGCATGGGCTTTCCCACGCAAAATGAAATTAGTAGAATTGAGTGAGCTGCTCTTAAAAACTTCATTGAGAGACCTGACAGAGAAATAGAAAAGACTCTGTCTTGCAGATGCCTGATGCTCCCTCTAGCAAAACCTTAAAGCAAATTCATCTATCAATTTTCCAAAATAAATTGATTTATTCGTATGCCTGGGATTAATTAAGTGCTTTAAAAATTCAGCAAGATTGGATGCTTAGAGGATAGGGTTTTGAACTTTTTTTGCAAAGCAAAGCTCAAAGCAGGCACTTTTCTCCCATGAATTAGCAATTTTTTCATATTAGAAAGACAAAAAGATTTGGGCTTGCATTTCTAATTATTGCACGAATTTGGCATGAACTGCACTCAGAAAATCTGATACAATTGTTATTCATTATTCTAGGAATCCTAAATGCTGATGTAATGTAGCAATGTACAGGTTTTTTCATGGGGAGGGGATGTGAAAGGGGGAAGAGGGCTTAACCTTGCAGTATTTAAAACCAAGGCTGACTTCTAGTTCTATAGGGAATTTAAAGGCTGTCTTCGCTAGAAGCAGATGCGTACATACATATGTGTTTACACATGTGTTCACACACAGTCAAGCTTGCTGCAGGACCTAAAGGAATAGGATTGAATTTGGATGAGAGTCACCCTGTAATTAACGGGGAACTGGTCACTCAGGCAGGAGCGTTGGAGGCGCTGACTGTGGTTCAAACCATGTGGCTGTGTTCGGTTGGCTGTGAAAACTGAAAAGGTTAACCATGTTAGTCAAAAGGGGTCTCAGCTCAAGACAGATTAACCTTATGTAAGTCCTGAAAGTACAGGGCATCCTTTCCAGTTCGGTAACTGGAGAATGTTTTATAGCTGTTTTGTCACAGAATCACATAATGGTTCCAGTTGGAAGGGACATAAAGATCATCTCGTTCCAACTCCCCTGCTGTGGGCAGGGACATCTTCCACTAGACCAGGTTGCTCAATGACTCACCCAACCTGGCCTTGAACACTTCATCTGCTGTTTCTCTGGTCAACCTGCACCAGTGCCTCACCGCCCTTACAGCGAAGAATTTCCTCCTACTGTATAATATAAACCTACCCTCTTTCTGTTTGAAGTCATTATCCCTAATCTTATCACTCCATGCTCTTGTAAAAAGCCCCTCTCCAGCTATTTTTTAGTACCCTTTCCAGTACCTGAAGGTGCAATATGGTCTCCCCAGAGCCTTCTCCCAACTCTCTCAGCCTGTCCTCATAGGAGAAGTGCTCCAGTCCTGATCATCTTCATGGCCTCTCCTGTGTCCTTCTCATGGCAGGGACCACAAAGCTGGATGCAGTGCTCCAGGTGGGATCTCACCAGAGGAAAGTAGAGGGGTAGGATCACCTTCCTAGTGGTCACACTGCTTTGGATGCAGCCCAGAGCACAGCTGGTTTTCTGGGCTGCAAACACACATCATTGGGTGTCAACTCTACTCATTAGAAAGCAATTTCCTTTCTGCTCCCATGTATCCTTCACTGAACTGACTTCATCTTATAAAACTATTCTCGAGTTTGACTTGAATTTACACCTCAACTATGACTGGCAACAAAACCTCAGTTGGAAAACCTCAGTCTGGCTCTCTGGATTTACCTAGCTCCTTGGAAAAGGTTTAAAGTTGGTGCATGTGTGTCCATCACTGCAGTGTAACCAATGTGGATGTGAACTGAAAGAGGTGAATTAGCAAGAGACTGTTTTTATGCTTTTGTGTGGCCAGAGTTAAATATGTTCCCATTCCAAGAAAGCAAATATTAGATCCCAGTATTATGTTCTCAGAATACTTTAAAAGATTACATCAGCTTATTTCAGTTTTCACCCCCAGAAAATCAGTCTTAAAGTCTGCAGTTTGTACTGTATAGACACACATAAAACTTCTTACAAATGCTATCAAATATTGCAGCTTCTAAACAGTCAATGGTAACATTAAAATTTGTATTTATCTCTGCTCTTCATAATGCATTCCTTCTTTGGAGGTACTTGAGACTGCCTTCCAAACATCCCAGAAGCCAGATTTACAAGCGCAGCTACAAAAGATGCACCTGCAAAATCAGTCTTTACTGAGTTCTACAGCAATTCAGTTTTTACCAGCCTGGAATGAAAAAGACAGCTCTGATTAGATACACAGATATGGATTTGTTCTGGAAGCCAAGGAGCCTTTATATTTAACATCTTTTAGTCTTTATGCAATACATGCTGAACAAACAAGTACTGAGTTCACTGGAGGGGAAGAATATGGTAACAGACTTCTGGAAATGTTCTGTCAAATGCTGTATAAATTAAGGATTTTAGACTAATGCCAAAAAGAGATGCCAATGGAAGAAATTCCGAAGGAGCAGGTGCAAGTCAGAAGTGACAGAAGAAATAAATTTACTACTTATACAACTAGAACTAACCAAACAACAAGAGCAGACATACTAAGATAATCCAAATTAAAAAAAAACCAAACAAACAAACAAACAACTATGACCAAAGCCTTGAGCAAGTATGCCTATAAACAGGCTGATAAATTAAGTACATGCTCTTGCTGTATTTTATAGAATGAGCCTTACAGTAGAGATAGCAAGAGGTGGTATTTTCTCATTTGATGTCCACATTCAGCCTCCCTCCTGGACATGCAATAGACCCTCCCTTCCCACCAATTCCACCAGTTTCATATTTAAAGACCCTCTGCTAGGAATTTGCCTTTTTTTTTTCAGCATCGTAACACATCCAGGAATTTCAATATTCAGACTACTGTGTCAATTAGAATCATTTACACTAATCAGTAATTTCTGTAAAGTTCTTATAAAACTTTGGAATACTTTGCTTTTCTGACTAGTCTCTCGAAATTTTCTGTTCCCAGCTCACGTCTGATGGTCTACAAATCCTGCTTCCCGTCCCCAGTGTCTGCTCTGGCATTTGGTACACCAGCTTCTGACATGGTCACAGCTGCCCAGCATCTGCCACGGACTGGGGCGACTGTGCTACTGACCAAAGGAGTTGGAGGCAGATCTGGGCCACAGCTCGACTGTGCGCAAACTCGCCACCAGACTTCAGCCAAACTGCAATTCCTCTGTTCCTATCAGCAGTGCCATTTGGAAAATGAAAACAAAACTAAAAAAAAATTGTTCTTTTTCAGCATTTCTTAAAGGAGCTCAGATATATAACAGGAATGTATTTTTGCCTCCTATCCTAAAGAAGAATACCAGCATCACTTAGGATTTTCCAGATGCAAGTTATGGTTTTTATCTTAATATTGTATGTTTTGGAGTTACTGGACATAGTTAGGTATCTCTTTTTCCTCCGTTCAGTCTGTGGTAGTCATACAGGAAACTCCTCTAGGTAGCTAAACAGGTGGATCCAAAAGACAATTATCTCCTTCTAAGGAAAGTATCTGATAGTGACTATAGAGGGAGCCTAACTACTACCTAAGCCTGAATGCCTCACTTCTGTGTAGTTCTTAGGTGAGAACATGAAGCCAGTAAACACAGTTAGATGCATAACTTGAATTGGAGGTCTTGAAAATGGAGAATAGCTCATATATGATGATTTTCAGCAAAATAAAATGACATAGATCAAGGAGAATGTAAGAATTCTCAGCCAGTGATGCTTTAGCTGAAGTGGTATCTAACCAATCTTTCATAAAGCTGTTATCAATGGTCAGTAGTAACTCAAAGTCAGTAGTAACTCAAAAAAACTGAAAACTGTAGATCAAGATACACTGGTATTCAGACTGAGAGAGGTTTACATATCACAAGGTTGTTCCTTTCAACAAAAGAATTGGGGCTACATTCATGGCAAGCGATGGGCATCAGCGTGAGACTGGTATCAAAGTTTCTCTGAGCGAAGGAACTTATATGAGTGAGAGGATCTGGATTTTTAGCCTGACGTCGAACAACTGCATAAATTGACCTTCTAAACCTGTAGTGACTAATGTATCACTGATTTATGATCATCCCATGGAGGATTAAGATTAAGCAGTTGTGCTTAAAATAAAGGTCTTGGATTATAACTTGCCAAACCATAGTTTGAGGTCTGGGTGATCCTGTCATGATCCAAAACACAGATCAAGCAAAATTCTCACTTGCATCACAGCAACTAATTTACAGCAGAACACATGCTGCCTGGGGACTATGGGGACAGCTCAGCCAGTATAGGTACTTCAGACTAAAAGGAGATTCAAGGGATGCATAACATCTCTAAGAGATGGACATTCTTTGTCAAATAGCTGCATCCCAACCACTGCAAGTCTGCTGATCACAAGCAGCCTGTTACCATTTCCACCTGTACTGCCATAGGGTTATGCTCCTGACGTATTCAGTCCTACTGATGAGGTGTCTGTGTCCGTAATAAACCTGGCTCAGAATGGCTTGAGGTGAAAAATGGTTTTAGTGTGTCACTGTCTCTTAAAATCAAGAAAAGAGCAGCCAATTTCTCAGTAACTGGCAGAAGGGTTAAGATAAAAGAGAATTAAGTCCCTGACCCCTTGAAATTTCCAGTTCAACATCCCCCAGAGATTATCTGTGAAATGTTGCCACCTTGCTACACTGAACACATTCGGGGTCCCACAAGGCTACCCATATTTGTGCAGCACAGTTTGTAAACTCCATGGCTGCAACAAAGATTATTTTCTAATATAAATAAAACAATATCATAGGACTCCCTCCAGGGCCATTAAGATTTCCTCTGCTCAGTTAGTTTTGGCTTTGGACAATTGCAATAAAAATGCATGTTAACTATGGTTCTCCTACTTTCTCAAGTGTGGGAATTCTGGAGAGTACAAATGGTGAAAGGGGAAAAATGTTATTTAAAATTCTTCATATATCTACACACATCTGACATTCAAAGTAACTTTTAATATATTTTATATCACATATTGGTCTGCCTGTCTATCTATTGAGATGTATATTAATAAATTTCACAATAAACCAAAGACACATCCACTTGAAATCTTCCTCACCCTGGTACTCAAAAGTACCCTACATGCCTGATCCATGCCTGGGAAAACAGCTCCACCAGAAATTCCTCAGTTGTGCCATGGCTAGATCAATGGGCTACATCTGTAATAGCAATTAAAATTTCCATGCTCTATGCTGAGGCCAGCTAACATGCAATGACACAAATAAGTTTGTTATCAAACTGATTGCCACCATACCACCACTGGAGTTAGCTGGCTCTTGTACAAACTGCCGAGCCACTCAGAGCTTGGGAGACGTAACACAGGTGAGAGTCATACCTGGGGCCATTCTAACAATTTAACAATATAGGAGACCAGGGTCCAGTGCCCAGCACTGTTTAATCTTCTACAAAAAACAACAGCTGGAAGATCTCACAGAAATGTCAAATCTATACCACTGACATCCTATTCATTGAATTTCTGTAGCAATATCAGCTCTTCATTGTCATTACTCCACTTTGATTGTCAAAATAAAATCTGATTTTTTGCACCCCTGCCGCTGGTGCATTCCCTGGCCTGAGCCTCACTGAAATAGCTCTGTGGTTTCAACTTAGGTGAAGTGAGTGCCCAGAGCAAAGCAGGAACTCCTTGATTCCAACCCTATTCATAAATGTAGGCTTGCAATTTCTGTAATGGAGACTTGGTCCTTTCTTTGGTGCCCAAGCCAAACTGGAACCCACCACCAAGGCACCCTGGCTAAGGTACACATCCCAAGGCTTCTTTTGTACAGTTTCTTTTTCCTTTCTGGCAGTCAGATGCAGAGAACTTCTAACCACAGTTTTAGAGCTGGAAAACTGCTGAAGAAAAAGAACCCAAAGTGTTGAACTATGAATAAGATCCAGTCCGGGTCTCTTAAATGATGCTGGCAGGTGCTGGTCTTGCTTCTTTCCCACTACAAGGGAGACCAGAAGTTCCATTCCTAAAAGCCCTCCAATTCTTTTACTCTTAATGTCAGTTCCTCGGCAAGCAGAAAAAATTGCTACAGGCATGCAGACAGCCAAATCTGAAAGTCTTGCACTGACTGGACTTTCTTTGGAGGGGTGTGACACTGGGAAGTGGGATCTGAACAGCGCTGAGATCATGCAGTCAGGCTTCTGATCTTGGGCCACGTGTGTAGCCATGATGCAGCTCCCCAACTGTGCACATGACACGCAGAGCCTGGCTCAGACACAGAGGACCTGAGAATGGGCTCTTTGTCCTGGAGCGACAGCAGCACGCCCTGGTTCAGACTCACCCAGGTGAGTGAGGAAGCCACCACTGCAAAGAAATTACGTAGTGATTGAAAGGGGGTGCAGATTAATTGGGTTTTTCCCATTAGAACTGGGCAATGTATTATGCTGCCATGCACCAGATGATCTTTACAGAAAAGACTTCAGAGACCTTTGGTAACAGATACCCCCCGATACCAGACTATGAGCACTGCAACACAAAACTGCGCTGCCTGTTGGCAATGAGCAGTGAGTACTTCAATCTGTTCTCAAGAAGCAAAACAGAGATGAAATCAGCTGCAGGCTCTGGAGAACTGGAAGTAAGAAAAAGCTTCCCAAACACAATCCATGGATAGATAAGTCCCCAGAAGTCAAGAGCAATCCATTCACCACTAAGAAATGCATCCCAGGAACATTAACTTCCTGAGAAAATTAAATACTGTGAATATTTTTGGCACATACTAGAAAGCTAAATATATTTCCTTAACTGCAACAATTATTTAACACAGTAGGTTATACAAACAGATAAAAATTTCATAACTTGTTGTATCTTTGCTTTCAAAAATGTTCCAGTACAATCTAAGACTTCCTTGCCAATGCACAGGATTTTAAGGAAACCGCGTTGCTTTTAACCACTTCGGCAACCTGACATTGCTGTGCCATATGTACAGGAAAGGCAATGTTTCCTGTTAAGGCTATTTAAGTGCAATTTATTTCTGTACAATGATGAAGATTGTAGGAATAGTTTCAGAGGAGCGCAAATGCAATACTAGCACTGCAGAGACATTACTTGCTACACTAAACTATATTTGACTACAGACAAAAGTCCTCTTGAAGTTAGAGTCAATCCCATCAACATCAGCAGGAAGTCTAATGCAGCTGGAGCCATTTCTTTGCATTTAAGAAAGAACTAATTAAAGAAATATAAAAATCAGATGAGACCTTTACATTTACTGATAATGCTTGTTTCACTCCTGATACGTTTCCTCCAAATTGTATGTCAACCTGAGCAGGAAAAATCCCAGAGATACAATGTCAAGACACATTCACGTTCTAAACCTCCCTGGGTCTCTTTGATTTTTCCGTCATTAACGAAGATCTACTTGAAGAATGAATGCTTCCTTATGTTGTAAACACTTGCAGTGTAACCAAGGCTGGTGACCTTGTGTCGCACCAAGGTCTCAGCGCTGGTAAACTCAAGGGTTAGCATGGTGCACTGCTTTTACTTCAGTTAGTGAGCTGTACCCTTGTGCATTCAACCTTCAAATGCTGTCTGCATTTACCTGCCTGATTGTGCTCTCCAGAGCAGAGAATTTTTGTCCCAAAACAGAGATCTAAGTTGCGACTCGAATGAAGAAAAGTACTGAGGTAGAAACCCTAGCACTGAAGATGAAAGAAAGCCCCCAAAAATTGCAATTTTACAGCATTTGATCCAACTTTAGTACGTAGTATACAACTTTTCAAACCTCTGACACTCCTCTGTCCTTCAGGAAGAAGCAACAATGATGGCAACGATGGAATCTTTAGCAACCAGAAAAGAAGGTGTGTACGTGAAGAGCTGCAAATCATGGTCACGTTCTGGGAGGATACATAAGGAATGCACCCAAATTGCTGCATATTTATGGCACTCCTGAGGTTTTGATGGCAGTCAGGGTTTTCCCCATTTTCTATTCCCTCTTTCACTTTTGGCAAAGAGCAGTAATTCTACTGCCAAAACAAGTCTAACTCATAACCTATCGTCTTGAGAAAAAAAAGGAGTAGCACAGTTGACAACAGTTTTTCTCCAATTCAGATGTTCTGCTTAGTTTCTGAAGAGCCAGGAAAGATGGTGATTTGGACTGGTGAGATGCCTTTTCTTCCCGTGGAGATACTGACATTGATTTTAACACCTTACTGATTTATTCCTGAGGATATGAACCAATGAGAATTGCAGCTTCTGAGTGTCTAAAAAAACAAACCAGCCCCAAACCAAAAAAAAACCCCCACATAACAACCAAAGAAAACAAAAACCATGAAACAAAAAAACCTCTACCCTTAACACATTATTTTGATCACAGAAGTTCAGTTCATTGTGTACTTTCACATGTTTTAGAAAGAAAAACTAAAAAATTACAAGATATCATGAGTCAGAGGAAGAGACAAAGTATTAGTTGTCATAGGAAACCCACAGTGCTTCCTCTTTGCTGTTTCACTACTTTAAATCATTTTATGGCTCTCTTCCCTACTAGGATTGTTCTTTTGGAAGTTCATTCTATTCCTAATTCCATCTTCAAATGCAGCTGGCTAATGCTGTGTGGATGTTCAGCTGTCTCCTCTGGGAGGGACTCCTCTCTCTAACCAAGTCATGCAAAAGTTTGACAGAAAGCATGAAACAAAATACCTATTTTGTTTCCACGATGGCTGTGCGATGTTGTCTGTGACTACGACAGCAAAGATGCAATCAGAGTATTAAGTGTGGAAGCTTGCATTTCAACCTGTAAATAAATGAAAACAAATAACAGGGAGAATGTGCCTTGATTTAAGAAATGGGACTCTGCAAGAAAAAAGGATTATCGGAGACTGTCACTGAGTATCAAAGGATCGTGTTGCACAGGGCACGCCTGATGAGAAGGCCAATGTGCTACAAGGCACAGAGGTTTCTAAGCCACCTTGTGAATAGAAAGCTCACTGCAATCAGGCAACAGAAGTGAATAATGAAGAAAGAATGAAGAAAAAAAAAAAGGGTAAGGTGTATTTGGGCCTTTTAAATATTTGCATTTCAGTTACAGATAATTCTTTGAGGCTCATGTTGAAAAATAGTGTTTCAAAGCAAGTGATGTTTGCAAATTGACATTCCCAGTCTCCTTTTATAATCACTGGCTAACCCTCCCCAATCATATTTTTAAGTTAAAAAAATGAAATTAATTCAAAATTTTAAAATTGAAAATTAATGTAAATAGGCTATTTGCCTCTGCTGTGCTGTTCTGCTTTTCTATTCGCTCATCTCCCCATGACAAATTTTTAGGCAGTAAACTGTCTCTGTCTGCCTCCTGCTCTGCTTGCTCAGGGCATAGCACAATCTGACTTAACAATACGTAAGAGTTTGCTTTTCAACATTTCAGACTGTGTTTGACCTATATTTCACCAGGCTGTGCTTTGCATCAGAAAAACCCTTGTGAAAGTGGAGAACCAACACCAAGTTAATGCTGTAATGAACAGCATCAGAAAATAACCATTTAATTCAGGTAGAGAGATAGAGCCATTGCTCCTCTGTTCAAATGCCCGAAAATGGTGGACATCTGAACCAAAAATGTTATGAAATGTTTTGTGTTTGATCCTATCCACAAATTAAAATAAATTGGGATACATAACCAGGTTTTTGGCTTCTATTAATCTACTACAGTCTGCTTGCGTGGGAAAGAGAGAGACAGAAAGTGGGAACAAGGTCAGCTGGGTTTTACAATCTATCCTCATGCTCCACTTGCATCCATTTCCAGAAATGTCTACATCCTTCTGGCTGTCTTAAATGCCTTACCAGTCCCTGGTGCTCCTCGGGTCTGTTTAAATACCAAGACCGGAGCGGCAATCAATGAGATGGAAGACCAAAAATCAATACAACCAATGCTTCAAGATTAAAATCAAAAATCAAAATGATGTAAAGCTAATTAAAGCTTGACATTTATAGAGCAGAACGATGACCTTTTGATGGCAGGCTTTGGAACTCATCACATATGAAATTTCTCCACTGAAAAAAATATTGACTATACACATTGACAACTAAATTAAATAACAATAATCAAAAATATTATGTTTTATAATAGGTACCTTTTGTTTTCCCCAAGAATGGAAAGAATTGAAGATCTGAAAAACTTATTTTGTCAACACAGCTAATAGAAATGGTCAAACTAGTGATGTACACTGTGTTGCTGTAACAGATGGAATTGTTGGGCAGGAAGTGTTTCATTGACAGAGTAAACTGATAAGCCTGTTTTTATTTAAGAAAAGAAATCAGTCAAGTCTAGTATGATTCACAACAGCAACAAAATACTTTGGATTTGTTTTCAGTTCTATCGGAAAACAGCTGAACATATTGTTCAATTAATCTGTGATGTTGGAAGTCCTAAAAAACCATCTTGTTTTCAAATATCCAGCTATTAGCTGTCTATTGTAAAGAGCACATAGAGTCACAGAATCACAGAAACGCAGAATATCCTGTGTTGGAAAGGACCTACAAGGATCATCAAAGTCCAGCTCCTGGCCTGCTCAGAACCATCCCCAAGAGTCACACCAGGAAGCTGCCTGAGAGCATTGTCGAAACGCCTCTTGAACTCTGTTAGGCTTGGTGCTGTGACCACTTCCCCGGGGAGCCTGCTCCAAGCCCCAGCCACCCTCTGGGTGAAGAACCTTTTCCTGATATCCAGCCTAAACCTCCCCTGACACAGCTTCAGACCATTCGGGCCCTGTCACTGTCACCACAGAGAAGAGATCAGCATCTGCCCCTCATCAGGATGTTGTAGACTATGATGAGGTCTCCCCTCCGTTTCCTCTCCTCCAGGCTGAATAGAACAAGTGACCTCAGCCACTCCTCAAGAGCTTCCTCTCCAGACTCTTCACCATTCCTGTGGCTCTCCTTTGGATGTTCTCTAAGAGTTTAATAGTTTAAAATAGTTTTTTTATTGTTGCACCCAAAACTCCCCCCAGCACCTGAGGTGAG
>VZTA01002445.1:0-13855 GCA_013398855.1 Mohoua ochrocephala | reverse complement strand
TACACCTCTCGTTCTGGGCGGGTTAGTTTAATACCCATGTCTCCCAGAAAAATTATCTCAACACCGAAAGGAAAAGAGGAAACAAAAAAAAATAAAAGGGAGACCGAACGAAGTTCTATTTTATACTCACAGGAACTTCGGCAATCAAATAAAAGCTTTCAACGTTGGTCTCTAGTGTCTAGCCAATCTCTCACGTCTTCAACCACAGAGAGGTGTCGGCTACCTGAGAGAGACCTAGATAGAACAGAGATCTCTTCCTGGGAGAAGCAGCAGCACCGAGCTGACACCTGGGGCTCCACCGAGCATCCCAGGGATGTTTTCCGGGGGGTTTTTCGTGCCCCACATTCGGGCGGCCACTTATTTCTGCGCGTTACGTGGTCAGCAAGCGAGCTGCAGCAG
Organism: Mohoua ochrocephala; assembly: GCA_013398855.1. NCBI lineage: Eukaryota > Metazoa > Chordata > Aves > Passeriformes > Acanthizidae > Mohoua > Mohoua ochrocephala. The sequence continues at coordinate 13,456 of VZTA01002445.1, read as the reverse complement.
CTTGTTCAAAGAATCTCTTGCACAGAGATTTTTGCACACTATGCGACAGCACTATCTGCTACCAGTGCTCGCCTGTGCTGTCTAGCACCCAGCTGAACTCATGTATGCTGGTGGATCAACGCGCCACTAGAGATGAGAGGAGGCCCAAGGCTTAGGGAAGTCCAAAAGTGTTTTATTTGGTGAAGTCCCGATGCCAAGAGGCTGAACTTCCTTTCAGGTGGGGATTATAAGGGGGTCCCAAAGGGGGCAGGGTTACATAAAATTCAGCCAATCAGGGGAGAGGGGGACAGGGGGCTTTTACACCCCTATACCTGAGATGTTACCCACCATCTCGGTATCTCGGTCTGCCCTTCTGGCTCATTAGCTAATGCAGCACAGGGGCATGTAACTGTCCCAATATCTGTATAGTAGATTAAGTCCTAATTTAGAAGTAATGAATTATTATTGATGCCTAGATTTCACAAAAAGGCTTAACATCATCAGCACAGCTGTATTTGCCAAATATTTAATGTATTGGATGTATATAGAAGAGTCTGGCCAGCACTGTCTTAACACTGGCTTCTGGACTTTATTTTTGTTTCCATGGAGATACCTAAATGGAAGAAAAGTTTTAATGTAAGGTATGCACCTGAAAACCTGAAGAATAAATGGGAATTCAGGCTTCACAAAGGTAAATCAGCGTTTTGCTGTTGTTGGCCTGAATGGAACTGGCATATGTATGCTTGGAGGTCTTTGAATGAAAATTCATTTCTCAGTCTTGCAAAGTCAGGTACTTAATTCAGCCCAACCCTTATGACACCACGATCCTTGCCTGGAGTGTGAGTATGCCTGAACTCCACATGGAGAAAGGAATTAATGAGGAAGAAAATCCAACAGGAGAGTTATTCATGCTCCCTTGCTTTTGGTGTAGCTGTCTATTGTAGTACATCTGCATTTTCACCCTTGTCTCCCCACTTTCCCCCCATCCTTTTCCCAGGGAACAAAGTGAAAGAATTCTGCTGTGGGCAAGTCTGGAACCTATCAGTTCTTCACCTGTGGTTTCCATCACAGAGAAAGCCGTGATCAAGCGTGACAGGGCCCTTAGGAGCCTGGGAGGTGAGATGGCAGCTGGAGAAGGAAATGACAGGTCTCTGGAATTATCTGCTCCCCTGGAACAGGTGTCAGCACTCACAGAGAAGGCAACGCCTGAAAGTTTCAGTGCTCCAGGTGGCACTGAGAGGGGAAGATGTGTTTGCAAAAGGGCATCTTCACTCAGTTACGGAGTGCGTGTTTTGTGCTAAATGTCCTTAAATCCCTCTGGTAATGCAGCCGTCTGTAACAATAAATAGCAAATAACTGTTGTCTCCTCTGGGACCACAGCTATCATGCTTCCAAATAGGAGTCATCCTGCTCTGTGCTGAGGTGAAAGAGACCACACATCTACTGTAAGTTCTGAGGGAAAACACTGGAACACGCGTAATTTTACCTGAAATCTTAGATTGCTTCCATTTACACAGTTTTGCATAAAAGCAGTAATAGTACCTTCAAAATCCCCAGCAGCCTGCTCCTCCCAGCTATTCCATGTTTAAAAGCACCTTATAGGTAACAATTGCTGGTATGTTAGGACTGAAAAATGTTATTATTTGTCTGTCTTTCCACTCTACTTCTTGCCCCCTTGCTTCCAGGGACACTCTCATTTAAAATTTTCCCCCGAGTAAAGATACAATTTAAAATCCCTCATCGTGCCATTTTTGTGGTTGGTAGGAGTATAAGAAAGTGGATAGATCAGCTGAGAAGTGAGGAATCTAGCAGATTATGTACATACAAAATGAGTAGCAGCTCGCCTTCTTTGTTTTAAACTGTTCATGTATATTTCTGGAAAAAAGGATGGCAGAACATCTAATAATAGGAAGGGGTTTTTTAAGCCAAGACACTCAGTGCCTGTAAAGAATTTTACAAACATGAGCATAACTATTGTTGATGACTCATCTGTAAGTAGCTATCATTATTTCTTTTCTTCAGATGGGGGAAGTGGCATCCAGAGAGACCAAGACACTCAAATAAGCAGCATGTGTCAAGACAAAAAAAAAGACTAGTAAATGATCTTGTTACCTCAGTTCACTGCCTGAAATTATTGGAATAATAACACACCCAAAAGCTCCAGAATTATGTTTCACACCAAAATACACAGAACAAGAACACCCCAAGGAAAATAGAAGTAGTTTGATTCAGAGGCAGTAAAGAACACTGAAGTTTTTTGAGATGATCACAATTCTCAGACCAGGCTCAGCTGTCACAAAACATTTAGCAAGCCTCCAAAAGCTAACATTCTTCTCCACTGCAATGCCCATGCCCAGTTACATGACAGTTTCTTTCACATGTAAACCAATATTTCTCTCCTAGATCTAGGAACAGAATTCAGCAATATGGATGCTGTTGCCTCATTGCTGATGGGATAGGATCTTAACTTTTCCAGATAGGATCTTAAGCCCACAAAGGAGAACATAGTGATTTCCACAGTTTTGAAGCAGTCTTTTAGAAAGGGAAAATCTGTTAGATTAATTCCTACATTACTGACCACTGAACTATTGCATACTTTGAAAGGTCCGTGAGAAGGCTGTCACCCAGTTAAAAGCTGAATTTTGCAATGAGTTTGGTGAAGGACAAAACTGGTCTTACAAGGAGCTGATAAAACCTCGTGAGGCCTGAAAACACCTCAGATTAAGCTATTTATCTGCATCCTTCTTCTCAATAAAAAGAATTTTGCTCTTGGAGTTCTGAGCTCTAGAATCTCATCCTACATATCAGTCCTAGGTAACAGTCACAAACTGCATTGATTAATATAATATAATATAATATAACATAATATAATATAACATAATATAATAATATCAATATCATTGATATAATGTATGCAATGCTTACAAATGTGTAATCAGGATTTAGCAGCTCCTCAAGGGAAAGGCCAAGGCCTACTTTGTATATTTTCCTCTTCCTCAATTAGAGAAGTGAAAAATTGTTTTCTTCTAGCTAGAGGTCTAGCATGCCCACTGTCATGTTCATCTCAGACAGCCACATAACCCATAGTGAAACCTTAAAAAGGATGTCCTTTCCATTAACTGCCTCCAGGATGGGATTTCCCAATTAATGACTTCACCTTTTACGAAAGCACTTTTGTCAGAGTTTGTATGGAATCACTGAGCTTTTGCTTCCTCATCACATTTGCTGCACTGCCATGGTTTCATCTGGGGTCTGTTTCTAATTTCAGTTTGTGGTTTAGCTCTTCATGTTCTTTCAAGTAATTTTGCTCTACTGTTAGAAAACAAGCAGATGATGCTTGGCCCTGCAGAAATGTTGGTGCTGCTCTAACCCCAGCCAAGCCTGCTGGTCCATGCTATTTACTGGAGAATGATGATTCTGTCAGTGAAGTCCTTCTAAGTGCCAGCATTAATCTCTTCCTTTTCAGAGCTACTGACTAGCAGCCTTTCTTCATTCTCTGGGCTCAGCACTGCTCTGTAACTTTCCAACATCTGGTTACATTTCTCCAGCCTGACACTGCTGTTTAACCCAGCTGCTTGCATTTCACTGAGCTGGAACTGAGCTGGTCACTGGTTTGTTAACACAGCTGAAAATACCACATTGGAATGGCTGAGAGGCTTCTTCAGCAGTACACGTGTCCTGGGAATCTTCAGATTTCTTCCCAGGTCCCTATAGCTCAGGAAAGGCTTTTGATGAGGACTGTGCTTTCCTGTAAGATTCAGGGAGCAGCAGAGAAGGGCCACAGACTATACTCAGAGGTTTTTTTCTGACCACAGAGGCTGTCACCTCTGTCTGAATCTTCTCAGGCTTCAGAAAACATCTCATTTACAAGGGGCGTGCTGAGAGGCTTCACAGGGGTATTAGCACAGTCAGTTCCATTACAAGAACATGACATCTGTCTTTCCCTTCCATGTCCTCCTTGTCTTTCTGCTGATCACTCAAACTCTGCAGAATCACTTCCTATTTTCAGCTTTTCCCATTATTTTTGCACACACCTTCCACCTCCTGTCCTGTTCTCATCCTGGTTGCTTGCACTTTCTGTGGCATCTTTCCCCACTCCCTTTCACTGTTACGCCTGTGTTAATTTGTTCTTATTCTTTTCTTATAAAATTCTAATTCTCTCTTTGCTTTGCATTCGCTCTTCTTCACTTCTATTATAATTTATCAGGATTTGAACTACACAGGTCTTAAAATTATTACAAAAGGGATTAAATTACATCCATATTATGATTAAAGTCAGATGAAAACCGAATATGGGAATGTTTGAATGTAAATGGCTCGACAGTTGCATTAAAGAGACCAGTTATATCTCAAAGCACTTTAATCAGTGCTGCAGTTTGGAAAGGGTGACCATGCCAAAAGATCTGGAGGTGCATGTGTGTGTCAGTACACATGCACGTGTGCAGATACACACCCAGAAATGAACCCCATGCAGCTGACTGTTAAAGTGATGAGTTTAAGATGTTTTTCAAAGGTTTCTGGCACACTGAAGTATCCACATAGGAACTGTTCCCATCTGTGTGCTGGCTGGAAGCTGCACTGCTGCTATGTGGGCCTTTGAAAGCAGGTCTGTTACGTGCAGGAGAGGTGATTTTTTTTTTTTTCCTAGCTCTGCTTTGCGTTTCAGAGTTAATTAATTTAAAAATAGGCCAATTTACAATGTTTCAGAATATCACAGACCATTTTAGAATCGAAACAGTCTTGATTTTCCAGTTAGCTGCAATTACTGGTAAAGGCAAGGCAGAATGCCTCAGAGAATGACCACCCATAATACTTCACAGGTGCCAGAACATGTGGTCAGATGCTAAACTCATTGAAATAGGCACAAACACGAGTATTATCTAATGTCTTATTTTAATGGGTAAGAACTGTTTCTGTCCTTTAAAACACGGTGACAACCACTCATTTTCCTTTTATTGTTCACTGAGCATTTGGTTTATTACAGCCTGTGTGGAGGATACTGTGAACACAGGGCTGGGCAGATGAGTGCAGTAGTGATCTTCTGAAGGGGTCAAGCCAGTATTTAACTTCTTATTTACTGTTGTTTATCTCTCTTTTGCATATCCCTCAAAATCCCCAGTTTTTGATCCTCCAAAACCAAAGGGAAGCATCCAATCTAGTTTTATAAAGCTGTCAAAACGTGGACCCAACAGCACTGGGATGAGATGCGGCCAGAAAGGACTTCGTTAATTATGTACATAAGGAAAAATAAACTCTACCACTCCTTGTTTACTTTGGCCAGATGCTGGTTTCCAGAGTCATTGGCAGGGACATAATAGGTCTAGATTCTCACATATTTTCTCTCAAAGAGCTTTTCCAGATATTTCATGTTGATTTCCCCTTATGCATAAGCAGTTATACAGTTGACTTGCCTAATGCCTATATTAATTTTGGTACATTTTTAATTAGCAGATAGCTAATTAATGTGGTATAAGGTTATCTTGTTAAATGTTAATTGAATATGTAAACATTCTTTACAAGTTAATATTCAGAGGAAAAATATGTAATATGCATTTGTTGCCTGTGTCATTCTGAATTAATTACATGACAACCGGATTTATCCCTTCCCAACTTGAGAACCCTCAATAAGTACTCTTTTAAGAATCAATTGATACTTAATTAATATGTACTGGCTGTCCTATTTAATTTGAATAGTTCTTTCAACAAGTTACAGCGTTGCTGAAAGACACAGCACTCCCCCAGTGACACAGAGCATTTTCTGCTGAGAGCACACGAGGGTGCTGTGAGAAAAGGCTTGGTGCTGCCAGCCCCCATCTCCTGACTGGGCACTCAGCCTCCTCCTTGCTTCTTATCAAAACCAAAAACTACCCACACAGAGATCGTTATGAAAGTTGCATGTACTGTGCTGTATCTCATTCCGTGGGGCTTCATATTGCTCAGGGCTGTGCCACAGCTCCCTACCTGCACGGTGTTTATTACACGGGATGATGAGGTCAGGAACCTTCTCCCCTGGTCAGATGGGGAGCGAGGGCCTCATTCCTTCACTCCCCTTTTGTGTTTTTCATAACCTGCACTGCTGAGATACACTAAGAGTTAGCTCATTGTTTCAGTGCATTGATATTCCCAGCTACAGGAGAACAGCATGATTGAGTCCCCCAGGGGCTGAATTCTGGGATGGATGCATGGCAACAACGTTCACATGTAATTTATTATGTGTATGAAATCCTGAACATCAGCAAAATGGTGGCAGAGTTTGCCTTTCCTTTCATCACACAATGAGGCTGCTAATGAATAAGGAACGTCTCTGCTGCTGCAGTTTAACACGTTCTGTGCCCAAGTCTGGCCACAGAGACCTGACTGAACAGCTTTTCTGCCTGCCCAGACACAGATCCCTTCTTCTGCACCTTCACTGCAAATGATTGTGGGTTTAATTTTGGGATGCCCAAATTAAATGCTCAGCGATCCCTGAGCATTTTATAAACAACAATGAAGTATCACCACACCCGGGGGTTGGAAGTTTTGCAGGTGGGTTGGATGAAAGACAGAGGTAAAGCCTCTTGCCCAAAGCCATGATGTGATATAATAGCAGTTCCCAAGAGCTCTGACTCTCAGCTTCTCCCTGTCAACAGAAGATCACACTTCCTTTCTCAGGTAACTGCACTTACTGACCTCTTCCTGGACAGGTGATCTGTCATAATAAGAAAAATAAAACCCCTGAAACTCAAGCTGGACCCTGTAAGCGGGGGCCTGGTCTGACTCCCTGAGGGCAAAACAAAAGATCCCTTTTAGCCTTCTGTGGTACCAGAATGACAAATGGTGAAGATTAAAGGCTCTGATTTTCATAGGTGCTTAGACCTGGGGCCTGCTAGTAACTTCAGAAGCGGTTTTAAATCCTTAACCTTTCTAAAGCCACATGTGAAGGCTTGCCCAAGGTCACACAGGCAGCCATTTGCAGTGCTATGGCAGCAGTAAATTTGTCCAATTGTCTTGTCGCTCAGTTTGCTGCTGTTACTAAATTTTTCTTTAAGGAGGTTTGCCCCATTTGTTGCAGCTGAAAAAGCTGTTCTTACAGCTTGAAGCAGCTGAAAGAATCTGAATACATTGTATTGTAATCATTAAATACCAATTTTCTACTGGCTATAAGCAGAACACCTATTTTTAGTTAAAAAGCTGCTGTTAGGTTACACAATATCTTTTATGGCTGAAGTAATGCGGCAAGCTGGCACAAACCAAATGGTACTTGACTGTTTGCAAATTGAGCATCAACACGAACAGCAGGTGGTCACTCAGCTCAAGACTTCCATGTTACAACAATAGATGCAGTAATAATGCTAAATAAATAGCATCCAGCAACCCATGTGCTGTATCACGGGGGGTTTGAATGCTGGAGGCCCACTTTTACAAGTCACCTCAGACAATTATTGCTGCAACTTTATTTTTGCCATCAATTTCTCCATTTTCCTATTGTAGAAGGTTAGGATTTGTATCCCTGTATCCTGTAGTCAAGACCTTCAGATCAGATGGATGCTTTCCTGGGGCTCCAGGGTGCCTATTTATTGTACCTGACTGCTGTACCTAGTTTTGTCTAGAGTATCGTAAACCCTAAAAGTAGGAATACATGACCCATTTTAAAACATCTAGGAATTACAGCAAACATTTCTAAAATAGACACATATGACAGCTGTGTTCTTAGAGCATTTCTCCCAGCTTCACTAAACATTAACTGTCTACTTGGCTTTCCTGTGTCCACCACTCTGCGCAGGAGAAGAACTGAATAGTCACTCAGTGTGGAGCATTTTATGACACTCTGTCTGCGTAGGTACATGTGAGGAATTCAGACTGCCATGGAACAGCCAGGAATTTTAAACTGGAAACCAGAAGTTAGGCTAAGAACATTTCTCAGTGTCCAGAAATGCTGGAAATTTGCAGAAATCCATCACTATTGGCCTACCTTCTTCTTCTATTTCTTATTTTTATTTTCACCATCATCAATATCATTGTAATTATTATTATTTTTACATACAGCCAAACTTCTATTTTTTGTCCCCAGTAAAGAGCACTGTTGATCATGAGGACTACTGGTGGAAGGAGATGCTTGTCCATACAGAGATGGCCCAGCCTGTCCCCAAATCAGTTTTCACAGCTCTCACTATTTGGCACTTAAAATGCTGCTGTATTTACTGTGAGGAGAGTTTGCCTCTCATTCTGTAGTGAGGATGATGCTGGTGCCGAATGAAAGGTCTGAGATAAACAGCACCTTGGATGCAGAAGGAATAAGAAAAAGCTGATAAAGGGAAATTCTAAGAGAGTCTTGTGGGTTTGGAAGAAGAAGGTGAAAGTGAACATCATAAACATGAAACCAACAGAGGCTTTATCTCAACAAAGTTTATTTTCATGTATACAGTATTTAGTATTTAGTATTTATCTTGTGCATAAAAGCCCTCTCAGGGGTGCTACAAGACATACCCAAGAGTAATGCAACACCTAATTATTGCTATTAGAAGACAATGAAAGACAACATTAATGCTGAACACAGAGTAGATATAAAGTTTAATTTTTAATAATTTTCAGTGCAGTCCCATGAAATTTCAGATCCCCAGAAGCAAGAAATACACAAATGCAGCTTGCTATAACACAGCAGTTCAGTTCTCCTAGGAACAGGCCAGCCTTCATCCAAATGTTCTAGTTGCCCCAAATTCTAATTTGAGGGGACTATCTGTGAAACCATGAGAAATATTTTTGGCACGACAAAACCCACCATATCGAAACATTCCAATGTTGACTGGACTATTTGAAATCAGATTTCCCCGATCAACTGAAAATTAGAAGGAACACTGACCAGGTTAATAGATTTCTAGCGATAGGCCCTGAAGCATGAGCAATCTGAGATGACGCTCCAGAGGCTGTGGACAGGCACAGCCTCCTGTGACACACCTGTTGCATTTGCACACACCTGGCGGGTGTCATGGGCACTTGGCCTCAGTGAAAATTAGCTGCTATAAAACAGGGAAAGCATGGAAAAGATTTAGCAGCAGTCTTGCACGTAGATGCCACAGGATTCCAGATTAGCAGCAGCCTAGCCTGAGAAGGAAGCAGGCATTGTACTCTAACAGGTGTAACACACAGGGAGATTGCTGCGATGGCTCTCAAAGCACTGCAATTCCCAGAACTGACAACCCCAAAGATCATACAAATACTTAAAGTGAAGCATTAAACAGGGCCTTGTCGGCTGAGTGGCATGTCTGTTAAACCTTCTAAAGCAACACAATCAACTGCTGTCAGAAAATTCAGATTCATATTTGTGTCAACATTTGTGCTCTCTGGTGTCAGCTGAGATATCCTCTTCTCTGCTTCTCTCCTGAAATGATTACCAGACCTTGGGAAAGCGAAAGCTAGTTTTGTGAGCAGCTGGTTCTGATACTGTAAAATGAATCCACTCTGCATTCCTCTGAAATCTGGTGACAGGTGGGAGTTTAATCATAAATGGCTGGCACTTCATGGAGAAGGGGAAAAAATAGGGACTCTACACCAAAGGCTGCAATTTCCAAAGTGTGCTGGGTTTGACTGGGGTAGAGTCAGTTTTCTTCACAGTATCTTGTGAGGGGCTGTGTTTTGGATCTGCCCTGAAAACAGAATTGATACTGTAGTGATGCTTTTGTTACTGCTGAGCAGTGCTTACACAGCATCGAGGCCTTTTCTGCTTCACCCCGCCCCAGTGAGGAGGCTGAGGGTGCACAAGAACCTGGAGGGGGCACACAGGATGGCCAGGGATAATTCCAGACCGTACGGCATCATGCTCAGTGTACAAAGCTGGGGAAGAAGGAGGAAGGAGGGACATTCGGGGGGTGCTGTTTGTCCTCCCAAACGTGTGACAGAGCCCTGCTTTCCTGGGATGACTGAACACCTGTGAAATGGGAATGAATTCCTTGTTTTGCTTTGCTTGCACATGTGGATTTTGATTTACCTTCTTTATCTCAACCCATGAGCTTTTTCACTTTTACTCTTCCCATTCTCTGCCCAGTCCTGTTGCTGAGGCAGTGAGGGAGGGGCAGGTGGTTCTTTGCTGCTGGCTGGGGTGAAAACGCGACACAAAGGCAAACTGTGGCAGAGATGGATCCCCAGTGCCCACATACACCCTTATTCATGTCTGGAGGTTGCTGCAGGAGGTGGCAGATGTGCTGTTTGCCCACCCTGGTGCACGCTGCCATGTTTAGTCCCTGGGCTGGGGATGTCCCCTGTGGGTGCAGCACATGCCTGGGCTCCCCTGCTGCTGCTAATGAGGGAAGAGCCCTGCTCCTGGTGCCTGCTTTACTGGCTGTGACAACACAGAAGCTCTTTAAGTGGAATTAAAAGCCCTCCCTGCCCTTAATATGCACGAGAACAAAATGACTTTCTTCAGCAAGATACTCTCATTTTGTGAAACTTCAAAGAAAATCTCAAACTCCCTGTTTCTTCAAGAATAACCCTGTTTGAGGAGTGTAATATTAATAAATGCATTAGAACTATTTTTAAGTAAGCAAAGACTGGATGATAGTCATTCAAATTAATGAAGGGTATGAACCTAAAATTGATTATGTAAACTGCATTAAATCCCCACGCAGATTTAATGATTTAAATTCAAATTTAATTTAGATTTAACTCAAACACTAACTTGAATTAAAACCACTTTAATTCTGAATGAGAGTGCCCAGAATGGGCTTTAGTATAGGTTAACAAATCTGCTCTGTGCAAAGATTTTCTTAAACTGCGTTATTTTTTCTTAATGTCATTAAATCAGTAGTCAGTAGATTGAATACAGTGGGCTCTGAAAGAGAGCCTGTGCTTGGAAGTAGCGCATGACTCACCAAAATGCATAAGCAGCCCCCAGCTATTAGTATAGGAGAAAACTCACATTTTTCAGGCTAATTAAATCCCTAAAGGAGAGCTTAATATTGCACTTTTTTAAAGAAGAGGAATTCTTTTCTCTGGTGTCCAGGACAGTGGGCTGGGGCCTTGGATCTTCCCCTTTTATCCATACCCTCTCCCCTAGGAACAGAACTGGAAGGGAAAGGAAGTTCCAGGTTACTGACTCCTGTTATTGGAGTTCATAAAACCTCAAAAATCTAAAGGAAAACTTGACTGCTGAAAACGAGATGGAAGCTCCACACTTGCAGGACGTTTGTTTCTCATACTTACCTGTCTGTGTGTCTCACACATGTCCGTCCCACCCCTGGGCCTGGCCAGGGCAGGTGTCCGGGTGTCCCTGAGGAGCCCCTCGCTGGGGCACAATGGAATGGGCATCAGGAGGGCCAGCAGAGCCAAGCAGGGCAGGGGCACGGGATGCAGAGGAGTCCTGGATTAAGGAGTGAAGCTGAGCTCAGTGAGGAAGGGGTTTATGGGGCGTGTGTGTTAGTAGTTCTTCATTTCTCACAATCCTGCTCTATTTTTACTTGGCAGTAATTGAATTAATCTTCCTCAAGTGAAGTCTGCTTTGCCTGGGATGGTAGCTGGGAAGGGATCTTCCTTCTTCATCTTGAGCCATGAACTTTTCCATTCTATTCCCTGTTAAGGAGCGGGGTGTGACAGTGGCTGGCTGGGGCCACTGCTGAGCCTCACCTTGGTCAGGTCAGGTCAGGTCAGGTCTGAAGAAACGCTGTGAAAACTGGTGATGGTTAAACACCCCCCCACCCTTCACCTGGTAACAAAGGCATTGGGCAGTGCTCTGGTGGACATCCGGAACATCCTGCTGAGGCAGCGAGAGGGTTGGTTATCCATAGCTGTGTGCCCTGCCTGTCTGCCAGGGGTCACTGGTGCCACCCATCACCATTCCAGCACTTGTCCCCCTCAGGTGAGTTCAGTCAAAATGGCAATGGCAACAAGGGATGGGAAGGGTCTCTCTAAGTTACAAGCTCAGTCCTCTTGGGTTGCTGTGGATGGGACAGCTTCCCCTCTTCCATGCAGGGGATTTTGCTGGAAACAGGGCTTGAATTTTGGAGGCCAGAAGAGAGGCTGGCTTGGGTGCCTTGTGAGCTGCCTACCCTGAGCAGGCTGGGTTTCTCTTTAAGAAGGCACATGATGTGCTCCAGCTTAATGGTACGTGTTAAGCAAGAACATCTGCTTAGGAAGAGATAGATATGCTGAAACATTTACTGATGTTTTGCTTCCTCCCCTTGTGTCACCTGAAATCTATCATCTCACTACGGCATCCCAGCACAGTCCTGGTTGCAAATCCAGGGAAGCAGGGCAGTGGTGCACAGCCTTTAGAAAATGATTAGTGGTCTGTCAGGCTTACGTCTAAACATGGGCACTGACTCAGATGTGTTACCTATAAATCTGTTCATCAGCAGCTGAGGAACATATGTGCCTCCTCTTCCTTAAACATAAAAACATTAATTACATTATATTGTACCATGGTAATGGGCAACATAGTGACAGAAGCTTGCCAAAGCTTTAATTTTAACCATAAATCTGGTGGGTCTGGGATGGTGATTCAAGCTGCTTTAAAAGATGAAGATAAAGCTGAAGTCAGGTGTGTAGGAACAGGACTTGGTGGGGGCGGGGAGGAAGGTGTGGAAAATTAGCATAGACTGGCGGAAATACTTGAAAATGAGGTAGTAAAACTACAGTTCTCCCGGGACAAGGGACAGGAGGGAACAAATTGCAATTCACTAACAGATCCTTTCTGCAATAGATGGAGGATAAAAAGGTTTCTTCTCTCCTACTGTTGGATCCTGGCTTCCTACTGTTTGGTTTTGCTGTCCCTCTTTTTTTCTTCCCTGGTGTAATCATCTAAGCACAGAGGGAATACTGAACAAGCAGCCCTTGGTGTCCTTTCTCTGGCTGGATTTTCATTTTAAATACAGCCAATCAGGAGAAAAGATGAGGTACAGCAGGTAGCTTGCACTGTCCTTTGTGTCTGGATAAAAGCAATGAGAAGGAACATCCAGATTATTTATCAACAGAAACAGGAGGAATATGGAAATCTGTGTGTACCATTAAACATGAAAGGCACCAGGAACAGGTTCCCCTATTGCATTAGGCGCTGTACCGTTGACTGTTCAAGGGGTTTGTCAGATGGAGCAGTCCTGCTGCTTTGGGAAAGAGAGAGCTGAAGGCAGCAGCTGCCAGTGCTCCATGCCACTGCCTGCCCCATGTCTGTCCTACTGCCTGCCCCACACCTGCTCCTCCCAGGTCTGATTCAGTCCTGCCTGGCTGCCCTAAGCAGCTGATGCCCACGAAATCAAGGCGAAGATGTGCAGGCAGAGATTTCTGCTGCAGTAGCCCCAGCCTGCCTTGTTACACCCCAGGAGAAAGGGCAATAACTCTTCTTTCTGAAATTTATGTGGATTCCCTCTGAACTCCCTGCCTTCATTTTAGGATTTGACTGCAGAGTTGCAGAGCCATCTGGCCGTGCACAGGTTACAAATCTAAAACAACACAGCAACCTGCATCAGATAAGGGGGTTGGTTTTGGTACTGGGTTCTTGTTTTTCGCGTGG
>VZTA01002444.1:12379-103661 GCA_013398855.1 Mohoua ochrocephala | reverse complement strand
CTGAATGAGGAAGAAAGTCAGTGATGATTTCCATTATTGTACATGCACAATTCTTTTTATCCATTATTACATTGCTATTCCTTTTCTTAAAGGAGGCCCAAAGTGATTGAGGCTGGAGCTATGACGTTTCCAATAATTTTAAATATCTGGCCTGAGACACACAGGATCTGAATTTTTAGGTATGCCGTGTCCTGCTAATGAGCTTTCAGCTACATCTGGTTTTCTGGACAGTTAGGACTCTCGTCTTTTCTGTTGGAGATACAGACTGCGGTTGTTTGAGTACAAAATGCAATCTAGGCAGCCAATATCTCCTCCTCCTCCTCCATCAGATCAGTCCATCTGCTGACCACATACAGAGTTCCCAGTTATAAATACTGTCCTTCATGGTGGGATCCATGCAAAAGCATAACTTTGGCTCCATATTGCCTCCGTATTGCTTGTCCAAGCAGTCAGACAATAAATTATTGTACATGAGGCTTTTGCTGTAGGAGAGTCTTCTCCCTTTTTAATCTCTTCTCATGAGAAGTTCCCTGCGTCTCCAAGAGGGGAAGTGGCTGATGTTAGGTCCTCAGATCTAAACAACTGTGTGCTGAGCTTGGCACACACCGTTTTAGCAAAGTCAGTATTTTGACTTTCATGTATTCAGAATACAAGTGGTTTTGACTTAGTTCTACCTGTTGGCCTTCAGATCCTTAGAAAACCAGACTTCAAACCCCTGAAGCAGAGTAACGTAAAAGGAGGCATTTGAAGTAGCCACTAGAGGAAAAGTATGATTTAAATTAATTCCCTGAACCAAAGAATAGCTATACAACAGAGAGAAGGCATTTTACACACACACACACATTTTCATTATTGATATCTAACCAGAAGTTAATTATTTCCCTTTCTTGATAACTAAGCCAAAAATACTATCCTAATACTGTATTTCTCTAGCTCATCGCACTCCTGTGTGCTATTTCTTCATGTGCTCCATTCGGGTCAGAGCTGGAAAAAAGAAGAACAGTTCTTCATTACATTGACAAGTTGTCATTCAGTTCCTGGGGTGAATGGTAGTGTGATGCCAGTTTAACAGAAAAAGAATTGTTTACATGCCTAGTAATTTTAATTGAATGTGTTAAATTAACGGGCACATTCCACGACAAATAAAACCAAGATTCCAGTCCAGGAGTCTAAGAACAAAATGCGTTTCAAAATCACTTGGTACCTGTACCCAGATTTAATTGCTGCAGAAATGAGATTGAACAGGTATCTGCAACCTTATCTTAAACCCTGTGTCTCTATAGCCTCTCACAGCACTAAAAAACACATTCAAAATAGCAGTTTTAAAGCTCGAATTTGCTTTTTCAGACATTAGGTTGCCAGTAGCATTTTGTAGAGCAGCTAAAAGGCAACCTCAGCATGCAGCATTCCTTGCTTTTGCAGCCCTTGGGTTTAAAGGGAAGAAAATGTTTGACCTCTTCCTTACAATTTTTATTGCTGCTAGAGGAACATTCCATATCTGTTAGATATCTGGCATTGGTTTAGATAGAAAGCCAGACCGGAGAAAGTAAAATGCTGGCTCTTCCTTTCTCTTTAACATATCCTTATGGCATATTTACTGTATAACCAGTAGATGCTTTGCCAAGTTAGGATTAGGACGGAGAAAAGAAGATTCTGTGAAACCAAAGACCAAAACCTTATTAAAATAAGAACTTGGTTATTACCGGTCCAGGGAACTGTAAAGTATTACTCAGCTATAGATGCTGAAGAAAGGATAAGAATCCTTATGGAAAACATCTCCCTGTTTGAATAAAAAGGTCAGTTGGTTGGGGCAGTAGAAATATTGAAACCATAGTACAGTATAGCTCAAATTGTACTGCTGCTATAAATTAGTATTAAAGCAAATCTAAACTGTACTTTCTGTAAATTCACTTCCTTTCCATCAAAAAAAAACCCAACAAAACCCTACAACATGATTCTGATATTATGCTGGTGAAACTTTTCCATATCCCCTTTGCAACTGGAGCTGGCAGAGGTTGTAATTTCACACTGTTGTCATCTGCAGACATTTCCCCTTTATTAATGAGGAAATTCTGGTCGTTAGAATACACTGAGCTCACATTATCAGCCCTTCTGTTGGTAGGTTCTGCAATCTTCCACAGAACAGGAGTGGAGCTTTCTTCCCCTTCTACTGCATGCTCCTTTGCTAAGGGTGTTCTTCCACATACAAATCTTCCTGCCGCTGCTCAGCAGAGACTGTTTCCAAAAGAACACCCTTTTTTTTCTTTAAATGATGTGTTAATGGAAAGGTAAGCACACAAAAAAGAGAGACTCCTCTCTAATCTTACTGCAATAGACCTTTAAGTGCTTTTATCATTTCAATACTGAAAAACAAATGTTAATATTGCAGTAACCTGAGTTTAACCTCAGAACGCTGCTGTAAGGGGCAAATATATCATTATCTCCATTTACCAGTGGTAGCCTGAAGCATAGATAGATTTTTGTGTGTCTGGCCCAAGGTCATGTAGAAATGCTTTAGCTGAAGTATAATTAGATGCAAGATCTCCTGAGTTCTAGTCTAATATTTAATAGCTGTCCTCTCTGTGCTCTTAATGGTAATGGGAGGCATTTATACTTCCCTAGGAGATCACTAGCCTGAAGAAATGGTTCTTTTCCAAGCATGGCAGAAAAGAATTTTGTACTGTCTGTGATGGCTTTTCTCGACCTCAGCACACAGTTAGCTAAACTTGTCTGGGTTTAACCTCAGTAATAAAAAAATCAAAGAGGTTGCAAAGTGCAATTCAGCAGTGCCGGTACAGTTAACACTGTGAGGTTCCAGCTTGCTGGTGCTTCAGTGTTCTGGGTCACATATATTCTGTTTAAAAGTAAAGGGGAATTTTCTTCCTGCTGTTTTTGGCTGCTGGCCTTTTATAAGTCCATTTTATCGATAAAAAGTGAAGCTGGTTATTGGTGGTGTAGGCATCAACAATGTGTGTGATACTTTCTGCAGTCAGCTAATTTTCTTCTGGGCCACAAAAGGTAAAATGCCTTCTTGCTCTTCTGAAAGCTAAGAGAGAAGAGAAACACAATTAGTCAGTGTCAGAAAGATATGGCAAAAGATAAAGTCTGAGAAGGAGATTTTTTCATTCTTTTGCCATTGCTTTCTGTTGTCAATATTATTTGTTTGTCTGTTTTCTGTAGCACAGCAATGCTTCTGAGGCCTCTCCTCTGCCAGAACTGACAGAGCACAGTGGAAGTAAGCTCACCCTCTTACTTCATTTATTTTACCATATGTGCTTGCCTCCATGTGGTCCCACTATGGACTGAATTACAACTTTCAAAGCTCAAATATGTGTTTTTAGTATTTATCCTTCTGATGCTTGTATTCTTCATAAAAATGCACATTTCGTGTGCCGAAGACACAGATGCGGGGATGTCACAAAAGGATTCAGAACTTCAATTAAAATTTTATAGGAAAATAAAATCAATATTAGAGTGGCAAAATATTTCTTTGAAGCCTCACTAAGCTGCTTAAAAAAAACCCACTGTGAAGTCTCTGTATATCACAGAAATCTCTTTGTATTGCAAAAGATTGCCAGTTACATGGAAATGAGGTCTTTTCTTCAAACGCAGCAAGTGATGCAGTTCCACTAGTGACACTGTGCATGAAAACATCTGTATAAGATCTTTCCGAGAGGTGAGGCACTATTAAATGGTGGGCTTGTTGTTGATTTTTTAATTTTTCCATTGTTCCAGTGCCACATCATTAAATTTAAGTTCATTGCTATTCCAAAATGTGTCTCTTCATGATATTTGACAATGGCGACAAAGACAGGACCAAGCTCTTCACGTAAAACATATGCTATAAACCAAATACAGGTTGCTATAACCTAGTTGCTAATAAAACTCCACAGGAAAAAGGGTGAATGACACCATTTATTTGTCCTTGCTGAATCCAGAAAAGACATAATTCTTCTGTGGAGTAATGTCACCCAATAGATGGCAGCAGCATCTTTATAATGAAATACTTTTTTAGCAAGTACAGAGACATTTGGGATGAATTTCAGCTTCTGCCTGCCAATTGACAGAAGAAATATGATACCTTTCCTTTTAAGAAGTAACATAATAGGAAAACATAGTAAACTGTATTTTTTCTAATGGACTTTCGTGAGTTCTACTTACTACAATCACAATTTCATTCACTGGGAGTGTTGCTATTCACTCTAATCTAGAGGAAAAAGTACAAGTTGAACGGTTCCAAATGGTCATTGATTCCTGACTGTAAAAGACCTTGTTTCTCTTTATTGAACAAAAGCTGAAAGAGGAAATCTCAACCTCATTATGATAGTTGGAAATATGTCTGCACTCAATGTGCATGCACGGGAACATACACGGGTGTGCACACACACACAAGCGCGCAGCCTTCAAGCCATCAATTGAAAAAAAAAAATTTTTGTAGGAAAACCCATTTTTAAATATACTGTTGTTGCATAGCTATTATTTTAGGAAGAAAGATGAACAGATCTGTATATGAAAGTGTGTTCCCATGCTAGGAAAGATGAATCTACATAGACAAAGATGACCATTAAAAACATGAACGTGTCAAGATCAGATATAATTCCATTCACGAATAATTAATATATTTGACAACAATCGTTTCCTAATTTAGAGGAAAACGGAATGTTAGGTGACTGATTTTCAAATTTTATTTGAAGAAAGTATTTCAAACTTGTTGACCATTCTGAATGCCAGCACTGTTATATTTAGAGCAAAAAAGATATCCTGTTCGGGAAGTAAAAAGAAAGGTTGCTGATCACTTTCAGAATAATCTCCTCTTTCTCAGTTTGAAAATATCATTAATTCATTAGATGCCTATTTACTAGATGTAAATATTATGGGTGCTTCTTATTTCTAATTCTGAAAATAATAGAATGTGGTCGCCAGAATCACCTCACCACACACATAGACCAGAGCGTTGTTATTTTCTCAGCAATAACAAGACTATTTAAGGTGGACTGTCATTAAAATAATCCTGCTTACACTTCTAGAAAATATGCTGCATGTCTTTGTATGTTTCTTTATGGTTCCTAAAATAGATTGGCATTTTTTTAAAGACAGTAAAAGAAATTAAACTTCAATTTGAAAATTATATTACTCTCTATCAGAAGAGCAACTCTTTCTGTTCAGCATATCCTGTGACATTTTATGTCCTTTCCCCACTAAAATACCTTGACTTTCAACAGGGCACTTTGCATTAAGCAGAGAAACCCCTGAACACCCATAATTACAGGCAGTTGTTAATTATTGTAAGCAGTGCATGATTTTGGAATAATTAAAACCATGAAATCCATTCTGCATTACTGTTCTTATTTGAAAGAGGAATTTTAAAATTAGGATAATTAAGGTGAAAATATCATAACCTCCTCTCTTATTGACAAGTTAAATCACATAAAGGAAGAGTTGGCTGAATTCTCTGTTTCCTTTTGAAATGTTCTCTAAAAAAATGGATGAGCCATAGTTCAGATTGGTGCTTGATGCCCAATTATTTGTGTATGGAGTTGCTGTGCAATGATTGTAGCAACACCTAAACTAATAGCTAGTACATGCTATATTATTAACTTTTGAATATAAGCATAGGAAATGAAATGGACAATCAGAAGAAAAATGAAATTAATATTTGTGAAATTTTACAAATATATGGTAGGGAACCTAATGACTGTTCGTTTTCTATGCCCACCTTCTAAGAAAACTATTTTAAAATTACTAATAAGTAATTTAAAGGGTAGAGCAAAAGAAGAGCTTTCATACAGGAGGAGACTACAGTTCTTTACTGAAGGACAGGGCAGGACACGAGCAGATGCATTGGACACTATTTGCAAAGACCCTTGCCTGGTTTTGATTTTGGTAGTGAGGGGTGAGTCTGTTTCGTTGCACTCTCTATCACCATGGTTTTCTGCAGCAGCAATGGAAGACACAGAATGAGGGGGGAAATACTTCACCGGAAGAAAAGGGAAAAAAAAAGTATTGAAAATACCGTTTTAGGTCCCCAAGAGGTCCTTAAATGAAGACAACACAGAAAGTGGTAAACCCCATTTGTTCTCAGTTCAAGATCTGTCCCTTCAGTGGTGAATCTTCCAGACATGATATAGCATTCTATTTGTACAAAAAAAGGTGAGAGTAATTGCTTTGGTTGGCACTGATCCCACCAAATTTTGAGTACTTAATTGAAGATCCTAATTAGTTGTCCTAGGTTCTTCTATAAATCAATAGAGAGAAACTTCTGGGTGGCAATTCAAGCCTTCCATTAACTCAGTCACTGCAGGAGAAGCAGCCTTTCTCCACTGAGTCTTAATCACCTTTTCACTAACAAATGGTTGTTAGGTTGTTTCACATTATAGGGGTGAGGATAGACACCTAGTTTTGAAAACCAGACTTTTAAAGTGGTTCATTTTTTATTTTCTTGCCATAGCAATATTTTTTATTTCCTCTGTCTGCCTTTTCTACCATTCTTTATATTGACCTGTTCTTAATGTTTGGGTGAATATAGAGGAGTCAAAACTCTGATTCAGAACATGATTTCCAAGGAGGAAAAAAAAGAATGTAAAAAAATATTACAACATCAGTCCTTTAAAACATCTGAAGAAGTCCAGTCTTTTCTTGAAGATCTTTAAACAGTGGCATGAAAGGCAATAGACACCTACTCTCTATCTTGAACTGAGCTCTCTCGTAATATTCCTTAAAGTAATTTGTATTTCTCCTTGTTTTTCTAGGAATCTTGTCATTCTGGGTTTTATATGCACACTGAATTCTCTCTCCCGTTCCCAGCCATAACCTCCCTGCAGATAATAACCTGTGATGGATTCATTTGCTATTTTTGAGCAATTACTTTACTCATTTCTTG
This sequence comes from Mohoua ochrocephala, assembly GCA_013398855.1. Classification (NCBI taxonomy): domain Eukaryota; kingdom Metazoa; phylum Chordata; class Aves; order Passeriformes; family Acanthizidae; genus Mohoua; species Mohoua ochrocephala. The sequence continues at coordinate 96,781 of VZTA01002444.1, read as the reverse complement.
TGTTCCCTGCTTCAAATTCCCTGCTGGTATCAAAGCCTAGAGAGTCTCAGACCTGAAGACCGGAACTGCAGACAGACTTGACAAGATACTGACATCCATCTCAGCTGAACGTTCGGCTGGTGAGATCACAAATTTTCTGTTCCCTGCCTTTAGCACTGGAAAAGTAGTACTTTAGTTTTGATGTGAGGGTTTTGAATTGGTTGGACCAGACTGGGCTTTCACTCTCAGGTCTAGCTCAGGTTGCTTGAAGTGGTACAGGCGTATTTTTTCCCTTTACAAAAGAAGAAGAACATTATTTTTAGGTGCCTGAAGGGTTGGCTGGCTGAGTCACAAACCAACCCATGTAATCAGCTTCAGAACTTAATAGCATTCAAGTGAAGAGGGATGCAGTCTGCAGGATTAAAGAAAGTCAAATGCACATAACAGCTCACTTCAGCTCTGCAATCAGACTTGTATTTATTATTACTCAGGATGTCGTAGTCCAGCATTTATAAAATTTAAATATTAATTTTAGAAGTCTTAATTATAGCAACCAGAATAGTTCTGCTCAAAAGAGTCCCAAAAATAACGTAGCAAGAAGCTATTAGCAATTTACCTGATTGGGGAACAGGTAGAGGTTTAATTAGAAATGGAAAATACAGTTTGCTCCTATTTGCATAGTAAGTAGGAAAGGAATTTGCTCATTTGGGGGAAGTTTTTACTTGTTTTTCATTATTGAAATAATAGGTTATCAACAAATTCACAAAAAATAATGTTCAATGGATGAAGACAAACACATGATTTGCATTGATATATTCCGGATCCTTGTCTATTTTGTTTATCTGTAAATATCAGGTAAACAGATTGCAGTATGTAAACAAAGTGTTTTTACAGTCATCCATTTTTTTGATATATGAAAATAACATAATGTGCTAATTTGTTTCTGAATGGAAATCTAATTTTATTCACGTCCTTCACTGGCAAGTAAACACTTTGTAGTTTTCTACTTTTGTCTCGAACAGCGGTTGAGCAATGAATGGTCACAGGCTGGTTCCGTGGCTGGCATTTCCAGTGGGATTTCCTGTCGTCACATGGCTGCTGGGGAGCTCTCCATACTGACTCCCAACAGCAACCCAGTTGAAATGTATTGCTCTTAATTTCAATGTTATGACTAACAGCACCAGTCCAGAAGACCGTGCCATCATAAATACATAAAAAACAAGGTTCATTGATAATTATTGTAGAACGGAAAGACTGAAGTTGTGATCTGATCAGACTGGGCCGAGTCCCATAGATCCCACTGTGGAGACATCCCATTAAAAATAGACCAAACAAAATAAGAATGTCTGCTCCCCATTTTATGAGAGTACTGTAAAATTTAAATAATTTGTTTTGCATCCCAGAGAAGAACCCTTCTTGATTCTTAACCTCACTGTTTCAGTTAATTCAGATATTTTCCCTCTTTCACGCACTATATTGAACTCAGTCGTTTTCCTCCTGTCTTTAAGGAGCACAGAACATAAGTTCTTCCTTTCTCTTCTTTTCCCCTTTTCTTTTTTCCCCCCCAGTTATCAGGATTTACCTTTCAGGACGTCATTGACAACCCAATGACCCTTTCTGTGAGTTACCAAAGTTGTTATATGTCTGAGCTGTTGTGAGAACTGTTACAATACTGCCCATTAGTCTTAATTTACATTTGATGGATTCAGGGAAATTGTTTTATGATAAATGCCTTGTATCCATCTATCCAGTGTAGTTGTTTGCAGTGCACTGGAGAGAACACAAAGAAATACTTCAAAAATTGGTGTTCAGTGCTCTCCCAAAAAGATGCATATTTATTTACCCGTATTGTCCAAAGAGAAACTCTGCTTGAAGGAAAATGGTTTTATTATTCTGAGAGAACTTTCTATTTAAAAGATTCAATACAGTGGGCTTGAGGGTAGGAAAAAGAAGACCAAGCAGATGAAATACTTTCTAGCTTGGCAATTTTATTATTTTCCCGAGATTGGATTCAAGTAGTAGTTTGTTCTGGGAAGTAATCGCTAAATGCAAAGTAGAATAAGACTTGCAGAGTGTGAGAGAAAACAGTGAGTGGGGGACACTGGAAAATGGAAAACTGAGGTTCGTTCTTCAAAACTAAATCAGCTTCTTTGTGTGCCAGCAATGGACAGCTGGGCTTTTGCATTGCTTTTGTTCATCATGGCCATAAATTTTATTCTGGGCATGAGTTTGGTGGATTTTAGTGGTTGAGTCTCTTCATGAATGAACAATTTCTGATGAAAACATTTAACTGGAGGATTTCTTACTGGCTGAAGACACTAGGGGGGGTTACTTCAGAGCTGAACAATATCAGTGTACAACCAAGAAACCTTGATCATGCTTCTCCCTTAAAAAAAACTGTGGTCACTTTTTTTTTTTCTGCAGCTGAATTAATCAGCAAAGATTCAGTGGAAATGGTGACAGTAAATTGCATAAGCTGTGTGTTGCCCCAAGCCTGGTCTAAATTAATCTTCTCTGAGCTGTGTGTCCTGAATTTAGATCACCATACTGGCCTTTCCTGTAAATATTGTAGAAAATGTAGAATACAAATACCCTGTCAAATACAGCATCAAGATAAATGATCTGTTGCCTCATCTTTAACACAAAACTTGCCTCATAAAAATTGAAGGAGCCTTTCATGCTTTTGGAAATGGCTTCTAATGATCCCTCATAAATTAATCCCTCTTTCTGGAAGTAGAAACCGAGTGAACGTTGTTGATGGCCATCAAAAAGTGGTGCGCTGTACAATTTACACCACCGGTCAGAAGATTACATCAGGACTGACAAAGCTGCATCTGTTACCAAGATTAGTTTACACAGCCCTCACTTAGGGTAGATTTCTATTTTATGCAGGTGTTGAAACAACTCAGCAATGAAAGTAGAGTAAATATACTATCAAAAATAAAAAAGAAATAGTCACCAGAACCCAAATGGCTTTCTCTGACAGTGCTGAATGCACCATCTGTTTCCATTGCATTATAAATTGATATAGAAAATTGCTATGCAGTGCTATTTCTGGGTAGCTTCTCATTTGCATTTGCTTTTGTTAAAAATGGGCCCAACTGAAAACCATCACGCTGAAACCCACTGGACTTTGGAAGGAAGCATTCAAACCAGCCTGGGGTGTTTCAGCCTGAACCTGGATCCACAGCTAAATGGTGCAGCTGCCCACACATGTATCTCCTGTTAAAACACAGCTTTGGATCCAGGCACCACATGGCTTGTCAGATGTTCAGGCTCCTGGTCCAAACTGTCCGCTTTTATTTAGCACTTTAACAATTGACTCATTGTGATGACATAAGGCTTAGCACCTAGCCCCGTTAAATAACCAAATAATCGGTTGACTCGGGCAGCCAATGTGTAATAGCAGCAATAAGGACACTTTCAAAGAGTACCAAGAACACAAACTCAGTTGTCTTCGATTTATTCTGTGCAGTACAATTAAATCACTAGAACACAGCAGGGTAAGCATTTGCCACGGCCATGACTGTGATTAATCTCAATGTAAATCACCATACAAAGCAACCTTTCATCCTGTGGCTGGAGGAAACTGAGTTACAGCTTTCTAACCCTGTATAATAGTCCAAATCACTTGCAGGCAGAAATAGAAAAGCCGGAGAGCTTGTCAAATCTAAGTCGGTGACATATTGTCTCTGTTGGACTCTATGCTGGGCAAGAACAGATGTAAATGAAACTCCTCCCTGACATCCACTTCTTTCCCTGCACTATCAGTTTTGGAGAGGCTTGAGAGACAAGAGATGCAGAGCCAGCTCCAAAAGGTAGGTATCTATGGTGGCTATGTCTGTCCCCATGAGCAGATGTATTGGTGGAGCAAGCATTTTCATGATTTTACTTCACAGCACAAGGAGCTTTGGGTGTCTACTTTATTCCAAAAAACAGCAGCTATATTTCCTGTCCTCTAATAAATCTGAAATAAGATTTTTTTTATTTGGTTTAGTTCTCTCCATTCATTGTTAACTTTATGAGCTTCTGGAAGGAAGAGAAGGGAGAATTCAGCAAAGATTGAATTTGCTCAAAGAAGGTTCTCGCTGCACTGTTTGAGCATGCTGTTGCGTAGGGGTGCTAGAACCAGTGTGAATGCAAAGCTTCCTGTGCTGTCTATTTGTATTTCTGGTACTTAGAAAATTTCTTTCAAAGATACAATCGAGGCGAGGTTGAACCCCTCTCACATCAGTGGGGTGCAAAGGATTGTTTGCACAATTGCTGAGAGGCATGGCAATAATATCCACGCCTCTGCAGGCCAGTAGGAAATGTAATTTTGACAGCAGGCTGGTGATATACACGGCATGTGGGTTCCTGCTGGCTTACCACAGGAAAATTTGGATCCATCATTCCATATTCTGGACTTACACAGCAGCCTGGGAGTCACTGGGCATTAGACCCCGCTTGTGTCTCCAAGGCTGGCAGGACAAGCAAGGAAAATGTTCATTTCTTGTTCCTGTGTTTTCCATCTTCTCTCTGTGTAGACCTTAAATACCTGGGTTCTAGGTTGTTATGGTTTATGCTGCATTGTATGTGGTAATGCAAAAATCCTGATAAATACATAAATAACATATATTTGAAACTCACTCCTCTATGTTCAGTAAAAGATGCTGGTTACTTCTCTATATTATTTGTTAATGAACTGGAATTTTTCCTTGTAAAATTCTTGACTGGCGTTTACTCGTTGATCAAGCCAATACTTTTTAAAATGTTGATGCCAGATTCACCAAAAATTTGGTATTAATGGATTTATATTTTTTTCTTTCTATTGCCATGCCTCACTGATAGAATGCCAGAGAAGGAAGAGATCAAAATTAATAATATATTCATTGAGAAACTGCAGAATCAAACCTGCTATGCATTTACTCCAAAGAACCTGGAAGCACAGAAGGCAGTGAATCTGGAAGCAGGAATATGGGGAATACAAGGTAAATTCAGCATTTGTAGCTATCTGATGTTGCTCTACCTTTTTGACAAATAAAGTCTGAAGGGTACATCGAACATTAAAAATGGTATAGTGAATTTGTTCTGACTGTATCTAAGATATTGGATGACAACATGAATACTGCCATTAGGAGAAAGCAAATGATGCTGTGACAGACCCCGAGATTATCTCAGTTGGCTAGAACGTGGTGCTGATAATGCCATGGTTGTGGGTTCAGTCTCTGGATGTGCCATCACTTAAGAGCTGGACTTTGATGATCCTTCTGAGTCCTTTCTGACTCAGACTATTCTACGATTCCATGGTGATGAACACAAATTATTGTAGATAAATTGGTAATATAATTTAGCCACAGGTTTGTGACAATATGTGGGACCTCAGCTGTTTGACTGAAGGCTGTAATCCCAAATGGTGTTGAAACTGCTGTTGAATTTAATGTTGCTCATTTGAAGCTGGGTCACTGTCAGCTCTCACACCACACTGCACTTGCTGCACGTGTACTTTCTGAAACTTGTGCTTTACAATCTGCCTTCTGGACAACACAGTGTGCAGCAGCCTCAGTGTCAGACTGTTCACAATCTGTGAGATCTATTCCTCTTTGGGAATTGTACTGTCCTATTTCAGTCATATCTGTAGGGACAAGGATGCTGTCTGCTGCAGAAAAGAACTCGGTGGTGTTTCTGCACACTTGTAAAGCTGAGACCACGGGTTGGGCCTGCCTTGTGTCTTCTTTACCATGGCTTGGTCTTGCTGAGCTGTATCCCTTGAAGTGTTTGCACTGGCATATCTGAAAGATGTGAATATCAGAGAAAGAAGTGAGGCTTGCAATGCACTTAGCAGGGCTTTCTTCATAGGTACACTGGGCAAAGGAATTAAAAAACCCCTTAACAGACCTTTTCCTCTTTAGATTGTGCACTTTTCCCATGTTTGAATATTCTGCTTCAGTGGTACTACCCAAGCTAGCTACTGCCTGAAAATGAACAGATTGTGATTTCCAAGGATCTGAGTCACGGGACTAGAAACCCTTCAAGGGGACAAGAGGACACAGATCTTGTGAACATTTAATTAAGTTACATTTATTATATTCCGAATTCTTTTGGGTCAGAGAGCAGGAAAATGGTTCTGTTTGACATTACACATATCTGTCTGCGAGCTTTGAGCTAACCTAACTCCAAGAAATAAATGCAGCTCTAGTCTGTATTCAAGCCTAGACAAGTTTTAGACTCTTTTCCCTGTTTTATACTGTCCATTCCTTTAGAAATGAAAGAAGAGTGTTTGATCATGGAGCAGGACTTCAGATCTCCCGCACAATGTAGACTTGGGCTCAGACCAGTATAACCAGAGATTGCAGGTTACAAGTTTCAAACTACAAGTAAATGCTCTTTCGTTTCCTTCTCTTTGGTTTTTTTTTCCCTCCCAAATGTTAGTTAGCAAGGCCAGTGAAATTTTGCTTTGTGAGCCATGAAATTAATGCAAACAAACCTGGTATCTCATCACAGCTCGTATGGACAATTAAAAAGTTGCAAAGTCTGAAGATGTAAAGGACTGGATAAACAGGGTTTGAGTTTGACTATGCAGTCAAATGTTATAAGATATGACCACAGAGAGTGAACAAATTCAGAGATTTACCTGAAAAATGACAAAAAATACAATGTAATATTTCTACTGGAATTATGTGTATTTCATAAATATTCCTGATTGGTGATTTATTCAATTAAATATATTATGGACCCTGTTGAGCATACTTTTGAAAGGACTGAACATTAGAAGACCTTTTTTTCCCTTGGTTCTTTGTAAAGAGCACTGAGAATTGTTATGCATTTAAATGTATAAAAATACCAGCCTATCTTATTTATTTGATGAAAACAAACCAGTTTCCAGCCCGGTTTTCACAGAATCCTACAATAACCAATACCTGAATGTTTTTAAGGACTCATTTCACAATGGAGACGCTGAGTAAAACAGAGAGAAAATTAATTGTCTGGGGTCACAAAAAGAACCAGTGACTGAGATGTCAATGAAATCAATGCACAGCAGCTTCTTTTTAACGTAAATGCAATTCCATCTTTTAACCTGGTACTGTCCTGAGATCATGCAATACTTGCTGAGGAAAATGCTCAGCCATATTTCCTGTTCTAGATTTGCTGCTAGTAAAAATGGTAGCCATGTTTTGCTAAAGACTCAAAATCTATAGATAGAGATTTTTCTCCTCACTAGAAACTAAAAATAAAACAACTTTTTACCAGTGCTAGAGCAACTTAAAAGTCATATTGATCCTATTGAACAATGAAAGTGTCTGTGTTTATGGCTATCTTACCCATCAACAAAATATTTAGAGAAAAGAAGTTTGCAATCCTCACAGCTGTTGACAGAAGCAGCAAGAAGGTATTGCTAAAACAGACTTACGTTGATAATTTATAAGTTAGTATTTTCTAGGGGACCGTGTCAATCTCTCTTTTACCTCCAAGATGCAGTTGTGAAAGGGCAGAGGCTTTGCTGCCCCCTGATAAGGAGCTGCCAATGTATTCCTCCCTCTTGCATGCAAGCTGCATCAACTCCTGGAGTTCTCAGCAGCTGGGAATAGCTGCTCAGTGCTGAAAATTCAACATAATCAATTTTCCTTTTCAGCAGGTGTCTTTTTTTCCCATTGAGCCTGCAAAGAGTTGGAGGAATAAGATCTAAGGTAGATGTGTTTCAATAGAAATAGACTCTACAGCGTCCCTTAACTGTTTTTCCAGCTCCTGAAGAAATTGAGGCATGCATTCTGTCTCTCAAGACCAATGAGACGATTCTCCAGCTAGCCAAGGGAATGTCACTTAGCACTGCAGCTGGCAGGGTCATCCTAGGAGATAATGTCACAATTTACTACTGCTTCACTCCTATAGAACTGATCCTTTGAAAAAGGGGAAGGTGTTTGTCTGTAAAGTTGGAAGATCTTGTACTGCAGCTACATTTGTTCTACTGAAGTAATGAGAAAAGATTTGAGCTTTGCAGGCTTTCAGAGCTGTGTCTTTTACAATCATTAAGAGAAAACCATGAACTTGAAATCTAATTCTCAGAAATGTTAGAAGCATCTGGCCTCCTAGAGGGTCTTGTCAGCCAGCTTGTGTGGAATTACAGTTACATTTTCCTAATTTTTTTTCTTTCTACTGTTGTAGGGAAGAACACACAAATGACAAACTAGTCTCTTACACGGGGGAGAGGAAGGGAAATAACCACATATACTTCTTCAACAGGAAAAAATAAATAGACTTTTTAACAAAAAAAGAATGGAGAAATTATTTCCTTCCTGAATCTCTAAATGCTGCCCCTAAAAACACAGGGAATATAATAAGTTGGCTGTATCACTTTAAATTTTTCCAAGATAATCTACTGAAAAAAATGTTACCTTCCAAAAAAACCCAATGTAGATAGTAGTAGATTTGAAAATATGTAGATAAATCTGAATTTGTCAATGGCCGTAGAAATGGAAGGATTACCAGTCACTGTGTGATGTAATTTCTAATGTTAAAAACTGGGGGGATAACTGACTAAATACTAAACTGTATCACCTTGTAAGGACACTTTAACAAATCTTTTTATCTTCCAAGAACATTAATGTGTGTGGTACAAGGAAAAATTCCTTATCTGACCCATGCAAAGTCTAGGCAGTTAGACACCTCTGTCTGCACTCTTTCTCTAAAAAATAATAACTAGAGTCAATATTGGGAAAAAACCTCAATAAAATCTTTCTGGGTGCTGAATTATAGACATAGCATTTAGTAGGGGAAATGGTAGATATCTTGAACAGCCCAAATAAAAAAACCTTTATCAAAATAATGTTCATTTCCTTTAATTTAAATTCTTCTGTGTTTGAATCCTGAATGCATGTCTTGATTGGTATTTTTGTACGCAGTCACTTGTACCGTGCTGAATAACTCAAGTTAATATTTTATTTTTGTATGTTGAATGTAATTTATCTTGAACAATATAATCTACTCTTTCATTACTTGGAATAATTTATTACAATATTTTTTCAGTGTTTGATTAGATGACATTTAACACTGAATTCCAAACCTGTCACACTGTCTCTTTTAGGCATAATTTTGCAAATGCTTACAAGCAGGCATCATTTGTTCTGTGTAGCTCAGTTAACTGTGCTGTAAGGCACCTGGTAGCAAGCTCTGTGAAATGTTTGTAAAACTAGGACTTCAAATTTTAAGCATTTAAGCAAAAAAGTTGCACAATGCCATGCAAATTTAGAATTCTATTACTTTCACATTATTTAATGTTAAATAAGTACACTTTCCACTATATATTAAATTACAGTTTTTTGTGGGGGATAATACACAGTTGAAAAGGGACATTTCTGGAATCTAGGAAGGGGCTCAGTAGTTTAGGGTCATAGCTTTTGCACAGCTTGTATTTTCATACAATGCAGTCTTTAGAGATGATAATTTGCCAATGTTTTAACTCTTAAATCTCTTCTATGTTTATTGATGGACTTAATGCACTCTTCTTTTAGTAAATAATTTGATTTGTACGTTTCATTCGCAAGGTATTCCTGTGCTCTTAACTGTGACTCAGGTACCAAATCAAGTGATCCAGTGTATTCTTCTTATGTCTCTTCATCGGTGTCCTTCTGCCCCTTTTCTGCTTAGTGATAATTTGAGAGAATTGTAACCTTGTTTTTATGTATGCCTTTATGGTACTAATATTAACAGTAAAGTGGTGGAGACGCTGCCTAATTCTTAAATTTCAGATCTATTAAGTGTCTGATCAATAACTTTGGGCAAATCTCTGCAGTTGTCCAAGTGAGTGGAGCTTTGTGTGAAATCTGTTGGTTTATCCCAGCCAAACATCGTGTCCACAGCATCTGCATCTGCCCTGTTTTTTGTACTCTGATGTAGCAGTGGAAATAGTTTCCAAGCTAGTGTCCATAGCTGGTTCAAAAATAAGTAAAGGTTTTAAATCAAATTCATAAATACAAGTACATTTCTGAGGACAGGAGTCACATTTGGGACAGTTGTGCTCCATTGTGGGCTACTAATCATATGTCATGAATCTCCTAGCATCTTCTGGTTGACTGTAAAAATGTTCATGAGTCTCAGATGTTTTAATTGTTTGAAATGGAGCAATTATGCATCTAAGAATTACTCCTGGACATGCCAGTGAGGGGGTGTGATGGGAGGAGGATTTGTTATGATTTGCAAAAAGATTGTCAGCCAATATAATAATTGAAACCGTCCAGCAAGCACCCACTATCAAATCTGAGAACACATAAACCAAACATTTCACCAAAGATAGCCTGAAAATGAGTTTTCGAAACTGTTCCAGGAGAGCTTACACATGGCAAATGTATTAAAGAAAATGAGACTTTGCTTATGAACAATTCATAAATCTAATAGAACTAAGGTGGTAACTAATAACACTCATGCAAAAGAAAGTGATAGCTCTATTAGCTTCCAGTCAGCAAGGTACCTGCAAAGTTCTGCATATGGCCCATCTCTTCAACTCTGTCCTTATTTGGCTTCTGCACAATTAAAATGCAACTGAAATGAAAGAATTTGGTTGACAGTTTGTCTGGGTAGCCCTAGGCTCTTCTTCATGTAATGAGTGTTTTTTGGCTTCATGAAGTATAGGACAAGAAACAGAATCATAGAATAGTTTAGGTTCGAAGGGACCTTTAAAGGCCATCTACTCCAACCCTCCTGCAATGAGCAGGGTTATCTTCAACTAGACCAGCTTGCTCAGAGCCCCATCACACCTGGCCTAGAATGTTTCCAGGGATGGGACATCCACCAGCTCTCTGGGAAAGAGAGGTTGCCGTTGTTTTACCACCCTCATGATGAAAAATTTCTTCTGATGTCTAGTCTGAACCCACATGCTTTTAGCTTAAAACCAGTTCTCCTCGTCCTATCACAGCAGGCCCTGCTAAAAAGCCTGTTCCCATCTTTCTTATAAACCCCCTTTGAGTACTGAAATGCTCCTTCTAGAAGAGCTTTCTCTTCTCCAGGCTGAACCCCAACTCTCAGCACACAGAGCAGTTCCACAGACGTCCACCATGTAAAACAAAGGATGTCTGTGCTTTTCCTGTATTTGTATGAACAGCCTCTGTGGTTTTGCACATGAGATGATAAAACCACACAGAAGATGGCTCTGTTAGGATGTAGGAAAAATTTAACCTTGGGAGTTATCTGTGTATTGTCTGCCTTAGTTAAGTGCTCCTGATCTTCAAAAGCAGATCAGAACATTTCCTTTTTCCTATGTTTTTGATGATGCCAAGTCTGATTCTTTCCTTCTACTGTGATTTTGATTGTAAATTTACTTACCAGTTTTTCTTCCTGCATTCGTTTCCATAGAGGCCTGGGGTTTTTTTTTCAGTAAAGGGAAAATCATCCTCAGCTATTTAAATGTTGTGAATATTTACTGAGCACCATTTTACTCTGTTGAAATTTTCTGTGCTATTTGATACTTATTTTTAGTTTCATCCATTATTTTTCACTTGTTTTAGCAATCACAGTGATTTATGTTTTCCCTCTGCTTTCAAAATGTGTATTTTTGAAACAGATTTTGTTTTGAATATGCTTGAATGTTTAAACCTATGGGAGCATATCAAGGCTGTTTTGTATACTCTATTTCTCTAGGAAAGATGCAGAATATTTAATCTATTTCTACTCTTCAGTTACTACAGCATTAATGCAGTTCCTGCATTTTGGTGATACCCTGTCACCGGCCAGAGCCCCAAAGTCTTTCATTTTCATTTTTATGAAGCAATGTTCCTGGCCATTCAGTCTTGCAAGACAATTCTTTTGCATTTGTGAGCTGCTCTGGAAATTGCACAGCTTCTAAAATCAGACCTGTGGCAGAGCTGAGCAGCTCCAGAGGGAAGACAAGGAGGTGCACTCCCTGAGAGAAAAGACTCCTGGAAGCAGGGTTGTTTTTTCTCAAGGAGACTAAAGAGAGAGGCGCAGTGACAGTTTTCAAAATATATAGATTGTTTTAAGATCTAAAGGAATGAATTATTTTTCATGTCCAGAAGGATACAAAGATTTAATGGCCTGAAATTGCATCAAGGGAAATCAGATTAGGTAGTCAGAAAGCATTTCTCGTGCAAGGAGAGTTAAGCACTGGAAGGGGTTACTTGTGGAGGTTCGGGCACTTTCCCCACAGGAGGCTTTTTAGCACAGGTTACATTAAACATTTTCAGCCAAGGTTTCCCTATAACTCTGTTAATGCAACAGAGTTGGGAGGTGGTCCTAGACAAACAAGAGCCTGAAGCAGATCAAGTGATCAAGGGCAAACACTTCTCCAACGCCGAGGCCAACAGTGCATGTGCCAAGCTGAGCAGGTGGACTGAGCGAGCACATGGCCTCTGCACCGCCCATCTACTGCTGCTTCCCACAGGCTTCAGTCTGAGCTCACCTGGCTGGTAAAGGCAATCAAAACCATAGATAAATACAAAGCTGAGAGAGCTTTCTTTTTTTTTTTTATTTTTCTTTTTTTTTTTCTTTCAGTTCCTCTAATTATAATTTCAGAAGTACATAAATGTGTGTACAAAGTGCTAATTTAGCCGTGGCCTCAGCTTTGTATAATCTGGATATAGATAGCAGGTCAGCACAGCTTATGTTCCTTCGTGACCTAAGGAGATGAAGGAAAAGCTAATAAAGCAAAGATGATGAGGTGAGGTGTGTGTATACGTGTACACATAAACACTGGCCAGGTTGCTTACAATTTGCTTGTAGGGATCAAAAAGTGTGTACTTAAGGGTTTCCACATTTTCCAGGACTTGTTGAAATGCATAGCTTAACAGGTCTCTCTTCTCAAATTAGTTTTTGCACAGTGCAAATCAAATTTAAATTTCACAAAATTATTAATGGCTAAATGAGGGCTACTGAGAGATGACAATGTCCTAGATGGTTGCAAATTTTTTCCAGTGTCACTGTCTATGTCTCTGCTCCAATGCTCTGAAATGAGTCAGTAGTCAGCTTTAATTTGTTCAGTTTAATTAAATTCCACCTGAATAAATGTGCTGCGCAAATGCTGAAATTTCCTGGATGATGTATGCAGCTGAGATCTAATTTGATAGTAGGCAGACCTAGATTGTAAGCTACTCTCTTCCAGAAAGGTGTGCTCCATGTAATTACTTAAATAATAATTTAGATGAACTTGTAAGGATAATTATATAAAGAAGGCAAAGCAAAATTGCGCACAAAAATCTATTTTTGAATAGGCCATCGTTATTCTTAGAATGACAAAGATCATCAGTACATCAGAAGTACATTTCACTTTCAAAACACAGTCCTGCTAAGTGTAGCAGCTTGTTTACTCAGTCTCATATTGTCCTGCCTACCTATTACATTAATTAAACAACTAGTACAGTAATCAGATAGAACAGTATATTCTGCAAAAATGTCTTGCCTTTGGTAGAAAGACATTGATGAATTATATTTTTGTATATGATCTGCAATGTGAGGAATTGAAATAAAAGCCAGATCATTGTCCTTCTCTTTTTTTTTTTATTTTTCTTGGACCAGAAATACTCCCTCTCTCCCAAAAATACTCCCTCTCTCCCAAATCTCCTGGCCCTAACTTGACTGATGGAAGCGTGCTGCCCAATATATCATTCTTATTTAGGCAATGAGGAAGCATGGATACACATCAGTCAGGTAACCAGTGCTCACAGGGGCTGGGTGCAAAACTTGTCCTTTCCAGATGGTTCAGAAATTCCTCTTCTCTTATGCTGCATTTTACAATATTGACTCCCCTTCAGGAGCTGCATAAAGTTCATTCCTGTGTATGATTTTACAGTACCTTACTGTAACTCTCAAATTAGTGTAATTATCTGAATCTTTCCATGCGTGGAAATTCACATAGACTCCATTTCCTTTCTACATGCTCCTAAGGTAATTTTCCTGTTACTTTTATTAATTTTAATTTTTTTTCCTTTTGAATCCTTGGTTTGCAAGTTCTGTTTAATCTAGAAGAGTTTTCCAAAGGATGAACTTTATTGCCTGAAAGTTGCAAAGCAGAGTTGACCAAAATTAGTGGCAGATAACTGACTAGTGATTTAAGTGGTTACTCTACTTCCCCTATACATGTTTATCTAAATTCCTGTAGGTCAGAAATTTCTGTACTGCTGTAGACATAAATTTTTAACATATATTCTCATTACGGTGGTATTTTTATTGCAAATTTAATTAAAACTTGCCTATACTTTTACTGAAATTTAGAGGTAGTCACAAATGTTTTCATATTTATAAAACTTAGAAAAATTAACACCAATTGCTAAGAGAGAAGCCCTAGATAATCTTTTCACCTTCAGACACAGAAGAAAGAGTCTAAGACATGGAAAATGCTTGTGTTTCTATAAAATTCCATATTTTTTTACATAAAGATAACAGCTGCCAATTTAATTTTCCTCCAATTTCCTAGATTCTTTTCACATGTGAGAGGCCTTGCAAATCATGGTTGGTATAGACACATAAAATTTCATAAAGGTTTTTATTTGCATGTTGAAAATAAAGTCCGAATTACTGAGTGCAAGACTTGGAACAATTTGCTCTAATCCACAGATCATGTCTCCTGGGAAATTTTCCAGACTACAGGTGTCCAAAGTTAGCTCCCCCTTGAGGTCTCTTTATCTTTCTGAACCTTGCACACCCTTCGATGTAAATGCCATTCTGCATGTGGTGGCACTCCTAGGTGCAATGGGAAGAGGAAAAGAAAGGAGTGGCTCCTCCTGGAGTGCTCCAGACTGATGGCAGCTCAGAGGGAAGGAGTACACTGGCAGTGTGCATGCAGAGAAGGGGAAATAAATAAAGAGGGGCAGTGGACAGAATATTGGATAGCCTTGCCATCTGGTTGGATAGGCCATAAAGCCCCATGGTTTAATAACCAAAATTTGCAGGTGGATATTCCAAGAGGAGTTTGGAAGTCAGTGAGTGCTCTCAACAGTTGCTTCACCAAGGAAAGAGTGAAAGACTTTAAAATAGTATTATGCTTTGTGTTGAGAAAAATTGATTGATTTGGTTACTACTAACAGGACCAAATGCAATTCCTGGAGTAAAGTAATAAATATTGGGTTTAGACACCACTCAGAGATCAGTGAAAATTAAATTGTACGGGTGCTCAAAGAGCTCCATTTTTCAGTATTTCCTCCCCAAAGGGCTGTGTGCTTTTGCATTGGATTAGTGTAGCCACTCAACCTGAGGCACATTTAGTTGATTCACTCAGGTGACTGTAATTCCTTCTCCCTGAGCTACATCCTATTCCCCACTTCATGACACGACTATTAGTTTTGTTCTTTATAGAACTATTAACAAAAATGAGAAAGAATCTATTACTCTGTTTAACTTCCTATTTCTACTTTGTTCTCCCACTCCGATGCGGTTTTCTCAAGTAATTTAATTCATTCTGTAAGGAATAGGGAGAAGTGGAATTTGCTCAGTGCGTCCATCTGCTTTACTAAGAGGTGTGGGGTTAGATTTTACTTTAGTTGTTATGTCCCTTAAACCTGCATCCACACTGCACTTTGTCAGCATGAATTTCACACTGGCTTCCTTTCTGAGATTTACTGGGCATCCTTGGAGACAAACCTGGGTGCTCCATGTTTCTTGTTTCCACCAGGAGGGAAAGGGCTTGGAGCAATAGTTCTCTGGCTAAGGAGTATCAAGGAACACCAAGTATGGACACAAGACAGTCTCTCCCTCAAAAGAAACCCTACAACAAACTAAATTAGTGATGTAGCGGCACCCACTGAGCTCACAAGCAGCTTAATTTAATTTTCCTGGATTTTTGGTTTGTGGCTTACCGTTGTGTTTATTAGGGGCTTCTGGAAACTGAAGATTACCCTGGTTACTGCCAGTCAAAGCCTGACAAGTGCTACATGTGTTTGTAATTAGGTGGTCAAGCTCAGCTGGATATATCTGGGAAAGATGGTAAACAGCTTAGGATGGAAGAAGTGAAAAGGATAAAGTGTTGGTGCCTGGCTGGATGTCACTGGGTAGGGATGCACACTCTCCTTAAGGAAGGGGGCGTGCCATAGGTGTCATAGGTGTGATGTGGGGAAGGAGACAAGGGAGGGCATGCACAACAGCTGAGAAAAGTCTTGGGAGTTCTGGGATATTGTAAGAGAACCATCACCCACTAATTTTAATAAAGGTCAGTGTCCTGTCATTTAACTCGACTGTAAATGTAGATATCACTATCATTTGGTACTGAAGAGAGAAATATAACAAAGTTCTAATGCTCTAATTAAGAGAGTACTTTTCTAGCAATGCTAAAACAACTCCCTTACTTTTCTTTCTTTGTAATCAGTTAATAATTGTGACATTTTTCTTGGCTTTAACTGTGTCTCCCTGAAGGCATGTTAAAGACCTCCTGTGATTACAGCACTGGGAATCATGTTCCTGAAATGATGGTAACAGAGACACTTACTAAAATTTGGCCCCTGCTGTTTTTAGTTTGTCAAGACCACACTTTGGCAAAATTTAAAATAGAATTACACTATGCCTGACAACTAGAAATTATGCTATAGCCCAAGTGTTGGGTGAGAATTAGAGAAGCAAGTATGGACTGTCATAACATCTGAAAACAGAAGTGATGGTGGATTGCTTGATGGTGCATTTAACAGAACGTTGGTTTTGTGGCTGGTGTAAAGCAGATCTCTCGGCATACTGTGTACACAAAAAGATCATATGGTGCACTGTGCCATTTGCAAGGCATTTGCAGTGTTTATCTGCTGTTCTCGAGTCTCTGGTGAAAATATGATGCCACTTTCTCTAAGCCTGTCCACCTGAACAGCATTATAAATGAACACTCAACATGACATGTATCAGAAGAGAATAGAATTGCTATTTGACTGCAACCGGTTTACACTGTCTCTTAAAATCAGAAGCTTGTGTTTGTTTTGTAACTTACACAGCAATTCTGTTTTCACCTCTAATGTTTATATCCCTTTCCCTTTCAGGCAACTGCAAAGACCAGAAAATAGCCTTTGTGAAAATGCTGCTGAGATTTAGAGCATCAAAGCAATCTCATTATCAGTTTACATCCCCGGTTGGAAATCGGAGATTGTTCAGCACATCAAACAGTAGAGTGGGGGCATGTAATGTGCAGCCCAAGGGCCAGATGAGACCTGCTGAGTCATGTGCTGCGGTCTCCAGCTGCCCTCTCCCTGTATCTGAGGGATGGGGACAGAGCAGCAGAGCTGCTGGCTGGTGCTGCTAATGAACTTGAACCACCACACATTATTTTCCATCTGCATGCCAAACATGGTTATATGCACTTGTAATAAAGATCGATTGTTTCTATGCAAACTGGTCGGGGCCCTCGGGCTCCTGACAAGGAACCTGGATAAGCCTCAGGGCTGCAGAAGGTGATCCTCTTGCTAACTCTGAAGTGAGTGCATGGAGTTAGGGGCTGCCTTGCAGAGTGAGCCTGGGCTGCTCGTTGCTTAAGAGCAATAGAGGAGGACTAAGAGAACCCCCTTTAGTCCACCTTTCACACTCAGCTCTTGGGTACATGAACAAGAAGGGAGGGAAGGAGTATTCCCACTGTATAAATTCTCACTGCCTCAACCCTTTGATTTCAGCAGGCATGTACATGTAAAACCTCCACTACATCACTGAGGTCTTCGTGATGGATCTGCAAATGACATTACACTTGTCAAATTTTTATGCTGTGGAAAGAATTTTAATTATTTTAATTACTGTTTCTGAGTTACTGGGAAATATACTCAGAATCTTTCATTAGTGCATCCAGCTGTGCAAATGAAATATATAATCAATATAAAATGGTTTTGTCATACCCTGTTTGAACAACGATCTGTGATAGTTTAAAATTCAGAGGGTTCTTCTGTGATAAAGTTCTATTAATGCTTTCATTAACAAGAAATTACATTACAATGTCTGTGGGGCTTACTTCAGTGAAAGGACAATTTCTTTGTTGGTAATTTCATTTTGACGTTACTCCCCTCTATTCAGCTTCCCCCAAATGACATTTTTCTAAAAATCAGCACTAATGCAGTAGTTAACCTTTCTCAATATTATTTAAGAAGATAATGCGGAGCTGCAGTCACACAAATAATTAAACCTTGAAAGCCTCCATTTTACTCACTGCTGCAAAAGCACAGCACAACTTCCACCACATTCTTTATTTCACAGATAGTACTTTTAAAATGGCGACAATGACCTTGAAGTTATAGAAGAGAGTTGGCTGGCTGACATAGAGTGTGTGAAGATTATTTTTTGTATGGGAAGGAAGCACATAAAGATATTGTCAAAGCATTTGTACCAATTGCATTTACTTTTAGCAAGAATTTGAATGTCCTTTACATTATTTCTTTTATGATAAAACTAATTTTGAACAAGATATGAGGGAGGGGTTATATGACTCTGCGAGACTGAAAGGTGCACAAATAATTTACTCAAGATAGCCCTAAATTTTCATTTATTTAATTTATTTATTGTCACAAAAAAAGCCACAAAATAAATGTCTTTTCTCTTTGGGGGTTAAAATCTGAGTGTGACCCCTCTCATGCAAATTATGTCTTTGCCTGGGGAAAGCAAAGTGTCTATGTTGTGCTATGATCCATTGGGGAATTATGAATGACAGGTACTGGAAACTGAACTTCCACAGGGTAAAACACTGGGATTATGCATCAGTCTTGACTTGCAGCATAACTTCAAAAATGAGGTGAAAGTGCAGGGGTTTTGGTGTCCTGGCAGATTTTATTGCCATAAATCACTTCTTCAGTGTCTCCCAAAAGTGAAATGTTCTTGAAAATGGGCACCTATAAAATGATTAATTCATGTTACGTCTTATTCTAGTTTCCATTTATGAGGTTAGAGTGTTTTATTTGCTGGCTGTTGTTGACAGTCATGGGGGATAAAACCCTTCAATTTCATTCACATGAAAGATGAAATTCTTACCCAGTCACTTGATTCTAGGAGCTCTGACCAACTATAGAGAGACACTTAATAATCAAATCCCTAGAAGTGACATGGCTGCTTCTGTTACAGGATTTTCAGCGAGAATGAAAATAGTTCTGGTGCATTATGGCCAGTGAATGAGAATAGATTCTGTGTTGTCCTAAATCCCTTTTGATCTGCTCATAACAACAGATCTTAATGATATTTGAGTGAACGAGCTGGGGATTTCTTTCCTCTAGATAAATCCCAGTGTCACAGAAGGATGTTGATACTGAAATTGGTCAGACAGAAACTTTCTAACACGGTTTTGAGCATAGAAAGCAGGCATTCTTTATTGCAGCTTGCTGGGCACTCGGAGGGTACTTCCTCTCATCGAGCGCGCCAAGAATCTGGTGAAGGGTTTTTATCACACACACAGGAGAGCTGAAACGAGCATCCCAGAGATGTTCTCTAGTAACTTTCACATGGTTACAAGCTACAGAAGACCACGTAATCAGGGAATCATACCGTTCCTGAAAGGCTATGTACCAACATCTGTAATTAAAATTCTGGTAGAAAAGCATCACGCCACTGAAATTTTTTGGTCTAAGCATGCAGTTTTCGGTACACAGAGAGGTCAGATGGCCAGCTTGCTGCCAGCAGTACTCTGCACTATTTTCAACCACATTCTTAAAAAGCCAAAGCGCACTGCATAGGTCTCAGTTCATTTTTTAAAAGGCAGAAAAAAATTGGCAAAACATAAAAGGCTCAAGTATCTGCATATCAACCACACAACAGCACAGTGTAAAAAAGCAACGAAATACTTTCTTAATGCTTCAAGAAGTTCTTGCTCTACTGTTCTACCAGACTATCCTTTATTGATGTCAGAGAGATCTTGAGAAGCGCCAAATACAAGCCTTTCATTGTGTTTAGCAATCGTGGATGTCATAGAATGAAGGTAAGTATTAGGAATCGGCATGATCTAAAAGCCACTCAAATTAAAAATAAAGAATGCATAATTTTTATAGAGGATCATGCCAGGAAAATAGCATTGAGAAGTAATGTCTGTGTCTGAACGCAGAGGACTCTTTGAAAGCAAAAATAAAGGGATATAGCAAAGCAATGAATACAATGAATACATCAAAAGAACCCAACAAGAATGATTACATCGAATCAAAAAAAGTTTAAGTATTTTAAGGTGCAAGACAGATCAAAGGCTTCTTAAAGGTATCAAAATCATGAAGCCTATAAGGAAATTAGGATGCTAAGAAGCAAAGATAAGTTAATGAAAATGTACATACCGCCATTGAAAGTGGAAAATTAAATACAGTGTTCTTGGTTAAGCCAAAATATTTATTACTAATAATCCTTTCATCTTTCATTAGGTGAAATTAAAATATACATAACACCTGAAAATTTATGATATTATTAAATTTGCCATCACGGTTATGCAGAACAAAAAGGCTAACTTATAATTGCTTAAACTTCATTGAAGGTGAAAATAAAAGTAATGGAGAAAAAGAAATCAAGGGCAAGATAAACAGTGAGAAAGCCTCTGACTTGGATTCCGGGGAGTGGAATTAAGCATTTTACTGGAGTTTTTATATTGATGCTGTTGCTAGAGCTAGCTCAAACAGAACTAGGCTAGAGGAATGTTTTATGGTGTAATCGTAGTGGTGAAAAAATCCACGTTTATGAACCATCTGTTCTGTGAAAATATTTTGGTTCACTGAGGTGATTCTACAAAGTTTTGTTTTATAAAATTATCGTTTTCTCCTGCTGCTTCTTACCTCAGTATCAGCCTAAGTAGTGTTCATCCAGGAAATAAGAAAGATATAAAAATATTTGCCTGAGAAGGGGCTTTTAAACACAATTTGTCCTTTATTTTTGTGTGAAAACCAGGAATTAGAAAGCAAAGGGATAGACTTTTATAAAGTAAGGTTAATGTGACCTTTTTTCTGTTAGGTTATCTAGACTAAGCTTCCAAATCACTCTCTTACCCAATCCCCAGGAACGCAGCGCTTGAGGGTCTTGAAGACATCCCTTAGTTCCTTTAAAACTGGGCCATGACAGGATCCTGCTTCATATTTATCACCAGAACAATATGTATGGATTCCATGTTTCTCTTTCCTTCCTGGCACCCTCTCTTTTGCTTCGCTGTGCATGTGGTTGCTCAGTGTGTGGCAAAATGGCATCTTCTGCAAGGATAACTAAACAGTCACTGTGATTCATCAAACAGGCTGGGGGAGGGGGACCCACGACACGGAGGAGGGAGTGAGATTTTTTTCTGTTTTGAAGGTATTAAGAGTACACGTGTGTTTCACAGACCAGGAAACTGCGATAGAGGGACCTGAGAGACACTTGTCGAGGCTGATGCAGTCTGCCATGCTCTTGTTGGATAACAACCAGATTGTAGCTCCACAATTCCAAGAAAGAAACAGAAGCAGTACGAAAGTATAGTCTGCATCCATTTGTCCATTATCACTAATGAAATTAAATAACACATATGGGGACCACACTTTTGAAGAATAAATACACATTAAAATTCTTAACAGTGTGAAGATTAAGACAATATGGTTTTGTCTGAAGCTTTCATCCAGGGAAAAAAGAGCTTCCTGCTTCCTTTAAGCAAGATTAGCTGGAAAAATCCTATCATATACCTGGAATAAAGTCTGAGTGGCAACAGGCAAATATTTTAATATGGAAAGATTTTTATTGGTTTTAATTAAGCAATGGCATTTTTGTTGAATGTGTTAAATCTTTAATTACCACCCACAAGCACTAAACATGACGTGAGTTATTTACTGAGTCACTGAGAAATACATTTCAAGATTTTCTTATGAATATTTCATATAGAAAAAACAGGTCCTCACTGGAAACAACAGTGATTTTTAGAAATATAAGTGTTTCAGGTCCTGATTTGAACCACGAGGAAGGCAACTGAAAGAATCCCAGAGGCTTCCATGGGAGTTGGCTCATGTCTTTAGTGAGTATTAGAGCTTATAGTAGCTAGAAAAATGTTTTATTATGACTGACAATGTCCCAAAAAATAAAAATCTGTCACCAGAGTGCAGCCCTGAGTATGTGTCTGAGGGCTTTTGTGATTCATGTAGGAGCTAGATTATGGTGATGAGAGCTCAGAGCAGCAGGAATTGGGGCAGGAGCCCAGAGCTGAGTAGAGCTGGTGCTCAGGCAGCTGGGAGAAGCCTCAGGGTGATGTTGGTGCTGGGAGCTCTGTGCCCCATCCACAGTTTGCCACGTGGACTCCTCCAAAGGGGTCATCAGTGAACCCAAGTGTGAGAACCTGTCTCTGTCATCCCCTTTCTGTGGATATCCCTTCTGATAAAATACAGACTTTTTATCTGTAGGACGGGGAATTTATTCTGTAATCAACTGTTTCTACTTCTGTTGGCACAAGCCCAGGTGGTAGGCCCTCTAAGCCGAAAATCTGCCAACTGGGAAGTTATAATAGGAAAAAGCAGCTGCTGTTTTTCATTCTAAAATCCTGGGCATACTGTGGAGCCCAAACTGTGATCTTAAGTTTTCTTTTCCCAGCAGAAGGCTTAAAGATGCTTGAAAGTATCAATACTGCTTGATCACCGCACAGAGATTATACCTCCAAAAACATGCAGGGTTTGTTTAAGACTCAAAGATACCTCTCATATGTGGTCCAGGTATGCAATTTTAGCCTCTCGATCGTGTTTACCAGCTCTTTCATGAGAGCAATCATCAGTCAGAAAGGAGGAACTTTACCCACACTCCTGTGAAGTGTAGTTTTCTTTATTTAGGTCTCGTTTACAGAGTTTTCATGAAAGAATAAAAAAACACTTAAAACTTGATGAACGCAGGATATGCAATATTTCAGAGGAAAGAAACTTGTCTCTGTATCTACAGGGCTTGTTCATAAGGGTTCTCATCTGACCCTCCTTGCTGGAGTCAGTAACATATCTGATAAATCTGGCATATTCAGCCAAATTCTAGCTAGTAACTTCTGTGAAGAAAACCACCTTATCAAAAGCCTTAAAAATTACCTAGTTCTGTTCAACATCCTTCACCATTTTGAAGCAGTGACTCCTGCAGAACAGAAACAAGAAAAACAGTTATTTGAGTTATTAAAAGCCTGCTATGTAAAAGCTTTCAGTGTGTTTTGAACTCTTTGGCTCTACTTCAGTTCAGGATTTTCAGCTTTTTACAAGATCAGGTCCAAGGCATAAGACTAAGCACTGCATCTGTGGCTACTTCATTTAAAGTTAAAACAAAAAGAACCATCTAGAAATCCTGATAATGATAGCACAGGGGAGACCAAGATGGAAGCATTACTTTGGATTGCTTGTGCCCTGTGCTGCTAGAGATAGCATCTTCCTATTTTAAGTGACAATATGCCATTTTTTCCTTCCGTGGGGAAAATGTTACCACATTGCTCTGCGAGTAGCTTTTCCCCAACCAATTTCCAGGACAATGTCTAACATCGGCCTCTGGAAGTTTCCTCCCATTGAAATTCAGCATGAAGTTTACTGCAGGGACGATATCTATCGTCTGATTGTGGTCCACCGAAATTAAATGATAGCCTTCTATTCAGTTCATTATGCATGAAATTAAGATAGAATCCAGGAGAGATAGTGGAGTTTCAAATGCGTGGGAGAGCTGGGGAGTGGGAACTCAAGGCAGAGGATATTGTGGCAAGAATTTGGGAAAAGAAGCGTGTGCCCGTACAACCTTTTGGAGTGAGACACAAGGTTTTGTGCCTCATTTCTAAGCTGGCCAGGCATTGCATTCAGTGCATCATCGTGCTTCAGCTAATGAATCCTGCTGCAAAATAGATGAGAGCTAATTGGGCAGGGCATCTTAGATCAGATAAACCAGGTCTGGGACCTAGGGAACTTAGTTTATTAGGACAATGGGCTAAGATAACAGGGAGTGACGTTTTTAAGAGGTTCTAGAAAATAAAGTGAAAATGGAATTAAACACTGTTATATAGCCATATATAACAGTGTTATAACATATATAACACTGTTATATAGCCAGGAATTCTAAATGGAAATATTTCTGACATTAGTCAGTATCTCAGTGTTTGAGTTTGCAATATAACCTTTGTCTTTTAGGACTGGATGTACGAGTACTTATACATATGTCCCTATCTTGGTTTGGGACAATTTAAGAAGAACACTCTGTACCTTTTAAAGTAAAAAGCAGATTTATAGAGTATCATATAATTCAGTATGGCAAGTACATGACAATGGACATATGACAAGTATACGACAGATGGAAGCACTGTAAAATCTGCCTCTATCATCCTTTCACTTTGTCGTGCTATGGAACTGCTTGGTTTTATTTCCTCTGCATGGCACAATTTATTTAACTTCCAGGAGTCTTCTGCCTACACGTAGTGGTTCCTTTTTGATGAAGCAGAGATACAGAATTTCACTAGAGAGAGAGAGAGAGAGACATACATGGCTCTTTACTGAGCAATTTATTTTTGCCCTTAAGTTTCAGGATGGTTATGATTAAAAGAATACACTTCTCCCTTATGTACAAAAACTGTCTTTATAGAAGCATACACATATATGCATTTGTGCGAGGGGTAATCAAGAAGCAGTGCATGAATTAATTACTCACAATATTCTAATTGGCTATCCCAAGAATGATGGTTAATCTTTGATTAGACTTCCAACTAATGGTTTAGAATAGGGACTACATATTTCATGATATATAGGATAAATCTGTATTTAGGTTTGCAAACATTAGCTCTATTTCTAAAATTTTAAATGTGGTCTTAGATCCTTTGAGGAGGAGTTTAATATAAATAACGTCCTCATGTGTCTTTCAAATCTAATTATTGATGAGTAGTGCCCTCAGTCATTTTAACATGAATATTCCTAGTCTACGAAAGGTAACGATAGAAATGCCATTCTACATCTAAAGAAAGATAGCAGCTTTGCCAAAGTCCACAAGGAGCTTTAAAAAAACCATGTTTTTCAAAAATATCAGTACTATACACATATGCTTTTACTATTGTATATTTGAACCTTAATACACATTATTACATGTTATTTTATTATGGTCACAGACTTTTCACTGTAACTAAGTTATAAAGACGTTCTAGGACTTCAGTCTGTAACACACCTTATGCAGTGCAACGTACTCAGGAGTAGTATTTACATTAAATATTGATAATTCTGATATTCACCTGTCAGATATTCATAGGATGATGTCTCTATCTGTACAGCAGGTGCTTACTTACGGCAGAAAAGTGGTGGTCAGTACCAAGTTAAAGGTAATGTCAATTTTTAATTTTCAACCACTTGTCCGTTTAGCACCCAACTATTTGGGAGCCGGATCTTTGCCACAATCTCTTACGTTCTTATCAGAAGGATGCCTTGGGGCTGGTATGGTCTAAAAGAAAATAAGAGTTTTATGTAACTTACATCTATTAGAAATGTATCTCCATTTCTAAATTTTTCTCTCTTCTTGGGGGCATGTTTGCCATGAGCTCTGAATTCTGTTTCCACTTCAACATATTCACTACATGTTCTTGTTTGAGTGCCTTCTGTGCTGAGTCTGGGAGCATGACTGCTTGGGAGAGTTATATATTCTAGAGTCTCCTTTCAGCTGCCATCATGTTAGTGGCTACAAGAAAAAGCCTGCTGGGCTGCTGGGTGTAGTGACATTTTAGGTTATTTGGCAATAGTCGCCATACTTTTCCTGTTTCTTATTCAGGAACTGCAAAAACCTAATTAATGTGAAGGGTGCTCTTGTAGTCATCCCACCCCAGAAAGAAGCCTGGGGGTTTTGCCCCAGATTCTCATTTGTTCTGTGGATCTGTATCCAAAACAGCAGTTTGGATCCGAGATCAGGAACTCTGTTAGAGAATGAATGCTGCCAAGGAAAGTGCTGCCTGGTGATTGTAATAACATTTATAGAAAAAGACATTACAATTTCCACACAGTGCTCCCCATGACTCCCTGACTTAGCACAGTGGCACCTCTGTGAGACAAAGAAACTGCAGAGTTTTCTTTCCCGGGGTCATTCAGAGAGTGAGGGCTCAAAATGGCACATAACTCTTCTGAGGCTGGAAGTCAATACACTAACTATTGCTCAAATGGTGCTGGGAGGATATTGCCTGGTCCTGGGGCACCCAGTAGTAATTAGGGAGACAGAAAGCTTAGGCTCTTGTTTTTACAACAGGGACAAAATGGCCTCCAAGGTGTTGTCAAAAAGATCCTCCTGAAAAGTTCAAATTTCATAAGATTTATATGTGTATTGGCTTATTCAGAACTTTAATTAAAAATTGTAGAAGGTCCTTTAGTTCATTAATTGAAGATGTTTGCCTGTAAATGAGAGATTAATTTATGCATGTTTTTAATTGTTGGATGCCACCACAATTGGTGCTGCATAAAAATACATACAGTACATAAAATATGAATTTAAACAAGTGAATAATTATAACCACATCAGCCTAAAGGCAGGAGGCATTTTAATATCGGAGTCTGGTAATGGTGCATGAATTTAGAAGGATTAATTTTTCTGAGACAGTTCAGAAGTATTTAGCCTTTATTCTGCCCTTATTTAAAATGCCTCATATAATACATCTCAGTATTTTACATAATTTAAACTTTCATAAGACATTTTGTTCTCACTCTATAAGGTTCTTCAACACACTGAAACACTGCTAAGATCTTAAGTCTACAAATCATAATCTTTCCAAACAGATCCTTTGTTCTGAGGCTTTGCATTGGTAATCAGCAGTATCAGTGCCTGTTACAGATCGGCTTCCTCATTTAGGGTGGTGCTTCCCTTATGGAAACAGAAAGACACTTCGATACGTAGGTAGGTGTGTATATATAGATAAAGGCATTCTGCACTGGTCAGAACTTCACAGTTACCAGACTGTTTAGCATCAAGGTGTCATGGAAAAATGCTTATATTCCCTATGCCAGAGTATTATTTAATTAATTTGGGTGGCAAATATGCAGCAGGAAGCAGAGTTTGCTCCACTGACAGGCAAATCAGTGACAAGATCCTGTGGTTTTATGTTCTCAGGAAATAGATACCATGTATGAACTCGGTGCGTGTTTTAGGGCACATACTAAAGAAGGGCACTGGTTCAGCAGAGTATTTCACAATATGTGTAATTTTGAATCTTGTTCCAGTGACTGGAATTAACTACATAGCTGAAAGTAAGAGTGTTTAAGGCCTCTTCTAGGTTCGGCTCAGATATTTGCTGTAGGCTTTGTAGCAGTGAAGCCCTAGCTGGCCTGAGAGCACCACAGCAGATCGTATAGCTGTTACAGTAATGTGCTTGAGTAGCTATAGGGAGTTTTAAAAAAATTTAGCAATAGAAGGAGATGTGGTGAAATGAAGAAGATTCCTAAGGCGGGGAAAAAAAAAAAGAGAATCCTTACCAACTGTAAAAGTTTCACAAGAGAGTAGAGGTTGTATTACTGTAATAATTCCATTATTAAGTTTTTGATAGACACCTTACATATGAATATTAACAGGAGATAGCCTGGATTCAAGCTATTCACAGAGCATGGAAACATTATCTGAGGTTCCTGAATGCATCTGTCAGCATATCCTTTGATCCTGATTTGTAACATGTCTTCTGTTTCAGTTCTGGGTTTCTGGGTCTTTCCTCTACAGAGTCTTCCGACTCTAACAGATTATTTTAAAATACATGGTAGCTTTGTGATGTGAGCAAATATCTACTGAGATCAGATTCTTTAAATTTTATATGAATAGTAAATTAGGTAGAAGGAACTCTTGTATGCCTGCACATCCCTCAGCATGTGAGTTTTCTCTACATTAGAAAGCAAATCACAATCAAAGAGCCTTACATGGATTTTAGATTTTGACCTTGGGCAAGTTACTGAGGCCCTCTGTGGTTTGGTTTGAAGCTCAGGTTCTTGCATGTGCAAAATGCTGATGTTCTGTGCATGAAGGCGTACATATATTTTTCCTGTGTAGAAACACATGAATCCTAGAGATGACTGTTTTAATTTTTTTAAAACTTTTTTCTTTTTTTTTTCTCTTCGCCGGTGCTACACACACACACTCCATGTATATTTCCAATCCCTATCTGGATGTTTTATTCCTATCTGCTATTTTAGCAGAAGAAGTCACTCAGTTTGCAGAGCAGAGGTCCTGAGTTTTGCCTGTCTGTTTAAGCAGAACTCTTACTGGGTTTTGGCTGCAACAGCTGTTGTAACCCCAGAGTTCACAGTCTGCCCCTCTTTTGGCTGTGAATGCTTCTCTTTCTCCTATGGGATGAACAGTACCTCTATTTTTCCCCTGGAAAATAACAGTATGACCTGAGAGGCTCTTTTTTATAGCAACTTTCCCACTCTTAAATCTATAGCTAAGGATTTTATGCACAGTTTTGCACCTCTTGTGGTATTATGAGGAGATTCAAGCACTGAACTACTGCCCATTTGATGGTCCCCCAGAGTCTCCCACTCTAGGCCCCTGTAGGATCTGTTGACTTTAGAAAGTGCTCTTGTTTATGTTTCTTTCAGTCTTCCCTTCCCCCTGCTCACCCTGCCAAGTGTTTCTAATAGCAATTTTTATTCTTTTTTTTCCCCAAAATGTGATTTTAGGAATAGAAAAATTCTTGCTCCAATGAAAGGATGAAGGCAGAGTTGTCTGCAGGCTCTGCTTAGCACCACCAGTTTCAGAGCCAGGCCAGCACTCTGCCAGACAATGACTCTGAGATCTGAAGGAGCCAGGCTCAAAGAGAAGTACCCAAAAGGAAAGCAGAAATCTACTTTTCTTGACATCTCTGTCAGCAAGCAGCAGAAGCACATGACTCCATTTCTTACCAGGATGTGGAGGAGAAGGTAAGTGGTTTGGGCATGACAAAAACATGAGCTCACAAAGCTGCTAAGCAGCTCCTGAGGACAGCCATGTGGCTGATGCAAGACCTCATCCTCTTCAGATTTTGCTGCAGAGCATTCGCAGGAATGACAATGTTTCATCCCTTCCCCAAGAAACTATGCTGGTTGCTCAAAGAGCCTACTGGTTATGAACTCCAAGTCTTGCAAAGGTGAGTAGCTGTCTCTGAATATCCTGTTTCCAGCATTAAAAGAGGAAAGGTAGCAGCTGTTTATTGGGTTTCTTTTGCTGAAATTCTGATCTTTTCCTAAAAATAAAGAAAACTGGGAAGAGAGGGTTATTGATATTTATAAAGTTATGTATAGGGTTAATCAAGAACCCTTGTTAAAACAATGCATGCTTTTCCTTCCTTGCCTGGACAGGCTTCCTGGAATTTCTGGGTTAGCATCTTGACCTTTTCCCCTGTATTTCAAGCTTTTCAAATATTATTCTATGATTTGGGTACAGTTTTTAACATTTGTAATAGACTTGTCTCAGCTGTGTCTATGCACAAATGAAATAATCCTCGTTCTTTCTGGAGAGCCTATCCCAGCTAAGAAGATGAGCTGTGCCTGGGACCAAGAGTTCAGACTACAACTGTCCAGAGGAGCTGATTGGTGACATCATGCCTTCTCCTAGAAGCTTCTTTTATCCAGTCACAGTTTTCCTCGTTAGCTCCTTTTAACTCCTCTGCCTCTCGACGCTGCTTAACTTTGACTTCTCAGTTAGTTCTTTTAGCTTGTTTCTGAATCCAGAGGCAGATTCTAATTTGAGCAAAACTGCTTTTTTTTTTTTTTTTGTGTTTGCTCAATTTCTCTGAAACACAATTTTTATTTATGGAAAAAAGTAAGGCAAAGAATAAATTATAAGACATTGTGCTCTCCTTTAACGTCCTAAAAACAGTGGGTGATAAACAGATAGATTTGCTTGTATTCAGAGGTACACTTAATTTCTTTTTATTCTTTCAGTAGGCAATGCATACTGATATGATTTAAAAAGCAGAAAAATACATATAATCCTATGAAATAATACTGTTTTGCATCTAGGAAAAGTTGGCTTAGTTGTCTGTGGTTTCCTGAGGTAAACATAGGACTGTCTTATGCTTTTTGTATCGAATGGAAAATTTATTTTAATTATTCTACCTTAGCTTGGATTGTCAGTTTAAATTCACCTGCTGAGTGCTATCAACTGGTGTTGGCATCTGTATTCATGCTTGAAGATGTCCATTTTCATTACTGGATTTCTTTAGCTTAACAAAGCTTGGAATTAAATGCAGCCCACAGAGTGAGCATTTGTCATTCCGTGATGCACCGAGGGCTAGTGCTGCTAAAGGAAAGGATTGTTTCAGGCATTAAGAGTCCAGTCTGATTATGAAACTCTGACCATTTCTGGTGGAACCACTGCAAAAACACCATCATTACCATCTGTGTCCTTGTCAGAGGCTTCGTAGCTGAATGTTTAGCATTTCAAAAATCCTACAGATGTTGATATTGCATTATTCATTTAGTTAGAAACTGCCACAGCTGTGTGCTTTCCTGCACATTCTTTCAAGCAATCTGGCAGCAGACCCTAGTTTGAGCAGGGCAGAGTACCGACTACAATTTTGGTAGGCATGACTCTGGAACACAGGATTTGTGCCTAGCTGGCAAACTCACAATCTCTGAGGAAGCAAAATGGAGCATTGTCACTGCATCCCAGCAGTTTCCCTATTCCAATGACAACGTAATGGATTGAAAATGAACGTGCCTTGTGTACATCTGAACGTTCCCGTGGTACTGGAGTTATTTTAGAGAACCCTTTCATATCAATACATCAACCTGTCAATTGATAGACTGATGGAGTGGAAAAAGTGATGTAGCAACTCCAAGAGAAATAGTGGAGGAAAAGGAAGGAGGAAAATAATAGGACAAAAAAGAAGCAAAGGAGGTGGAAGAAATGGGAGAGGATGTGAAATGCACTGTACATTGAAAAAACTGAAAAGAAGGAAGCAAAATGGAACACATTAAAGGAAAAAGGAAGAAATATTAAATTAAATTATAAAGAGGAAAAGAAAAACTTAAGAGGGTTCATGAAAATTTTTGGTGAGACACAGGACATCTGAGTTAGCTACTTGAAAAGGTACCAGATTCAAAATCACAGCTTCTAAAATATTTTTAGAGAGTAACTGGTTAAAAATACAGTGCTTTTCCTGTGAGAACAAAGCAGGAAGAAAAGGGGATTGGAATCCAAATTGCCAAATATCCATTGAATAAGATTCTTCCCTCAGAATCAGTACAAAGCTCTGTTTGTTTATTTCTACTCATAGAATCTGATATTGGAAGTTATTCAATTGCTTGAGAGCAATTTGTTTTCATAACTTGTGACTGGAAAGCCAAATCCCAAGAAGCTCCGTAAACTTTACTGAAAATACTTTAAATCCATTACAATGATAACAAAAGTGAAAGGTGACCTTAACTCAGTGATGTCTCCCAGAAAGAGGTTGGTGCTTTGTGAATTTTAGGGAGTCTGCTTTGGTGTTTTTGTTTTGGGGTTTTTTTCACTAATTAACTGTCCATTATTGAAAATAACAAATTCACACATGAACGGGGATGATTCCCTTGCATAATCTATTCAAAGAGAAAGGTAAGGAGAAAGACCTATCATTTTATCTTTATGAGTTTAATTGAGTGACAGCAATTGAAATCCATGTTCAAAATGCAATGAAAGAATAAAAATAGTCACCTTTCCCACCGCCCATCTAAACCAACTGTCTCAATTCAGAAAATATTAACCTCTTATAACATGGCAAAGTAGTAGGTAGTGGCATTACCTCATACCTCCTTTGTTCTTACAGCTCTCCTTTTCTTAGGGAAAGACTGGTTTTCTGGCATGTTCTAGACTCTGAAAGGTTGCTTTTTCCAGGGTCAGAAAAAACGAATTTGTCACTGGACAAGACATATTTTTATGTTCAGCTCCTGAACAGCAGCTGGAGCGCACAGGCAGTTTGAGAGGCAAGGCTGAGATTGTGTGTGGCTTTAAATTTCACTCAGTCTGAGTGAATGCCACTGGCTTTCTCATTCCTCATGTGAAGAGATGAAGACGCCTGGGCACTTAATGCCACCGAATCCTTTCCCCAGTATTCTGCAGGGAAAGCTCAGTGTCATCACCCTACATTTGTGTGCAAATTCTGTAGTCTAACTGTGCTGGACAATTTAAGTCACACTTTGTGATCACGCTGTTCCACATTTCTTTGCTTTTCCTATGGGACTAGTTTAATAAAGCTCCCACCTGTCGGATGAAATCTATTCCACTTATCAGTGTCTTGCTTATCTAGAGAAAAAATTAACATCTTTTGGGACAAGTGTAATGAAACACCTGTTCAAGTGCCCCGTAATTGCCAAGCCAGGTAGAGTTCAGCTTGCATGAAGAACTGGAGGAAGCACAGTCAGTCAATAGTGAAATAGAACAATTTTATAAAATCAGCAGTGTTTTCACCTTGAAATCCCTGTCCTATTTGGATTACTCACATGGAAGGGTGACAGAAATTATTTGTAGCATTCTGTATTATTGCAGAGGCAGACAAAATTTTTAAATTATA
This sequence comes from Mohoua ochrocephala, assembly GCA_013398855.1. Taxonomy (NCBI): domain Eukaryota; kingdom Metazoa; phylum Chordata; class Aves; order Passeriformes; family Acanthizidae; genus Mohoua; species Mohoua ochrocephala. The sequence continues at coordinate 64,482 of VZTA01002444.1, read as the reverse complement.
TTTAGAGGACTGGACTTGTTGGAGTAAAGAAAAACACGGAAGAGTAACCCAAGTACTCATCTAGCTTTGATGCAAGAACACACTCAAATTAAAAATGGCTGTTTAAACATGTAGGAGGAACCACACCTTACACAGCAGTGTTGTCTAAATAAAAAGCAAATAAAGTATTTTAAATGAATATTTATACCTAAAGAGGGTTTTTTTTGCAAAGTTCTTGTTGTTCTTGAAACGAAGGATGTAGTTTTTCCATATGTTATGACTAATTTAACTATGAAGTATTGTGACATCAAATGCAAATATTGTGCCTTCATTCAGAAGATAAGCTCATTGATCACTACCACTATTATTAATCTATGGAATTTCAAATCCACTTTCTAATACTTTATCTGTAAACCAATGTGAAAATGAAAATATGAAATTAGATAATGATGTGTAACATCTTCCCCTGCTATCCTTCTAAAACCAAATTTTTCTTCCTTCCTCTGTTTTTTAAAAAAATATTTCTACACTGATTTTTAATGTTTCCCCTCAATCCTTAACCATCCATGATTCTTTGATGAAGTCTAATTTTGCCAGCATTTTGAGCAGTAATTTTTGCTGAGTTTTATTAACCAGAAGTGTACTTTGATCTTTTCTTTACATGTCCATACTTCTCAACATCAAACAGCAAAAATCCTGGAAGCGCTAGCAGTTAAAAGAAGAAAAAAAAAAGTTTTAAACAACCATTAAAATTCATGGGGCAAGTTCAGTTTTTACTCGTGACATTATGAGAAATCAGAAGTTTCAGAGCCTAAAGACAGATGAGGTTAGGGTAGAAGGGAGTATCAATGGTACCTGTTGTGGTCTTTAGGAGACAGGGAAAAGCATCAGATGCTACGTAAACAAGAATGCCCCTGAAAAAACAGTGAAATAAAACTGAAGAGGGGGCTGTAGGAAATCAGTGAGTATTTCCACCCATTCTGATCCTTACCCTACCAAAGCTTGTTTTTCAATGAGGATATTAAAAAGGATACAGTCCTGTAAAAGGATCTGTGCAGGGATCTGGCCACATAAATGCAATCTCAAGTTGTGTTCAAGCTGTCCATTTCAGTCCATTTTATCTATTTTCAAATGATTACTTTTTCAAAACCCCCATTGCTTCTCTATGAATTACACTAACTAGAAAGTTGAGGATGGCAACTGTGAGGGGGAAAAAAGCATTTTTAACTTTCTGAGAGCATTATTCACTTAACATTGGTGACTAGATGGCATGACCACTGTGCTAGATTTTCTGAAAAAGGCTGGTTCCTTCTCTGAAATAATTCATCTCAGTCATATTTCTGCCTCACTTAGGAGTTCTCACACTCTGCATGACTAAGAGAACGTTTCAAAAGCAGTTTAGAGAGAAGAAAAAGAGGCCTTCCTTTCCTCTCTGCCCCTTGCTTAGAAAGAGACCAGTTTTACACTTAATAAATTCTGCCCCGTTTTGTGATTTTACATGTAGAAGTGGGCCGATTCCTTTATTGAGGCCATGCAGTGTCTGTCCATATACAACATTCTTAGGAACAGCTGTGAATTCTTCAGCTAACTCTTGGGAGTTTCTCCCTTCTTCTTGTGGTGCTCCCTAAGCCTATGGAGAAATGTCCATGCATTAAGAAAAGTGAGGAGGTCATGGAATCATGGATTGGTTTGGGTTGAAAAGGAACCTTTAAAAGTCTTCTAGTCCAACCTCCCTGCCATGGGCAGGGACACCTTCCATTGGACCTGGCTGCTCAAAGCTCCATCCAGCCTGGCCTTGGATGTTTCCAGGGAGGGGACACCCACCACCTCTTTGGGCAACCTGTTTCAGTGTTTCACCACCCTCATCATAAAAAAATATCTTTCTTATACCTAGTCTCAGATGATGATCTTGAAAATAAGTTTTGGGTTTGTGCATAGCTTGGGGGGTTCTACCTGCCTTAATACCTTTTTTCAATCTCTGTCTATTGGTGAAAGTGGGAGACTATTCCCTTTCAATTTTTAATTTTCCAGAGAATGTATGCTGTTCTGTCTTACAGATGACCAAAACACTCTAAACCTTGGGGATTTTCCAGTATGTTAAAAAGTAAGTCTACAAATATTAGGTGAAATTTCTTGAGCTCTGCAATGTTTCGTTTATAAAAATCAAATTATGAATCTGATTTGCTTTTCAGGATTAGAAAGTAAAGAAAAATTATAAAGAAATGCATTACTATATAAAGAAAAATTGCCATAGGTGAGAAAAACTATATAGCTGATAACACTGGTCCCCATGTCAGATGGCACTCGGTCGTTCCTACAGTCATGTAGGATGCAATGCTTCAGAATCTTTGTGGCTCCACATCCCTAGCATCCCTTCAGATTTTTTCATGCATTATGGATTCTTCTCTTATAGAAAACATCCCTGCTTTGATGTGTCAGAGGTTATTTTTTTCACAATTGTTTTGTATCTTGTTAGCTGAAATATTGACATTAAACCTTATTTTCCTAACTACATGCAAATTGCAGCAGAGAGAAGAACCTTGTGTTAATGGACCAGACCTATCACCTCCTACGGCATGAGAAGTAAATGAAAATATGGCTAATGACTTCATTATCGTGTGTGTGAGCGGGTCAACATGAAAAATAGCAAGGATGATAAAATAGGTGACAAGGTAAGGAGAGGAATATTTTTACAGCTTTTTCTCAAACTATGAAAGATGTTTTCTTAATTGTAGACTCTGACAAAGAACCTGTGTGGAAGTTTACCTCAGACTTCATTCAGTGGCTTGCAAAAGTCATCATTTTCTATTTGAAGTATTCGGGTACTCTCTTGAAGCTGGGCACAAAGACCTTGCCTTCACTAAATTTCCCCAAAATTTTCATTTTAAAATACAAAATAAAAATTACATCAACGAAATATTCAACCCAGAATCTCCTTGCTGTAGTTCCAGTATGTAATAAATGTATGTGGCTTTAATAAAGATAGTAAAGCTTTTGTAGTTCCATAAAAGTTCAACTATAAATTAACATTAAATGGAATGCTAAAGTTTGAGCAAGTTATACCCTTCGAACTTAATGGCCCAGATCCTTGGCTGCTGGTAAGAAACGCACAAAGCAACTCAGGTGAAGGGTATTCAAGGGTGTGTTTCAGCATTTCTTACCAAACTGCTTCTCCATATAGGGCAGGGAACTTAGAGAACTCTAAAATCTGGCCACTGCTAATTACAGTTACAGCCACTGCAGCTGAAGGGTGGATGGTGGACTTCACGGCTTTTTGGTGCCTGTATTTTAAGATGAGCATGCCTCTTTGTGGGAGTAACTTCAAAAATTACTGGCAGGAGACACCCATGATCTCGAGAAATCATATTTGCACGTGAAGCTATTTAACACTCATGCCATTCTGGCTATTTCTTGCTATCGAGTGATTTTTCTTTTTCCATCTCTTTTTATGCTGCTTCTAAAATTTCCTTGCATGACTTTTCACAGGTAGTCAGCTTCAGATCGTCTTTATGGCAGCACAGGGCTGTGAATGATTGGGTCACACATCTTTTCAGAGGAGAAGCACATCATGAGATACTGATCATTACCAGAATTACATAAAAGGAAATCAATGTTTAGCTCCTCCACTTATTTTCATTTATTTCCTCACATATCTTATGTTTAATGTGGCAGTGCTAGGCTTTGTTATTAGCTTCAAAAAAAAAAGTTAATTAGAACACTGCTGCTGTGTTACACCACATCACAAAATATATCCTCTAACTCCCGCTTTTTCCCACTTTTCCATCTCCTGAGTGATTGTGTGGTTGATTTGTTCAAAAGGAAACTCACAGGAACCAGCAAAATGCATGCACGTGGTATTTCTCAGGTGAATGCCCTAAAGTCAGAACTATTTCCATTCCTCACATGCTGTACTCTTAGTGAAATTTGCTGTAAGCATGCAGTTATTAGCATTTGTAAAAATGCACCTTATCTAGACAAAAAAATACCATCTACCAACGTTGGTAAATATATATTTAGTTGCTAATGACAACTTAATTCTCACCTTTTTCTTTCAAAATCTGGAAGAGTAAATGGCTCAATTAAACCCTCAAACTGGACTATTTATTTTAACATTTTGCTCAGATAGCTCTGTTGTGAGCAGGAAGTGGATGGGGTCGGAGGGCTGGAAATCTGTGTAGTATTTTTCTTGTAAAAAACACATGTTTTATGAAGGGACTTTTCCACCTGGAAATATCCATGTGCCTTTGTCTTCCACCTGAAGTATGGGCTTATTGCAACAATATTACCAAATACTCGGTGCTTACAATGCTGAGTACAGGTACTCTCCCTGAAAATCTTACCAATGCTTCTCTGAGGGGCTTGATCCCCTCATTCTGCCTCAGCCATTTTGTTCTCATAGTCTTGATGCCTTATTAGACTGCACAAGGACTGCAGCACTTGGGAGAGTCCAGGAAGGCTTCCACTAAAGCTGAAACTGTCTTTCCCGCGAATATTACTAACACAGGAGCTTGCTCCACTTGCTTTGGGGTCTGCGCTCAGGCCCCTCCTAGCCCTATCTCTGTGTGTGACTGCTGCCTGGGTTGGGAAGAGAGAGCAGCAAGTGTTTGTCAGGTTTTTAGTACATCGGTCTTTCTGTGAGGTCCGAATTTCAGTAGGTAAATCTTTGTGCAGTGAAGCTTTAGCGTCCTGAGACAGGCGTAAAGGCTTCGGGAAGTAACTCTTTGTGCACTCAGGTGGCGAAGCGTGAGCAGTGCCTCAAGACTTGTGGGCTGAAGTGAAACCTCTGGGGAGATGTTAGACCCCCAACAACTAATTATTTCCATTAATCAAATTATGGCTAACCGAGATATGATTGCTTGAAACATGCCTGTTTTAGAGCAGTACATGGAAATTTGATGTGGACTCCCCGAAGGAGAGATGTTGCCATCTGTGTAGGTTCAAACACCTATCTGAATCCCAGAGTCAGAAGCAAATCTTAAGGAGATGGATTTCACACTCTCTCTTCCCAGTCAGAATCAAACATCCCATTCAGCGTAATATCCACTGACTATTGATTTTCTTTTTTCATCTGCTTAGCTGATGGAATTAGAGCTGTGTCACATAAACAGGACAAACAACAAGCTTTAGCCTTCGGGAACTTGGCTGCACCTTTTTCATAGATAAATAAAAAGAGAGGTTTTGATAAGGCTGAAATAACACCAAAATAAAAGCAGTGGTTTACATACAAACAGAGCATGTAGTGCTACAGGCATCATTGAATGTTTTACATGGAGAGTGAATCAGGTGGTTATGTGAATTTTAATATCCTGCATAGACTGTTGAAAACTGCAAAATGTTTTTCAAGTTGGATATCTAATTGTTTTATGCAGATTATACCAATCATTTGAACATTCTTACAGGCAAAAGTTATATGTACTGTCAGCTCCCAAATATTTGCATTTTAATTTTTATTTTGATTGATGGAAGGATGAGGGATTAGAGAATTGTTTTTGTTCAATGACATTGTCTTCCAAAGCTAATATCTGGATATTAAATGGCTTATCACTCATTTTGGTATTCTTGGTATCCTAAACAGCTACTGAAGCTTTCTAGAACCACTACATGCATCATAGAGATATTTAGCACCATAAAGTTAATGGCTCTTAAATGAATGATGATATAATTTGCAACTTTCCCAATTCAGTTTTAAAGTAGTTTCAGAATTTCTTTAAAGGCTAGTTCACCCAGCTCAATAAAACTTTTCCATTTAGACCAGTAGGCGTAGTATCCAGCCATTAAATGCATATCTATTAGAGGTAATTCAAATACATATAGCGTCCCATTATTATTAGTTACTGATGAGCATAAAATATATTTTTCTCTTGCTTTCTCTCCCACCCCTCTCAATCCATGTGTGTTTTTAAACCAAAGAATCTTATATACAAGGAAAAGCAAATATATAATACATGGGTGTGGGGGTGCGTGTGCTACATATATTGTTACGTTGTGTATTCTGCCTTTTACCTTAAAAAATAGGAATTTTGCTCTTGCCCTAATTCAAATTTTCTATCGCTTATGAAAATAGACAGTTATAAATACAGCATCCTTTGAATCATTAGTAAGTTTGGGTTTAGTGCTTGCCAATCTTGTTAAAAGACTAATGTCAAATTGTCTTTTTTTTTTTTTTTTGTGCTATGCTTGTTTCCCATAAATTGACAGAAAACAATTTATTCAGTCTGTCTTTCTTCCAGTAATTGATTATGCAGATATTATTTATCATGCTCTGCAAGCACATCTTTGCATAAATTGGATGTGCTTTATCATTCCGTGTTACATTGTATTTACAAATGCCCTATTTTCTGCTCATCATTGACGACTTTATTCCATGGTAAACTCATCTTCATTAGAAGGGCTTAAGCATTACTGTTCATTTATCAGCAAGGGAATTTGCTGAAAATCCCCACCATGTTTTCTATCTTTAGCAAATTCTTTTCCCAACAAATATGCTTTCAAATCCTACAGCTGGTTTTTTCCACATGAAAATACAATAAATAGGAAGAATGATTTTCTCCTTTGCACCCCACCCTCTAGGTATTTCTTTTAGCTGCTATTAAAGTTGGCAAGTGATTTCAGTTTTACTGTTTAACTCAAAGAGCCAATCACAGTAAGGACGTGCAGCATCCCTGGTATTTTCTAGAGTGTTAGTGGCTGTGTTGAGGTCATCCCAGTTAGGAATAATAAGTTTCCAGACTAGCAATTTACTTGGTTAAAGGAAGGGTTGTCTGGGTAACTACTCTGTTTATTGTCTTTTTCCTAGTCGTGAATATTGCCCACGCATGATATTTCAGAATTTGACAGAGTCCAGGGAATTTATTCACAACTATGATTCATTTTCAGGTACAGAAAACCCTTTTCTCTTTATAGCTTTTTTCTTCATAGCTAAGAAAGTATTTTGTCATTGCTCTAGTGAGATGTAATTACAGTAATTCATCTGCAGTCAAAAAATTTCAGGCTTGAAAATCTCCTCTGTGATTGCACAGGCATAAATGTTATGTTAAAACATAAAAGCTAACATTAGTGTAAATAAAGGCTCAACGTCCTGTGGAGTACGAGGCATTGCCTACTTCCATGTGAATTAGCAGGCTGTGAAAGTGCTCATAAACTCACAGACTCAAGGCCCAGAATACATATGTCAAACCACAGCCCTCTCCTGCTCCTTCCTGCATGACAATGGAGGAGCCAGCTGCAAGTCTTTCTGCTTGAGGAGGAGTTTGCAATGCCAGCACAGCCCTCGCTCTTTACCCAGTACCAAGAAGCCTTGACACACGGCTGATGTGACATTGCTGCTGTTTCCAGTGGTGTGACACGTCCTGTCTGAGAATAGTGAGAAGGAAATGGATCTCCCTCACCTGACCATTCAAGCTTGATGTTTGCACATGCTTGGATGAGGTAAGGAGGTCTTGGTTTTAGAAGTACATCACCAGAAGACAATAGAGTACCTATCCAGCACGCTACCCCTGAGCTGCTTCAGCAGAGATATTTTGTTGTTGCCTTTTCCTGGTCTTAAAATTGAGAGCCAGACACGGTTAAAGGGAAAGGGGTTTTTACCTCGGTATTTATTTAGGATCCTTGGTGCACCACACCGTCCGAGTGGAGTGCGCTGAAATGCACACGGGAATGCACACCCCGGGATGTCCCCACCAGAATGCGCGCCCCCGATAGATCGTGTGTACAACTTATAGGCCTTGCAAATGAGCACATCTATCAAAGATTCCCCAGTGAGAGACTTGAATGTATCCCCCATTCTGAGGAATCTCCCCCCTGGATGGGCCTATCTTAGTTTACAGAATGTGTTCTAGAGAGAACCTTGGTGTCTGGGGCTTTCTGACCCTTAGGAGCGAGGCTTCCAGGATGTCTGGTCTCCTGGCTTAATGGGACATGGGGTATCAGACTCAGGGAGTTACAAGTGTGTGGGCTAAAAGCACTAAAGATATATCAAAGCTATATAAAAAGCTATATGAAGGGGTATATAAAAGGGGTATATAAAAAGGCAAAAAATCATCATGGCATCATTGTGACCAAAAAAGGTGGAAAGCACCAGACTGTTCCTTGTGCTCGTGTGACTGAGTGCAAGCTCATCATTGCTGGCACCTTCAGAAATGCCTGTGGTAGTAGGCAGGAGGAAAAGACACTGTGCAGTCCAGGGGTGAGTATTCACACAGCACACGGGACATCTGGATGGCGTACCCTGCCACATTATCAGAAAAAGGAATAAAAGGAAGATTTACTGCCTTATAATTTTTTTGCTTTTCTTTATTATTCTATGATTCTTCCTTGAGAATAAGAACCAGTGTCTGGTGAATGTCTAAAGGAAATAGGCATCACTCTGTAGCAAGCAGTTATGTGTCTTATCCACCTTGGAATAATGAGGCTGGAGCTGCGGTGTCTCCTCTGACATTGTCTATGTTCAATTGAGTCACCACTTTGCTTGCTGGTTTGTGAAGTTACTTTTGGGAGTGCTAATTCCACATGTGCCTTGCATATCAAACAATTTTAAAAGTCTTTACCAGCCTCTGTACTCACCTGGACAATCTTGCTCGTGTATGTGTACAACTGCTTGTTAATACCGGCTTTTAATTGAAGCAGGTTTTGAAAATTCACAATCATTTTGAAATCTTCTTTTTAAGGGGAAAAAAACTCCAGAAACTAAACAAGCCAACAGTTATAGGTCACCTTTAAAATAGCAGGGAGAATTGCAGAATATATATGTTATTTATACAGCTTTATCTATAGTTATAGACAGTTGTAATATATATGACATATTTCTGTATGTAAAGTATACGTCTTTTGGTTTCCTCAATGTCATATAGGATGGTTGTACACGTGCTTCTCTTACATATGAATTATAGAATGGTGGGTGCTCGGTTGCTCCTCTTGCAGGGCTCTGATAAGGTTTTACTGGAACATTTCCCCTTCTACCCCTTTCCATTTAAATTAGTTTCCCATTCCATAGAAAAAATATACCTTATGTGATATGAATATGGAACCTGTGTAGTCAAATTTTTATTTCTACAAGCAATGACTGCTTGCTTCAATGTTCACAGAAAGAGACTCTAAAAGAGGCCCAAGCGTAGCTGGAATGAATGAAGATTTGAATTTCAACAGACATTCATTGAAAGGTTTTTTCTTTAAAGGCATTGAGTTCTTCTGATGGGAAAGGATTCGCCTAGCTCATGATTTGTAAAGGACTGTCTGGACTTTATTTCTAATTGTAAGTCACTGTGCAGGCTCACCAGCCGTACAAGGAAAAATCAAGTCCCTAACCATAGATCTTCTCTTTGTATCCCCTTCCTCGGGGCTTGCTTTATTTCCAAACCCACAAACTCTAAACCAGAACAAATCAACTCAAACTGCTCCGTAATAATCACCTGAGGCCCTGCTAGCCTCTGCCAGCTGGGAGGTGACAGCAAGCAACCCCATCTTATGAGATTTGCTTTTGTCCCAACCTTGTCGGGCCTTTCATGACTCCATCAGAAACACCATTACCAGTCCAGTAACCTCCAAGGTGCCGAAATGGCTTTAGCCAATGACACGCTGCTCTTTTGCAAGGGCTGCCGATTGACCACATTTTCGTTCAGGTAACTCACATTCCAGACAAAAATGAGATCACTTTAAAAAGAATCAATACTTCAAAAATAGGGCCTTTCACAACCTGAAACTGTGAGGACTAATGCTGAAGGGAATTCAGGGAATTTCTGAGAAACAAGGAGATCTGCAGCAGCTTGGAGCAGCTTTTGCCTTGATTAATTGACACAGGTAGTGGTTTTGAATTGCAATAAGTTTTTGGTTTTATTTTTAAGGCTAACTAGTACATCATTTGATATCATATGTGTTCATCTTAGCACTCTAAAGGAGGAGAATGAACTTAAGACCGGATACAAGAGAAGATAATGTGTAAGAATAGATGTGCTTACATATGTAAACACATTTATTTATAGATGTGAAACTTTCAGGATATGCAGAACATTCAAGTACAAGCACTTATACTTGTGTGGACATGTAAACCATTAATGATGTATTTTTCACAAATCCATGGGCAGCCTTTATTTTCCTGAAGCTTTTCTTTCTTCCTAGAAAAGGAAACCTGATGCAGTGTTTTAAGAACACTTGAAGGATCACATGAGTTGTTCTAGAGAAGAGAGCTAGCCTTTCTGTCAGATGGCAATATATAGCCTTCACAAACCAAATTTATTGAGCTTGTATTTGCCTCTGTAGCTGCTGAACAAATATCACTTGTACTTCTATAACTGGTACTCTAATTTCTTCCAACAAACCAGATTCATTGAGCCAGCAGGTCAGTGCAAAAGCATGTTTACGACAGTGTGCTATGAGCATGGTGTAAGTAAAAGCCAATAGCTTTCAAGACAGGTAAATTGCAGTGAAGGATTTGGGGATGCTCTATTGCCAGTACAGCATGTAAAACCTGACACCATTCTGCTTAGCAGCAGGTTAATTGTTACCTGTAAGGTAATTTTAAGGGGTGAAAAAATACAGACTAAAAAGCTCCTCTTAAATAAAAACCCTCTGAAAAATGAAACTCTAAGGAAAGATTAATGTCAGATAGAAAATTTAAAGCTGAATAAAAACCATTAAGGCAATGAATAAAATTAAGCTGTACTTGAAAATTGATTAAGTCTTGCTAACTAGCCAAAAGGGAGCTACCAAATGATCCTTACTGCCATAAACCATTAACTCTTACACTCAGGGCCCAGCTCTCACTGTCTAAAGTGGGTCTTTCTTTTCAGTCTGAAATCTGGAAGGTGTTTAGTCCTCTTGCCTTCTCCCTCTGTTCACCTTCTTTGTCTTCATCTATATGGCTGATTCTTAAGTCGTGTTGAGAATTACTTTGTGCAGTGTTTAACAGCAGAGGAACTGGGGATGATGCATGTGGCACCTGTGCCTCCCAAAGTGAAGGAGGAAGCACAAAGCAGAAATGCAGCTGACATCACTCAGTGCAACCTTTGATCTCCTTGATTGCTCTGTGCTGTCACTAAGATAGGAACTGAGGACTGGGGGAAAAAAAAAATAAGGTTTTATGGCCCTGCCCCTCTTTCCACCTCTCTGCTTGGGGGAAGGAAAAGGGTTGTCTGCCACGGGACAGGAGACAGTGTTTGGAGGAGGAGCAATATCGCTTGCTACGTAACTACATTACGGTGCTAATCCTGGCTGCAACATTTTCTACAACCAGCTTTCCAGGGTATCAGGCTACTTTTATAGGCATAATATCTTTTCATCTAATATAGCCTACAAAATACAGCTTATTGCAGATGTGGTGCCTCAGCAGGGTCTGAGATGCTGGAGATCTTTCCAAAGCAAAATAATTGGAATTAAGTGTTTTGAATACGAGTGTGATCACTTAAGTGTAAGTGGCCTGTTAATTTAAACAGGAACCTATTTAGGCACTAATGGCAGATTAAGGATGTATTTTGACAAAGCAACAAGAAAGGTAGAAAAGAAAAGAAAGAAACTGTAACAAAATAAGCTGTAAAACATTCTCCATTGTACTATTTTACTAAAAGTATTATTGATTTCACCAGCAAATTTTCCCATGTTCCTAGCAAATTGAGTGCAAGTAAAAGCCATACAGATTTCAAAACCAAGAGGGAGGTGACTACAGGGTATAGGCCCTTTGGAGGGTCTGGGGCAGGTTTTGGAAGTCAGCAGAGCCAGGTACTGGACAAACGGGTAGTAATTTTTGCAAAATTCGGAAGAGCAAGGAGTACTCACATGGGTTTGCGTGGCAGAGACTGTCTCACTGCTGAACAACTTGCTGTAGTTAAAATTTTAATGAAAATTGAAAGTTTAAGTGCCACCATTTTCCATATCACTTTTCCCCTAAAATGATTTATTGACCACTTATACATGATACATTCTCCTGTCATGAGTAACACTCCATATATTTATTTTCATGAATAATGGCTACCATTCTAATTGATAGTTTCAAACAGAAGAGTAGATTTATTTCTACAATGAATGAAACTGCCTTCAATATAGAGCCTGTATAAATTATTTTACGTATTTCAGTTTTCCTCTTGCAATCCGGTATGCTCCTAATCTTAACAGAAATCAATCAAATAAGATCTAATACATCACTAACCACCAGCTTCTCTAAAGGATACTATGACATTTTTCTATAATGTTTGTAAAATTTGTCTTAAGCAGTATTGCCAGGAGCTTTTGACTTGGCTGTTATGTGTGTCTGTAGGATGTCTATTTCATTCCCTGGTAGCTTATTTGTCAGCTTTTTTGGCACCCTACCTGTATACTCATAACATATCAATTACTTTACTCGAACACATCTCAATTACGCTACCCGTTTTTAGATAAAAATTTGAATTCAAAGATGTTAATAATTAAATATTGATTCCAGCAGTGCATGAGCCCGTGTGGGCAGATGATGTATTATGCATTCACTGCTGAGTGTGACACCTAGAAGTCAAGTCTACGAAGAATTCTCTTAGCTAAAGTGATCACAGTTCAGGACTGAAATCCCCATTACTTGCAAATGATCTCATTCTGAAATAAATGTCCAAGGCAATAAATGCTGTGTGCTCACAAATATGCCTCAATCATATGCTGCAGAACTATTGAAGGAACGAGCCTGCACACATTCCCGTGTCTACTATAAAACACTAAAGCTTGCTGTGAATCATTTCGCAATAGAATTAAAACGTTACAGAGCATGCACTGGCTGCCTTCCTTAAAAACAAGTAAACAAACCCCCAAACAAACAGAAATTCCTGAACAAACCGCATTGCAAAGCAATGACCCAAATATCTTCATAATATATATGCAATTACCAGTAATTTTAGAGAGCTATTATTTATTCTTCAAAGTCAGGAATGATACAGTTCTCTCTTCCTCTTTAATAAGGACTTCCTTCTTGTAGCTTGACTAGAGTTTTCTAAGGCATTACTCCAATCCCTACGTAAACATTTGCACAAGGGATTTTACATCCATTAAGAAATCCCACATTCATGCACCAGTACTGGAAAGTTTTGAGGGGGCCATTTTAATATTTTTCAGTATTTTAAGAGATTGGGGATGGGAACGTTGTCAGATATAATGAGTATCAAGATGTTTTAATCATAAGAGGTGTTGCTTACAGATCTGGCATTCATGCCAGATGTGCTGTATAATGGATGTACAGCAATTTAGCATTCACTGTACCTTATGTATAACGTTGTCTTTGCTTTCATATATATTGCCTTAGATACAGCCATGGTATTTGGAAGAAAATGTAAGTACAGGACTGTATAGGAATTTGAATAGCTTTTATCCATGTCTGCATTAACATGCCATTCCTTTTCTCCCCCTAAAACAAATCAGCCATTTTCTTGAGAAAACAGAGACATGATTGCTGGAAACTGTAGTTTTGTATTCTGTTATTTGAGCTAAGGAATCAAAATCTGTTTTAATAAATTACTGCCGTCAATACATTCAGCTTTTAAGCTGAAGCAAACACATAAAAGTTGATCAAAAGACGCCACTCGCTGCAGGGAGGCAAGTGAAGCAACAAAGAACTAAATCTAAAGCTACATAGTTCTTTTTGTTAGGTAGCAGCAAAGTAATTTGCATTATTCATTTCACCCTGGGAAGAAAAAAAGCCCCCCACCAAACCCCCCAAATCCAACAACATGAATAGATTGAGAGGACTAGATGGAATCTAGCTGGCAAACAAAGCAGAGGTAAAGTAAGGGAAGCAAAGGAAGCTAAATCAAATGTAACAAGGCTGCAAAGGGGTTCTAGAAATATCTAGAGAGAATAGGAGACCACTGAAAAGTAACAAAGGGACCATATAAGTGAAGGCTCCAAGATAAGTGAAAAATGTTCAAAACTACTTTTTCTTAGTTTTCACTATAAAGGAAAATTATGAAAGTGGAGGATATTATGTAGGAAGAGAGAAAACTATTACAAGCAATGGGCCAGAATTGTGCTTAACTTGCACACAAGGGCCTCATTTTCTGTCCTTCTTTCTCCTTGTGTGTCCCTTCCAATCCAACATTGTCTGTGATTCTGTGATATGTTGAATAAAGCTTTTATTGCAAGTAGCCCCCTCTTCAAAAGAAGGGGGAAAAAAAGGAAGTGCTGGGTGGTACAAGGATGGCACAGAGAGTTACAAAGTGTAATGCAAGCACACTGCTCTGAGAGCATCCTACTCTCTCTCACTAAAATCTCTCACTAAAACATTGTGGAAAATGTTACCTGAAACGGGTAGCTGTTCAAAATAAATTATGTTTTTCCTTTGTTCAGGTATGCTGTGATTGAAGCAGGACACAGCCACTGCAGTGCATGGTGCCTCTCACACTAACACACTATGCCATGTCACAGAAGGTCTAGGTTAGATGTTTGAAGGTTTTTCACCCAGAGGGTGGCTGGGCACTGAACAGGCTCCCCAGGCAGTGGTCACAGCACCAAGCCTGACAGAGCTCAAGGAACATTTGAACAGCGCTCTCGGGCACATGGTGGGAATGTTGGGGTGTCCTGTGCAGGGCCAGCAGTTGGACCCAATGATCCTTGTGGGTCCCTTCCAAATCTGGATATTCTATGGTTCCAACACCCCAGCACCATGAAAAAAATCTCAAAGGGCATGCTTTGGGATATTAACGAGAGCCGAATGATGCACAGTCCATGCATTCATTTACATCCTACTCTGAAAATACTTAAAATATATTTTTATTTAAGAGACTAAGCATATTGTGAAAGAGTATCTTAGAACAAATATGTGGATACAAACATCTTTGCTCCCATACTCTTGGTTCTGTAAAATTTCCCTCCCCTCCCTCCCCCCACCTTGTTATTTTGCTTTTAAATACTTGGTGTGATCTTATGTACCCAGAAACATGTGGCATTATGAGATTCAGGTAGAATCTTTTACTGAAAAAGTTTCAGTGGGAAATGCCATTATTGTCTAATTGACATAAAGAGGGGAGAATATAAAATCTGCCTAAAATATAAAGTGTTTTGACAGCATGATAACACTCCATTTTGGCATTTTTGGCTCAATGGGATCTACCATTTCTAAATGACTTCTGAAAATTAAATTAACTCCAATACGAGTAAATAGCATACAAAACTTAAATTCCAAACAAAATGTGTCAGTTTTATCTAAAAAGAATGTTTGATTGACTTGAAACATTCTTTTTCTAATATAATTTCATAGAAGATTTGCACACTTTGTATTCTCATTTTAAGTTTGCAATGGGAAGAGAGAATCCATGTACTTTCATGAAATAAAAAACTGACCCAGTACAAAATTCCACTGTGGTGTTTTTTATGTGTCTATGGTATTGAGTAAAGAAACTAATAAAAAGGACAATGAAGCTGGCACTACTGAGCATTAATGAGGAACACTGACTGTTACCGGCAGGTCACAAAACTGACTTAGTGTCTGTGTCTGAGAGCGCACCTTCTGCCCAAGGTTTGGAACCCATCCTGAACCTGATTTCCCATGAATAGATAAAGACTGCACGTGCACAGGCTGTTGTTAAAATGTGAAACCGATAAAAGCAAAACCTAAACAAAACATTTACTGATTTTGACGTGTTTATGCATAAAAATTGTAGGAAAAGATGCAGCTAGCTTTAAAAATTTGACATGCTTTTTAAGAAAAGGCAATAAAACCTAGTTGGATTTCATGCATATGCAGGTCATAGAGTTTCATCAATTGAATCCTGCAACAGGACAGCAGCACTTCATAGGCTATGGGCTGTCTCCTGATTTAAGTTCTTGTTAATTGAGAATGTCTGTGCTCTTTAAGCAAATATTTCCAAGGCTGTCTTGACTCCTCTGGTAAAAAAATACATAAGCTTTTTGATGTTAAACTCATGGTCATCAAATTTTGTTACGCTATGGAGCCTGCTACTATGAAATATTTTATCCTCATTTACTTTCCTGCAGATCAGGAGCAATTCATCTGGCATCCTCCTCTGTGTTAACCAAAATAATCACTCAGTCTAAAATGCATATTCCAGATCATGGATAACACTTGTGACTTTTTTTCCTGAACTCTTTCCAGTATGTCAACAGCCTTCCTCAGTGGAGGATAAAGACTTTAAATGTGAGCAATGTAATTGGTTTCCAAAGGAAACAGACTAAGGAATTAGTACTAGTCAATAAATGAGGAAATGTTTATTTTAGGAATGCCAGACACATGGCTTTCAGAGAGGAGGTTGCAATTAGATACTGTCAGAGGAGAAAAGGAAATGCGGCATAATCTGCATTCTGATGTCTCCACAGAGAGTCTGATATGTAACCCATGGTACCGAGTGTCACTCTTCCAATTGATTGGAACAGTTTTAGAGCAGGAGGTTTTATGTAAAGCTAGGGAATCAACTAAGGACTTTGCCAAGCTCTGATGAAAACAGAATTACACGTTCTGTTTTTCACTTGTTGTGAAAGCTCTGAAGACAGGCAACAAGAATGGTAAAAGGATTAAAAGACATCGGCGTAAGGTCCCAAAAACTCACTTGCGAGGCCCTTGAAAGGGCTTACGTGTCCTAATCTAGGAGACAGAGGAGAAGAGAAGGAAGAGGAAAGTATAGAAGAAATCAACTAACAGACAATTGCTATTTCAATAATCTCAAATCTAGTAAATATAAAAATTTCTCTCTATACAAGTCATCGCTCCTCACCCTGTGAATCTCTAAAATTGCAGGCAAGTTGCGATGCAAAACAGGATTTGGGGAAAGAATTAATGAAACCAGTCTCTCAGCTGCAGTGACCAAAGAGTCCAGCAGATTGGTTGGTGATTTCCTCCTTGTCTCTTGGTACAGTATTCTTCTTCAGTGAGGTCTTGCCTTTTACATATTCCTTGCTCATTTATTAATAACATACCAAACGTTAGACAATTTAATAAAACTGTTTTTGGTACTTGCTGGACTTGTAAGATGAGTTCCAAAATAGCATGGCGAGTTCCATTTAGATTCTTTAATGTTTACTGATATTGCAATGCATTGCACACCTCGTCAAAAAATACCGAATTTAAGGACAGGCCAATTTTCAATAGTTAGGCATCTTTGCCTTTTGGAGTCCATAATCCTACAGGTCCAGGTATCGTTATAGCCCAAACAAATATGCATGTCCCAGATTACCATCCTTATCCCTCCCACTAAAAAGGTTTCAGGGGAATCCCCAGGATCCATACCCAGGGAAAGACAAAAAAGTCAGCCCACATCTCTGTGTTTGGGGCTGGATAAACTTCATAAGCTTTTAGATACTCCATCAGTGGAGAACAGTTCAGGTCAATTTTTACCTGGGTTTCCAGGGCCTTTCTGCTGGAGACTATCAATGTAGACCAAATGTTAATTTTTCCTTTATTCTGTGACTAGTAGTTACCTCCGTATAAAATACGTCTTCGTCACCTCAAGAGCACCCTTAGAGTGCCAATTAAAATGTAAGGCCCCAAAAACTTGCTACTAAAAGGGTTTACGGATTTTTTATATACTCTGAAGCAGATGCACAGGAGAAATACTGACAAGATATTCTCAAGAGATCAAAACAACAAAAGACTTTACTGGTAACTTCAGAAAATCAGAGAACTTTGTCAAAAGTTTACAGCAGCATTCAATCAACATAAAACACTTCACAAAGCATTAACTTAGCCCATTCAACTTAGCAAACTCCAAGTCCATCTGGTTTTAAGTTATTCAAAACTCCGAGAAGAGGGAATTAGAAGAAGGAGATGAAAGGGAAAGAGAGAAAGAATACAGAAAATAACAAACATAGCTACCACTCCTGAGTTCCAGCAGTGTTCAGCTGATATAAAATCCAAGGGAAGGTAGGGTCAAGATGTGCTCACCTTGTGTCCTGCGTTAAGTACCCTTTGGCCTTCCTGGGCCTTTCCCCCAGGTGGGACTTCTGGTCATCTGGCCACTCTGGGGCTGGATTGGGGCTCCAGGAGTGGGGTGTGGAGCATTGTCCCTGGTGTGCCAGGGATTGGCAGCCACTGCAGGGCTGGGATACGGGCTCTGGGGGTGTGGAGCATGGCATCGCCTCACCAGAACGAGACCTGACCTGCCCCTTTTCCCCACACATGCACCCAAAATGTTTTGACCCAGCAATCCTTCCAGTCTCTCACCGTGGGATACCTGAAGGAGCCAAATGCATGCAGTTTAAAAAGAGGAAAGCTTAAGAGATGCACAGCTGCTCTGTAAATTCCTTCCAGAAACTAATGCATCATCCTACAGTCTCTCTGTGAATCACCTCTCTGCAACTTGTTAAAATGCAGGTGTACACAAAGGAAACAACGTGATGTGCGCTCTAATGCACAACTGCTGTCCTTTTTTATGAGAAAATTCCTCTCGTTCCTTTTTGTAATCTATTTCTCAGCTGGGTCACTTTCAACTCAGCTCAGAGCCTTGCAATCGAGTTCAGTAGGAGAGAAGTATTTGCAAGTTATAAGGATTAGTTCCTTTGAACTCCGGGTACCAGTCTTCCTGCAGTATAGAACAAAAAGAAGAATTTGTGTGAATTTGGAGAATAATAAAACATCTTTACTCTTCTTTGTACCTTCCCATGATAAAAAGTAGAGCCGAAATGAAGAGTGTGACAGAATTCCCCTTGAATTCAGTAGTGTCTATTATTGAATTTTTCATTAACATTTATCATTTTTCCCCCTCAGCAATTCAACAATGGCAAAATAGTCTGTGTAATTAATTGCACATACAAAATATGTATATAGAGCACTTGGTAGAACAAGCTCTTGCATAACATAAAAGCCACATAATTCATTTGTATAATGCAGTCAGGAATGGGCAGCATATGTGCATATATGCATATATACATACATAGAGACACCCCTTGTGGGTATCCAAAGCTACAGGATGTCCTGGGGAGGGGAAAGAGCCTAAAGCCAGAAATTTAACAACTCATGTGTTGATGCATTATTATTTATTTCCATGACATATGTATATTTTCTCAAAAGTTCAGTATTTTTATTCATGATAAAATACGCATACTTATTTCCTCTATTTTTTTTTCTTGACCTTCCCATTAAGAGAGTAGATTGTTTAGGTGACTAGAAATTATAAAAATTACTGCCAGCTGTTCAGCTCAGGTACCAGGCACAGGTATGCCTACCTATGCATATATAAGTACATACCCACCTTGAAGTATTAGTAATATTTGACAACCGTGGTATTCTGTGACTGCTTTGAATTTTCCATGTACAATCACAAGGAAAGAGCCCCTGGACTGCAGGTTTGAGATGTCTTAGATATGATCCTGGGGGCTTCAATCTGTTTGCAAAAATATTGTACATGCTCTTTTTCTTCCAGAGAGGATAATCAGCAACAGCTCTTTGGGAACCCAGTGAATGCCACTTTCAGAAGCATGTCCCACTGCATTTCTCTCTATTTTCTCCCAAGCAGGTATGCAAACTCCTGGTAACCTTCTCTAGCCTCTTGTCTCCACAAGTATAAAAAGAAAAAAATATATCTCCATAAGTATAAGAATATCTACTTAAGGGCAAAGTCTAATATATTTATCTTGGCTTTATTTCTCACGACAGAAGTCATCGAATTCTTGATGAAGACAGCCAAATCTCTGTTGATAACATAGTTATGCTTTGTAACTAAAACAAATCCAATAGTAACTCTAAGTACAATTTAAAAAAAATTGCTCCTTATCTTTTGTTACATCAATGATTTCTAGCTTAAGTGGTGTTTGAACATTCATTAATTAAATCAGTCAACTGTAAGAAAGATACTTCACATACTTTAGAACAATACCTGAAAACAGTCAAGTCAGATGTTCATTACTAAACTTATCCATGATGTGAGTTCCAGAGCAGTCATTAGGGCCTTTTCCAACCATTGTGAGTCATTCTGAGTATTTCTTAAACTTTCCAAGATGCAATTTGTTAGTTAATTTCTGTTTGCAATAGTTTTCCTTAGAAAACATTGGAATATTCCTTAGAAAAAAACTGGGCATTAGTCCAGTAGGAGCAACTATTTCATTTGTGCTTGTACAAATTTTTCAATGACTTTGAACAAGGTGCTGAATTCTTCATAAATCTTCTCACTTGCAAAGAAACAGTAGCCCACATGTGGTTTTCTTAGAAAGAAGCAGTGGCAAGTAGCCTTAATATCTGTTGTGGGAGTGTTTCAAAGCTTCCATCATCCCAGGAAAGCCAGACTTCATCAAGGAGAGCACCACTGAGTGCATCAGGGACACCAGAGGGAGGCTGTGAGAACGATGAGGCACTGATCTCGAAATCTGAAAAATGCTGTATAAAAATCTGAGCTGATAATCCATGTAGAAAATTTATTAGTCAGCTGCTTTTCACCAACCTAGAGGCATGAATGCCAAGAGTAGCTCAGACCATCGGATATATTGATCCTAATGTAGCTGCCAAACTCAATCAAGAACGTCTGAAAGGACTAAATAGACATCTGTAGGTTGATTCCCCTTTAAGGTTTCTCCAGTTGCATACACTGGTAAACATTACATAATAATTACTTCCCAAATAAACAGCTGATGAAGACTGACTCATGGTGAATATTCTGAACTCTTCAAATGGCGTCACGGAAGCTCAAAGCAGAAAATATGCAGCGTGATAAAATTGTGAAGAATAGAGCTGTCTGCATATTTCCTTAAGTAACTGATCTACTGAAAGATTAGAGTGTATTTCGGAAAAAAAAATGCCTAGATAAGTATTAGATTCATGAAGTGCACTAACTAAAGTGAAATGCACCAGAGTGTGCAAGTTTAGTAGCAAGATGTGACAGTGGCATTTTTCCTTCTTGCTAGTAAGCATTATATCCTGCCCTCAAATATAATCTTTATAGCTACTTAGAACTGTAAGGTATTGGGGAAAAGTTCTTCACTGGAAGGGTGGTCAGGCATTTGAACAGGCTGCCCAGGGAAGTGGTAGAATCATCATCCCTGGAAGCGTTTAAAAAAAATGGGTGCATGCATCACTGGGGGATATGCTTTAGTGGTGAACACAGAGGTGCTGGTTTGACAGATTCCATGATCTTAGAGGTCTTTTCCATCCTTAAAGCTTCTGTTATCCATGTCTTATAAGCCTGCCAAGAGCCATCAGGAGAATTCACTTATAATAATCGAGAAATTAGTTGAAAAGGTGCATACAATACCACATTTTATTATTTATTGATTTATAGCAGCACTTCTAAACTAATAAAACTTTACATTTTCAGTGTGTGTTTACATTTCTCTTAACAGAAAAAGTCTGTAGGTGCTTTAAGTTTTCACCTTGCCAGAGGATGAACCAAGTCTGGCAGTCGAGGTATTGTAATGGCTGTGTCTCAACAAACCCCTTCTGCCAGCAGCATCCTGTGAGTTACCATCCTTACTCCTTGTCTTTCTAACATGACTACATCACAGTTCAAGTAGCAGTGGCTGCTAACAGCTTGACCCATCTGAAAGTACGTGTGTGCTTCAGCAGAAAGTGGCATTATATCACAGAGAATATATCACCCGCTGCACTTTTTATAGCTTAACGAACGGATCTCACACCGTGTCGTTTTTGCAGATTCTCCAAGGGATTTTGCATAGCTCTGTCCTGGATAAATAGAAAACTCTTTCTCTAAACTTATTAAAAGCAGGGCTGAATATTTTTCTCTCCGACGAAAAAGAAAAAGGTGGCATTACAAAAAAAGAAGGGAGGCAGCACAAAGATATACAGGATATTTTACTGAATGTGTTAAATTAAATATTGATTTCCCATAATGTGCCATGGTAGCTTTGCAAGAAAGGGAATTCAGTTGTATGTATGAAACTCAATATCAGCACAAAACTTGCCCTAATGTGATAGAGATCTTCAACTGACTGCAGGACCCTACTGAGCCGTAGGCTTACTTAAAACTCATGCAAAACTTGAGGTAACTTCAGAGGGAATTTCACATAATAGAACTTGTCTCTATTTTCTATGAGTCTCTGGTACCTCTGAAACGTTATTGCTACATTTTACTGGAAACCAAAGTTCACGTCAAAACGTTAATTTCATTGTAAAATCTAGACAGAAGGAATTGCAAAGTGCCATCTGCATGATCATATTATCACACCATCACATTTCCTTTTCTGAGTGAGGAACACCTATTTATCATCAGCCCAAGGCACAGAACCTCTGTTAGTCCAAGTGAGTCAAGTTTAGAGTGAAGGGACAGTGAAACTGGTTACTTGGAAGAAGAAGTATGAGTACACTGATGACATAAGAGGTAGATGGTGAAAGATGCTGTTTCAGTGATTTGCAGTTATATACTACAGGCAGCAGAAATTACAGAAGAGAAAGCTATTAAATTATTATTTCCATTTATGGTCCATATATAAATACTATTTTCACATGGTATATAAGTTTTGTTTTGCTTCTTTCTTTTCCATCAGTTTTCTTCCAAAAAACTCTGATAATAATAGTAGCGGCAAACAGAATAAACAGTACAATAAAATAATTTTAAAACAAATAAACCAAACCCCTTCTAGTGAGAGAAATACTGTCAGACATGGCAAAATGTGCAAATTTAATTTGCTTCATAGGAGCCACTACTGTATGAGTGTTTCAATAGCTGACCCAGTGTATCTTGACTAAATAGCTGTTTGAAGATACAAGTAGCTAGATGGAAGCAGCTGTCCTCAAGGTAGCCTAAATATCTCATGCTGTGTTCATTAAGAACATCACTCAGAGTGCTGTGTTAGAATTCATGGGGTTCTTTGCTCAATTTGATCATCTTTAGAAGTGCACAAGATCACAGGCCAGATTCATCAAAGCAAGGGATAAAAGAGATTTTCCTTTGTACAGCTTGGATGTGGAGCTATTTTAAATTTAACTATTTTAATAAATTTATTTTTCACTTCATTAATAGTTTTGCATTTTTTAGTGGATGACTAGTAAAGCAAGAATGACATAAAAAGTTCTGTACTTGTTTATATATAATTTTCAATTGTATACTGGAATTTATCTGCTATTATCTGGTAGAAAGTGTTGCTAACTTGTGACTGTCTTAATGCAATAATAACAGGGCCTCTGTAGAGATCCAAATATTAAAATTATCAGAGAGATGCCACTGCCCAAATTAAAGTGCAAACGAGACCATATGCTGAAGTCAATAGAATGGATTTTTATTTAGCAGTAAACGTGAGGTAGAGAGAGAGAGAAAGGGAGAAGGAGAGTGGTGAGAGAAAGTGGCAGGGAAGCAGAGAAAAAAATACCACCACCCTGTAGATTGCAGCAACATTCTGCCAGTCCTCCTCTTCTGGCCTTCTCAGTGATTGCAGTCTTCTGGAGGGGGTGGTTGCAGACTGTATCCATCAAGTGGTGGGGGAACAAATACGAAGAACACAGACTCTGTTGGGTTCACAGTCAATCAGGTTCACGTGGAAATGTCCAGGGAAGGGGAGTTTCATACTGGGTAATGTAATATAAATCACAAGACACCTGAATGATGTAATGTTGTGGACCCCAGGACACTTGAAAGGTCTTGACACCTTGTAAGGTGTTGCAGCTGTCTCTTAGTCAGCATAGTTGAATCAATCATGGCCCATCACCCAAGATGGGTCCCTTCACCCTACATGTGAATGTCCCATACTTTGGATTGGAGTTTTCACAGCTGGAGTCACTAGATAAGGGAGGACAATGGCATGATAAGAAAGACTTACCCACCTCACAGGATTTGCCTCTCATCAGCCTTATCTGGGAACCCACTTTGCAGCTTCAGGTGTGCAGGCCCTTCTGCACCTGGGAGGCCACTCTCAGGTGCAAGGCTAGCAAAGCACCCAACCCATTGAGCCATTAGCACCAATATTCCAGTCTCTTACAGCACCTGGGTGGTTACAGCAAGTGGTTGAATATTTGACTCATTAATCACTAGCAGTCACTCACACAGCCTCTTAATACCAATTTTTTTCCATACATGATGTAATTTGCATAAGATGATAGGCTGCAGTTTGGGCTTTTAAATTAGTAAAAGGAAAAGATTACTCAAATTAGAGCTCATTTTAGGATTCTGTCATCTCAGTTTATGAGGACCTATAATTGTTTAGACCCAGGGAACTAAAAATGTGAAGGAAAATTACGACTGTCAAAGTTTTAATGGGAATACAGTGCAAAGAATAAGGTTTGGAGTTGGAGCATACTTGAAAATGTCAGGACCCAATAAAACCTGGGAGTGCCTGCACTGAAAATCACTTCTCTTCTGGAACCCATTTATCTGGGTGACATCTAGAGTTTATTATAAAAGATGATTTACTCACACAAGAGACAGCCAATCTATTTTTCCTCCGTACTTATTCTTCCTTGGACTATAGCATGTTTTGGGATTCCCTAATAACAGGATATTATCAACAATATTGGCTTGGAGGGAGCAGTCAGGGAGGTGTGGCTATGATCAGGTTGAACTCCGCACTGTCTCTTTTGTACAGTGATTTTATTAATATTGTTGCTGTTATTGTTTGTTTTCTTATCTCATTGCTGCTTCCAGTAAATTGTTCTTATCTCAACCCGTGATGTTTGTCTTTTATTCCTCCAATTCTCCTTTTCAGTTGCTGCACTGGGGAGGGGAAAAAGGTGGGAGAGAGAGAGAGTAGTGTGTGGATTTTAGTTTCAGTGGGAACACTAAATTATGGAGTACCATTCCTAAACCATGACAACAATACAGTCCATGAAGAAGACTGGGGGCAGAACAATTGTTATATGCTTTATACTTAGAAAACATTTTGGTTTTTCCCAATTCCAAACACTGAAAATTCTACAGAAAGATGTCTTATGCTCTTCCTCCAAAAGTGATGTTTGATTAAAAACCTATCAGAAACTTATCAGAAAAAAAAAGATAATTCTATCAATTTTTTTGAAAACTCTAAAAGTAACATCAGGACTGAGTCTTCTAAACCTGAGATGCAGAATCAAGTTAGAGTATTCCTGTTACAGGCACAGAAGACTCAAAAAATAAAGAATAATAGGGAAATAATTCAAGATTTTCTTTAAACTGCATTTTACTACTGTGTAATTAGACATACACTTACTAATTGCTGACTATTCCCAAATTTATTGATGCTTAAATTACAGTCTGATATGTCAGTATGTTTATGTCACATTAAAATCCCCTCCGCTCAATTAACACCTATTCAAGAAACTTATCAGGCAAGTGCAACAAGTATCAAGAAGCAGCAATTAATTGTAAATGCTTTCAGACAAATCAAAGGAAAGCATTGAAGATATTTGTCTATCAGCTGACACGAACTTCGAAAGGAATGCTCACCCACACGCTTCACCACCTCGGAACGCGTGTAAATTAATCTGTCACCACCACCAGTTAAGTACATTTGTGCACAGAGAAGGCTCTAAGAATAAATGTCTTCCAGCATTTTAAAGAGAAAATGCCAGGATTCCTGTCCATCAGAGGAGAACAATCCTGTTTGTTTGTCTAATTGAGACAGAGCATTATTGTGGAAAAAAAGATGAGAGAGCAAGATACAACTTTGCTTAAGACATTTTGGTACTATGTCCACTTCTTTCCAGAAGCAGGGCTTAACCCAGAACAAGAGCTGGTCACGCAATGGCATTAGCACCTTCATTCAATGCTTGCACCTTCAAAAGAATATATGAATGGCCAAACTGGGATAAACCAATCTCCTACGATAGCCTTTCTCTAACAGAGATCATAGATGAGTATCTGTGGAAAAGTACATGAAACAACATATTTAAGTATCCAGGAACAAGACATGAGAGTGTATGGGAAAGACAAGAAAGTAAAAACACACCAAATGTCATCATCTCTCTTGTCTTTTGATAAACTAAAAGCAAGTGGAGGGGTTTTTTTCTCTGGTAAACATGATGGTTACGGTAAATTTCCTTTTTTCAACCTGCTCAGAAAACCGATGATCTGAAATCAAAACCTTGTTGGGGGGATGCTACTTTGAAGGTTGGAAAAAGTGAAAATATGAACTTTAATAAATAAATTTACAATATAATGTCTTTAACAGGAAGTCTCTTTCCCCTGTCAAACTATTTTCCTCAGTCTTTAGCAGACACTAGGGGTACTGAATAAGTCTAGGAACAGCATGCAATGTTATGAACCCCAGGGTTTAGTACTCAAAAATCATTAATTCTGGCCTATCCTGGTCATTTTCTTGCTTTTGAGTCTCTAAATCATACCTTGAACATTAGTTTAACCAAAAGGCTTTTTGATTAATATGTATATCCAAGGCACACAGTTCACTGCACTCTTAAAGTTCATCAGTTTACTGCCAAAAAATTTTATTTTAAAATGCAGCTTACTGTTCTTGGGATCTAGGTTTTGAATTAAGCACTCTTTTTATGGCTGCAACCTCTTAAAGGGGTAAATGTACGTTCATATTCCTCATATTCCCTGCCTCGCAATTTCTTTCATTTTTCTCTTGCATCAAGCAAAAATTGCCTTCTATAAAGCCTTTTGGTAGCACAACTTCCTTAGTTTCTGCAGCACTGCATAGCATGACAAGGCTTCATTTACATAGATGGAGTTAAATTTCCCTTCTTTATTTGCTTTCAAAGCCAGTGGGAGCTATGTCCATACACACAACGACATTATTTAGTTATTAGACATTAAAGCAAAGAGTTGTGGGAAAAGCAACAAGCTCTCTGTGAAATGATGAAGTTTCTTAGAGCATTCACAGCAGACATTTTCAGCAATTAAGACATAATGGAGAGATTATTCTTCAGAGGCCACCAACGATTTACAGCCGCAGCAGAAAGGGAGCAGGTGAAAACTATTCTGTTCATCTTAGCCTGTGCCCAGCCAGGATTTCCCATGTTTTCTTTGAATACCTGTGTAGTTCATCTGCACACTTTTGCTGGTCACTCCAAAACAATGCACAGCAGAAGGAGGCAGTTTTGTGGAGATAATCAGCAAGAGCCTGGAGCAAATGTTTGCTGGCAGTGAGCTGATGACAATGCACAAAGGGGTCTGGGTGTGCTTACCAAATATATTTCACAATTTCCTGAGATATCACACTGAAGTAGATTCCTCAGACAGGGGAGGACAGAAGAGTCATAGAGTATTTCGAGTTGGTAGGGTCCCACAAAGATCATCAAGTCCAACTCCTGGCTCTGCACATATAATGACAGCAGGATAGAATATAGACTATGTTTCTAGAGGAAGCAAAGAATCGGTCTCATATAATGCAAGTATACCACATTCACTCCAAATCCGCTGACTCCAATCACCCTTTTAATGGTGAATAGTTAGCATGTTTAATAAATTTATTCCTAATCTTATTAATAAATTTCGTGGTGGTCTGTTATTACAATAAATTCTACATATTAACTAAATCCTTCTCCTATAGTGTGAACTGGTTTGTGCTTTCTTTGTGCTGCTCTCTTACCTAAATTATTGACAAATGCTTTTTGACTTACCTTCTGGTCTTTTCCACAGCCTGAGGTCTTTAGGTTATCGAACCACACTTGGTAGCTCTGGAAGCTGCAGTTGCTTTTGCTGTTTAAGTCCTGTCTCCTGAGACTTCTTTTATTGCCAGATAGGTCATCATGGTCATGAAAACACATTGCATAATGACCTGACAAGTAGCTTATATTTGCTCGGACTGGACTGAAAAAGGCAGAATGCCAAAGCATGTTGAGCCCAATCATTTTGCTTCACAAAATATTGAAGGGCACAAAGGATTCTGCCAAAAGCAACTCATTTCTTCTCCTAAGGGGTCCTCCTTGGATTTCTTATAAAGCCTGTGGACAGACTTTGATTGAACTCAGTGGGTCAGGGGTCAGTAAACGGTAATGCAGTAGAGGGATGAACACTTAACTTTCTTCGATGCATCTTGAAAGAAGCGTGTTTCAAGAAATGAAAGACACAAGTTAAACACATAGACTTTAATGTCTTGATTATCAAAGGCTTGTGATCAGAGAAAATACAATTAGGTAAACATGAAGTGAGGAAATAACGGGAGAATGAGCCCATAATAAAAAAGGTCTATTGAAATAAGACTTTATGGACATTTGCTGCATGCACTTATGGCACTATATCAATAAAAACGTAGAAAGAGCTGCCTCACATTTGCAAGAAATACAGAAACAGTGCTCTAAAGAGACTTTATAATAGGAGATAATCTGTGATAGCACTCAATATGTTGAACAGAAAGGCTGGTAATAAAGCCCAATACCATTATTTTGTTTTTCAGCATTTGTCTGCACAGTTATGAATATTATTAAAATGAGGTATCAAATTTCATTTATTTCCCTACAAGTCAGCTGGAGTAGTAATGAATTCATGTCCACTTCTTTTCCCAGCTGTTCCTACAAATGGCATGAGGAGGAGATGTGAATATGCCTGATGTGCTTTGCATTGAGGTACAGCGGGCTCCAGTGCTCTGACTGGGCCTCCTGGGTCTCTGGAAGGACATACACCATAACAATAGGAAAGCTCAGCAGATGCCCAGAAGCAGAGTTTCTTTTCCTCTGCCTGATGATGTGGCCTGCTGGTCAAGGCACTGCTGATAGGGCTGTGACTCTTCTTTACATCTCTCTTTTCAGGGCAGGGTTTGCGAATGAGGTTCTGCACGCAGCGACTTTTCTCTCTCGGTTTAATTATTTTGAGGTTAAAACTCACATCTGTCATTTCCATGTTGAATAAGAACTACTGAAAACTCCTAGTCTGTGTCATACATCAAGAGGGACAGGCTTCCACTCCAGGGAAATCTGGAAGGCAAAATCATCTACCGCATGATGGGGGGCCCTTCTAAGTTCTCAGTGAAATTGGTATTTTTACATTACACCCACTGTTAGGATCTCTGAGAGACTGATTATTTTCTAAAGTATGGTCTTTTTATCTCTGTATACTTGTCTGGATGTTGCAGTTGTGTAACGCAGCACAGCATTGGCTTTACTAAAGTGAATATAGACTTACAAAAGCATTAATGATTTTATGACTAGCTTTCCACGTTAAAAAGTTTCCAGGCATCTACTCAGTTTTTTAAACGGGATGTTTTTCTGAGCTGTCATGTGATAGCTGACCTAAAAAACTCTAAAAACAAGTAGAACTCAGGTTATAAAGAGGTACTGTGATTTCAAAAAACTCATCTGTCAAATCAGGAACAGCCAGGACCCACAGTCATCTGTCCTGTCCAGTGAGCAATTGTGACTTTCTTTGGCTCGAGTTTGCTGAATTTACTGCACCTGGCATTGGGAATTCAATGCCTCACCTACAAAAATAATTTTCTGGTGTGGATTTCTCCCATACTGGACATAAGAAGTCAAGTTGCATATCAAATTCAGAAAGAAAAAAATCCAAACAACTTAAAAGGGAAAGCATCCTCCTGCATATTGGATTAATGTGCTGTCAGCAACACTATGCATCATTGCATCAAAACCGGAGAAAATAGAAACAGAGTTTTAAAAAAATCAGCCTGTGGAATTTTCCTTTTTCTGACTCTACTGCAGACTCCCCAGTCATAGAGAGCTGATCAGTCTGTTTCCATGTTTCAGCAGAATGATCAGTACCTGTGGACCTTCCTTCAGTGCTGGAAACTTAAAATAGGCTTCCAGCAAAGCACAATATTGTTCTGGCTTGACTGTGCAGGGAGTTGCTGATTGAAAAAAAAAAGCTGTTCAGTCCTCTGAAAATCACTACTATTTGTTACACCAGAGTGGTCTGTCCAAAAAATACTGAAAGTCATGACACAACTATAGGAAAAGTCCACCAGTTTCTGGAGGCATAAATCAAGTGCCTGGATAGATATCATGACAGCTCTAATTTTGAAGTCTGGGTAATTCCTTGTCTCCCTCGCCTTCAATGCAAGAGGAATGGCACAAGAAAGAAGAAAATTCCTAAGGCTTCCAATTGTCTATAGGAAGGATTCAAGAGCCCATTCTCAAAGGCGTGGAAGAATCTCCTAGTGTTGGGATGGTATCTGGTCGAACACCACTTGATCTTCAAAAACCTAAAAATATGCTTGCTCAACCTATAGGCTTTTCTGGAATCATTCTGCTGGTCTGGCTGACCTGCTGTTTTCCATTCCTAACTTCTACAAATAAGATTATCTTCAGTTCAGCTACAAAGTCCCAAGCTTCAGGGACACTTTTTCTTGGTTTTGTTTGGTTGGTTGGTTTCAACCTGATTTGAAAATGGGATTAAATTTTGCTTCTAAGGGATGGATTCCACTTAACCTCAAAGAAGACAATTTTTTTTCCCCAAACAAACAATAATTAATAACACATTTCTTCAGGCAGAAAACACGCATGCAAAATCTTTATGATGAACATTTAGGTTATTAGCATAGTAAAAAAGGGAAATATGACTGAAATATTGTCAGCCCTTACATAATTAATGCTGTTGAATGCATCCTACTACTGTATCTCTCTTTGTATTTATTCATACCCCCAGGCTTATAAGACACAATTCTTTTGCCATGCAAGTATATATGTTTATTATATACACATTTTGTACCTTCTGCATTTTAAATATTACAAACTTTAATGAGATAAGGTATCTCACTGCACACCACAATAACTTTTTGTCATACTTTTTCACCAGTGCACAATTTTATAGGTGAAGTTCGTAGAAATACTGAACAACCTCTCAAGAAATCTCTGTTTTTATCACTGACAAAGCAGAGGATTTCAGCTTCAGACTAGAATGACACATAAACACTATTATTTTCAAAAAAAGCAAAGAGAAGTAGCAGAAAAACCTCTCTGATGCCAATCAATTACATGGCATGTAGCTTAACAACAGAATAACAATCTGGAATGGGGAAGTTTATTAGTAGACAAAAAAATGTTGATTCCTTACTAAGGCTGCTGTTAATGCATGTAAAGCATAACAAAAAGAGCCTTCCTGAAAAAAATAACAACAGCTTCTTCAGCATGCACGGAGAAATTGCTTGTAGTTACCTCCAGCTGCAGATGCTGCCATTTCAAAATGAATTCATTGTTCTTCTACCTCTAGTAAATAATTATTGAATTTTGCACTCACAAAATTTGTTTTGTCTCTCATTCTCTGCATGGAGACCTTTTTCCTCTCTCTTAGTGATGAAAGTTTAAATAATTTTAAATAATAAAGTGAGAAGGAATCAAACCTATGCTTATCTTTTCTAATGCAGAGTTGCAGTGCTATACATCCCAGCAGTACCACTGAAATAAAAAAAAAAATTGTGGGACAAGGAGATCAAGAGTGATACCTACCAGAGAATGTAACAAAAAAGTCTTTAGCAAAGAAATTTTTGGACAAGCAGGCATTTCCATTTGACTGCATGTTTTTCAGTTATCTTTATTTTTTTCCTAATCATCATCCACTTAACCTCCAGAATGCTGTCTGCTGATTCTGCTCTCACTTTTGACCTCTTCTTAGCCAGTTAAAGTATTTTTGACTTTCCAATACTAGAGATGTTAGTTCAGGACATTGGTCATATCCTCAAACCCCACCGAAATCCCACACTAGAGGATGTGGATTTACTGAGCTACCACCTTCATCAAGGACCAGAGATGAATCAGAGCCAGATGGAGCGGCTGAACAGCTGGGTTTGAGTCTTTCCAATGTGCAAAGCAGATTTTCCTATATAAAATTCAGGCCACCATACCCCTTGCTGCTTAGTGAGAAGTGTAACTCTTCAGTCATTAATGAGATTTGCACATGCAATAGGTTAATTGCAAGATTAGAAACTACTTTTGAAAGTTAATCTCTTACAGCGTGAAGAAATGCTGTGTTTCAGCAGGCATTGCAGTCAGACACACAGCTGATTTTGCAAGCACCAGTTGGGAAGTACAGTATTGACAGCTACAAAAATCTTGTTTTGATTTCTAAAACGAGAGACTTGCTGTGGATATCATTAAGAGACAAGAAATACAGTAAACCAAGATACCATTTCTTTAATGTCACTTCTCTGACCATAGCCTAACATTATAAATGAGATTTCAGAATAAAGAACATCCAAAATATTACGTGAAGTGAAACATCTACAAATGATTACAAGGAAAAATTTACTTTATTAGAAAGATATGTGCTTTGATCAGTGTTAATGAACTGTACATGAAAGGTATGGATTTCAAAGAAATGATGGAAAGTACAATGTTGGAGGAATGTAATAATGTGTCAGGTTTTTTGCCACACACTCCTTGCTTAGTAGAAAATTAATGACTTATATGGCTGGAAACTGTTATTTTAAGATTACTATTTTTGAAGCGCTGTTAATTATTCCTAATAAAATTACTTTACTGTGGACACAAGCATACAAGCTGCTTCATTCTCTTTGTGTTTATATTGCTCCCTGAGCTCTGAAACCTGCAATCCAGCTACAGTACAGTACTCCCAGAGTGCCAGGTTAAATGAGGCTTCCCATAAATATGGACCGATCAACATATTAGTTTTTCTAATAATCCCTTGCTTTTACTATGACCACAATGTTTGAAAACAAGCAGTCTGAGGACAGTGGATTAAATTCGCCTCTC
This sequence comes from Mohoua ochrocephala, assembly GCA_013398855.1. Taxonomy (NCBI): domain Eukaryota; kingdom Metazoa; phylum Chordata; class Aves; order Passeriformes; family Acanthizidae; genus Mohoua; species Mohoua ochrocephala. The sequence continues at coordinate 32,075 of VZTA01002444.1, read as the reverse complement.
TGAGGGCACGAGTGATGGCTCATATTGCTGAGAAAGCACTTGCCACGGAAAAAAACCAAGTGGATGACTGGATGCTGATACTGGTCCATCTTCCCTTATGTGTTTTCCAGTAAATGCAGAATTTAAATATATCTGCAGCTCCATGACAAAAAATGCGGCACACAAAAAGTATTTCTGGACTTCAAGAAACCTTTTTCTGTTCATGTATCATACACACCAACTAATATTTACATCATTTTCATTCAAAACCCTTGACAGGGCTGGTTGCTCTGAGAAGCTGCTGGAAGCTTCCTCCATGTCCGGCAAAGTCAATCCCTGGCAGATCCAAAGACGGATGTGCCGCCGGTCAAGGCTGGGCCAATTAGAAATGGTGATAATGCCCTTGTGATAACAGATTTAAGAAGTAGTTAAAAAAAAAAAGGTTATTGCACAGTTGTAACTGCAGCCAGAGAAGAACAGGGTGAGAACATGTGAGAGGAACAACTCTGCAGACACCGCGGTCAGTGGAGGAGGTGCAGGAGATGCTGCAGGCACTGGACCTGGGATTCCCCTGCAGCCCTGTGGTGCAGCCCATGGTGAGGCAGCTGTGCCCTCACAGCCTATGGAAGACCACAGGGATACAGAGATCCACCTGCAGCCCCTGGAGACCCATGATGAGCCATGCTGGAGCACGGGGATGCCTGAGAGGAGGCTGTAAAGCTGTGGAAGGCCTGTGCCGGAGAAGGGTCCTGGCAGGGACCTGCAGACCCATGAAGAGAGTAGCCCATGCTGGAGCACATTTCCTTGTAGGACTTCCGACCCCACGGAGGACCCATTCTGGAGCAGGCGGTCCTTGAAGGACTGCACCCCTGGAAGAGTACCTCACATTGCAGCAGTTCACAGAGAGCTTTTGCCCATGGGATGAACCCAACTTGGAGAAGTCCATGGAGAACTGTCTCCCGTGGGAGAGACCCCATGTTGGAGCAGAAGAAGGACTCCTCTCCCTGAGCAGTGGCAAAAACAATGTGTGGCAAAATTGACCATAACCCTCATTCCCTGTCTCTCTGCACCACTGGGGAAGGAGGGAGGGATGGGGGAAGGTGTTTTCAAGGTCTTATTTTACTTCTCATTATCCTGCTCTGATTTTGTTAGTAATAAATTCAATTAATATTTATAATTCAAGTCTGTTGTGCTCATGATGATATTTGGTGAATGATCTCTCTCAGTCCTTAACTCATTAACCCTTTGTTGTATTTTCCCTCCCCTGTTCAGCTGCAGAGGGAAATGAGAGAGGCTTTGGTGGCTGCCTGGCATCCAGACAGGGTCAATCCACCACTGTAAATGAAGTTATTGACCTCAAGATGTGCCTCTGAAGCTTTGTAGAGCAGAAGTAGGAACATTACCAGGGGCCGATACCCTAATTATTCCAGAGTTCAGCACCACCACTGTGAGCAAAATAAAAGTCTGCGGTGAATTCACTGCAAAAATGTTTCTAAACTCCTGGCAAGCCTTTTGGCAAAAAAGGTTTTTTTAACACTGAAATGCAAGGCTTAAGGAAACAGCTGTTGTCTCTGAAGATAGCGGCTGACAAATGGATTGGTGAAACATATAGTTGTCTTCCATTTGGCTTTAAGGAGAGTTCTTCATGCCTTTCGGGTAATACATTTTTTTAATTTTAGTTCTACAAGAAAGCTGATCTAATTTAACAGCCCTTCCAGTAAAAGGCAAAATCCCGTTGTCCCCCTTCCTTTACTCGCTTTTTCTTCCTCTCCTATTTTCGGCATTAGCATTCTTGCCTTCTTCCCTCCCACTGGCTGGGCTGCACAGCTGAGCCTGAGTCAGTTCACCAAAGCTATCAGCAGAAGTGAATCACTTCCACATGAAGCTGATAAGGGAAGTAAAAGTCTTTGCTATATCAGCACAAGATATTTGCTTTAATTCTTCACACTTTTATTTATTTTCATACACATATATATGTATGTATATATAATGTTAAAGTAATTTCTCTATCATATTTACTTGTCATTGATCAGTCAGCTTAATCATCACAGAAAAGCCTATTGCAACACCAAAGGGTCTCTTTGTGCTATTCTTGTCTTCTCCCTTCTGGAGATCTCCATATCTATCAGATAATGTAGCTAAATATTCATATCCCTGCTATTAACCATATAATATAAAAGGTCCTTAATTCATCCTGTCATTTTTAGTGAAACAAAGCTGTTTACCTGTCCTACTAGCCCGGTTTAGTTGGAAGAGGGCATTTTAAAACACAATTTTTGAATAGTGGATGGTGATAACAAATACCAACAGACATGAAATAGAGGAACAGCCTTTTGTATGAGTTAACACAGAAGTATGAATTCCCGCTGATTGGGTTTACTGCTTGGGTGCTACTTATTCACACACGATTTTCACAGTGGGCATCAAAGAGCACTGAAAATTCAGGCTCAGAGGGTCAACCTCTTTCATGCTGTAATACACAGTGTCATTCATCAGCTGTCACTTTTAATTGCTGCGTGTTGGTCACTCAGACACATAGTGAACAGTAAGAAAGAAAAGTGTCAACAAAATCCATCAGGAATGTTACTCTGGTAGAAGAGTTTGTTTAAGTGTTGCTGTTATCTGTTCAGTACAACAAGAAATCTTCAGACATAAAGGGGAAGGAAAACTTATAGTTACATACAATGACTGATTACTGTTACTGTAAGGAAAACTCTTTCAAAAACTATGCTTTTATCTCTGTTTTTTCTCATAAACACCTGTGTATCAGAGTGGGAAGAAAAATGAACAAAAACACAGGGCTCAACTAACAAGAAGAAATTTAAAATGCCACAGACCAGTTTTGCAAGAGCATTCCAAAATGTAGCCATGGATATTCATGGCTACTTCAAGAAAGTGTTGTTTACCATTCTGAGGGGAACCAAGGGAAGAGCACCTTACTTCTTTTTTTCAGCGTTTTCAGTGGGAGACGCTTGACCGTTGTCTTGGGGTGATTTTATGATGTGTATCCCCTATTGCCTGCTCTATGCCCAGACATGATTCCTGTGCCTTTCTGTGTCTTTAAAATTGGGTGCAAGAAAAAGAAAAAAAGCCAGACGAACTTTTCAAAAACAGTTTTACTCCAAGGACATTCACTCCCCTGCGTTCCTGCTGCGGCGGAGCAGAGGAAAGCACCTTCCCTGCTTTCCTGGCTCTTGGCTCCTTTTTCTTGGAGGAGAGAGACGGAGAGTTAAACTCCTTTGTTTCCCTGGGACTTTGGATTTTTCCTTCTTCTCTTCTGGACTGTTCAGAACACCAGAACATCAGACCCTCACTGGGAGGCCTCACACCTCGGCCTGGAGGGGCCCGAGCCGACCCAGCTCTGAAGAGGAGAGAGAGAGAGAGACCACACCCACAGAAAGGACTCTAAAATCTTCCCAGGTTTCCAGGTTTTCTCTCCACAGCGAGAGGTTTTATTATTTAGCATTATTCTTTTCCTGTGTGTTTGTTAAACAAATAGTTTTTTTCCTCCTTTCACTTTCCTTCGAGGAATTTTTTTTCCCGAACCTGGTGGGGGAGGGGTGGCTGTAACCTGCCTTCTGTGGAGGGGACGTTCCTCCCAGAGCGTTCCTCTGAAAATTTGTCTCAAACCAGGACAACCATTTACTCTCCATTCCCTGTGCAGAAAAGGAGTACCAGAAATACCCAGAGCAGAGAGCTAGAACTTCTGGGACAACAGGACATGAACTGGACCATGGATGGTGCTTCCAGGCAAGAAGCATCTATAACTACCGGGTAAATTGTAGAACTGCAAAATTTAAAAATCACATCTTATCCACAAACATTTTACCTCTTTTTTTTTTTTTTCTGAAAAAAAGGAGGCATCTCAAAGTAAGCGCCAACAGGTAAGAACAAAGTTAGAAAGCGATAATTTTATAAATGACACTTTTTTCCCCCCAGCTGACAAGATTGTTGAAAAGTGGTACTTTCAGGTAGGATGTAAGTAGGCAGTAAATCATTGTTTCAGCTCAATTCATTGGTGAAGAAGCAAATCTGCACAGCAAAATAGTTGAAACCACTGGTTAAAAGTCCTGTAATTTAGTAAAGATGATCAGATTTTGTTATTTTCGAAGGGACACATTACAGAGAGAGAGAGAGAGATTGCTCTTCTCTTATCTCTGTTAAATCATGTGAGCAGGTATCACTGATGTGGCCTCTATCTCCCCTCTCATTAAAGTATGGCTACTAAGGCTGTAGCAGAATGGGAAAAAATGCCAGAACCCGAGGAAAATAAGAGACAAAATAACACTGAAGACTTGCATTGGGATGAAATGTCTATATGCCCTAAAAGCACTATTCACAGAAAGAAATGCAAATTGATTGTTGAGTAATTTTAACAATTTCTAATGCCAAAATAATGTGGAAAATCACATGCTGGTCATACTGTATAGGAAAAAATTCCTCCGTCACTCCTCCACTCCTAGATGAATGCTAATGGAAGCTGGTTGACGCTAATTTCACATTACTTTGCTGGTCATTGTTTCGGCAATTAATCCATGCTAGCCATCTAGATTTCCTCTGCAGGCAGTGAAGAGGGAGCAGAACCCTTACTGCACAATGTATCCCATCCTAAAATTTATACCTATAACGGGTCAGAGGAATAACAGAGGCAAACAATAATTACTTTCAGATGGCCTCACCTTGGAAAGAAATGCCCACAAAGGTTTTCTTACCTGGATGACTAAATATAGGTTTCAAGCTTATACTTAGTAGTATCTTTTACAGTTTTTCCAGCTTTGGTGTTTCAACATTCCTCAGAATTATTAAGTATTTACTTAATCCTTGAGGCTCAAAATGCAATAGGATGATAAATAGTTCAATCTGGGCATTTTACTTTTCATACGGGATGGATAGTAACAGCAGAAAAGAGGAGCTTGGTACATAAAATGGGTAGAAAGTTCTGAAAGCTATCACCCGTGCTCCCTTTAACCCTCAGGCAAATCGCTGGAGACTGATTTTCCCCACTGGGACTTAGCCATAAACCATTTTAAACACGAATAGTAAATAGAATGTAATTGTCCCTTGATTTCTGGCATTCCGACTGGTTTTAATGTTTTCTGATGGCTCAACATGAGGATATTTGCATTTTCTATTTTATTTGTTTTTAAATAAAACCAATTTGCGAAGTATAAACTTTAGAAAAAGACAGATTTAAGACTGTCTTTGCCCATTTTGAATTATCTACATACAGATTTTCATCGTTTTTTGCTTTATTTTTTTCACAGCCCAACTCTTATTAGTTTCAGTTGGAGCTGCATTTTTGCAAATGAAAACTTTGCTGTGACAAGATAAGCACGAAGAAAATGGGGAACATCTTTCCTCTCAAAAGTCTGGTTTAAGTAACTTCCTTTGAATCATACGGTAATCTTGTGACAGATGATGATACAAAATGCATTTTCTAAGCTGGCATTACAATTGCCTTAACTGTAGGAATAAAGCCCACTGAAAGACAGATTGCTGCTTCAGTGTTGGTATAAAACTGAAATTATAAACTTGCATGATGAATTGCTGAGTGGCTCAGAACAAAAGATTTCAACGACATCAGAAAGAAAATGTACTTCCTGAATTTATTATCCAAGTGTTCCAAAAAGGTAATGACCTTAGAAGAAATATGTTTTGTCAAACAAACAATTTTTGTGCAAAGCCCAAATAATTTTAACTACCCAGTAATTTCAACTAGTTTGGCCTTTTAATTGCCTCGAGTCCTATGTTATTTTATAACTTGACAAAGTAAGTTGAAGGTCTTAGTCATATTATGACTAAGTTGACATCCACAACTATTTTCTGGGATCTTGTTCACTGCCTGAACATAAAAATGCAGGTTAGCATCATATAATTAATGACTTTATTATAATGCCTATAGAAAAGAACACTGAGTTAATATTAAACAGTCAGTGTTATTTATGGTATTTCCCAATTTTAAGTCATGCTTTTTCAACATTAATAGCTAATTTTTTTTTTGTCCCTGTGAAAAAGTAAAATAAGTAACCACTTAAATCTTCTTTTTCTACTTAAATGTAGTCATTAACACCCTGATGATAAGGGCCTGCTTTCTCTCTTATTTCATAAAGAACCGATGACTAATGAGGAATTATTAGTAATATGGTAATGTGTATAATTCTGTAATACAAAGAAATTATAGACTTTTATAATTACACTTCAATGTTGTACAAATCATCACAATAACAAACTTTTGTTGAGCATTATAAACTTAATAAGCTCACTGATGCACGGTAATGGCTTAAAAATGTGCTAGAAGTAATGTAAGGCAATTGCGCTGTTTCTGATTGATATATTAATAAATCATTACAAATATTCCCCCCAGTTCTCATTTGGATTAGACAATGAGCAGTGTAGTAGACAGCAAGAAACCAAACAGAGTTGAGAGCAATTGACTGACTTGAACTTAGTGGCTGACACAGTCGGTGCTGTACTACTACAAACTACAAAGTGAGCATTGCATGGAAGAGTAGACCTACTCTGATGACAGCAATATATACATAAAATAGCAGCTCACGGGAAAATTTAAGCTTAGATTTGGACTAAAAGTCATTACCTGGGCAATACCCCTACTGACCTGAATCTGAAGTTTTCACAAGTAATTTGTTTCTTGCTAAAGTAAATAGGTCAACTCCAGTTTTATCTCCAGGACTCCACGGATCATACACAGTAAAGGATAATGTACATGATCTGGACCTCTCATATCCAGTCTTGTTTATGGCAACTACATACTTAAAAAATGTAAAGATACAAAAAGAGATAATGAATTGGGCTACAAGGAGATGTGGCTAAAGCTAGCTTATTGCACAAATGAATAATTAGTAATTAAGGAATACTTACAGGAAGAATACGGGAACATGAGTGTTGCTACTCTGTCTGGTGTCTCAAGACTTCAGTAATTTTGGCTAGTTGCAAAGATAGGCATGCTTATTCCTATTTGTAACTTCTAGCAAATTAAAGTTCTTTAAAAAACATTCTCAAATGCAATCTTACAGAGCTCCTTCGGCCTCCTGACCTACAAGAAACGTTTTAGAAGCCTTGTTACCTGCATTCCTGTAATTTCCTAATGTATCTTACTCACCATTTTCAGTGAAAGACATGCAAAGTGTTTTCATCGCTGCTTTGGATACAGGGCTGTTTCAGCTGTGCATTTCCTCCTTGTACGGTTTCTAAAATTTAGAATTAAGATTTTGGTTTCAACTTCAAAACATTACAGCTTCCAAAAGAAAGGGATGATGGCTAGCAACTGGCTTTAATGTGGCTTAAGCGCGTTTGAAAGGCTTTACCGAGTAAGCTCAGGGACCTAGACTTCTTGCTACTTGAAAGCTCCACAGGGCTTAATTCTCCCAGCCTTTCATTGTCACCTTATTCCTGTTATAAATCCCAGCACTTCTTTGTAATTAATTGTGCAAATGAATAATATCAATGTAGAGATAGCGGTCTTGGGCCAAAAGCAACGGCTGTATTTCATGCACTCCTCAGAAGTGGCTATCCACCACCACAAGAACAAAGAAAATGAGGTCAACGAAAATCCCTCATTTCCACTTCAAATGAGAGCTAGCTATAAAGAACAACTTTAGCCCGCAGTTTCATTCCTACTTTTAAAATTCATCAAAGAGAGTTCTGTTAAAATACTGTGCAATGATATTAGCAGTATTAATAGGAAATAATTATGAAGAGAAATAATACCTTTTCTTAAACGGGTCCTGATATAAAGTACCAATGCTGCTAATGCAAAAGCTTAGCCCTCTTGGTATTCAGTGCTTTTTATTAAAAGAATTTTTATTAACTAATTCAAGAAAGAAATATGATGAATGTCTCCTTCCAAGTTCCATCCCTATCTTTCATTACAGTAGTATCTGGTAATAGAAAGTGCTTCTGGCAATACTTATCTGCATATAATGCATAAAATTTTTAAGATATAAAAAGGTCTGTACGGAGGGACGGTTACTTGATACACACCACGAATATCATAACATTGGCTGCCTCAATTTAAAACTAAACCTAATAGTTCTTCTAGTTCTTTTGATCTTGTAATCATGAACTTATATGGGACAAGTTCTCAGCAGAGGAAATTGTCATAGCTCCATCAATGACAATTTATAACTCATCTGCCAATCTGACCCTGTACCTTAATCTATCATTACGGTCCTAGACATTTGCCTCTCGGAGTTCTTTTTATCACCTTTGTCTTCTTTTTACAATTAAATGTAAAATAAAGAATTTCATTTAGTTGACATCATTTATGTCGCTATCCCCTCCAAACTTGTTGAGTTTCCCGGGTACTTTTATGATTCCTTGATGAGTACGTTGTCAGCACACATGCCATGATAGCACGCTTGTAGTACCAATGTCTATTTTCCTATTACTATTTACTTTTCAGCCTACAGGGTTTTCTCCCAGCCCCAACCAGGATCAAAGCTCTCTCAGCCTAGGCAAAAATCTGATCTAAAGCACATAAGTTTAAGAAACGCAGTGGGTGGGATGTTGCTCATATGAATTACAAATTGCAGCATTATCCATCTGCATCCTGGTGACAAGTAACTCTAGAAAACAAGTCTTGGCATAGACTTAAATTTCCTATGTTAAATAGAGAATTTGGGAGCTAAACCAGGTTGAGGCAGCATCAGAGAACAGATGCTTTCTGATAGCTAGCTATGGCTCTGATTCAGGAGCATATTTAAACACAGATATGTTTAAAGGTTTTGCTGCACAGGGGTGAATGTAAAGCTGTGCTTAGAGCTAAACATTGGCTGAAGCATCCTGCTAAACTGGGTGTCTACGAGCAGGACCTCTCCGCAATCCCGTTTTTTTAGGAGTGCTCTAGGGACTGGTGCCGGGGTATATTCTGTTTTGATTATCTGACCATTATCTGTCAGGATGAGATGATCTATCAGGCAGGAAATAAAATGTCTTTTGATTTTGCTATACTGTGACTGTGTTACAGGCAGACAATCTCTGATTCTGGCAGTAAACTAAGACAGAAATCACCCCAGACATAAGACTAGCAAGGGGATTTGTTTCTCTTTTCAAACTACCCTGTATCTGTGAAACAATTATGCCAATTGAACCAGCTTCCAGAAATTCAAAATTGAGCTGCACATCAGTATGTCTGAAAAAAAAGCACATTATTATAGTGTTTTACTTCCTTTAGGATGGGCCAAGAGCATTCACCTTGGAATTACAATTATTGGTCAATATTAATGAAAATTTTAAACAGTTTAGTTCATTCTCTTGAACACAGCCTACAGCTATCTCACATACCTTTGCTAACCCTTTCAGACCTCTGGTCTGAGAGCATGTGAAGGTGAATATCTGCTATTGCAGTAGTGTTCACTGAAATTCATCCAGGTTTCATGCATTTGAACAGCACGTATCAGTCACTCTTTTCTTCTTCTCATCAGTTCTTCTCACTGGCATGAGAAGAATCATGTTTTAGAAGATTCAATTATAAGGTTGCCATGATATATTTCAGTATAATTATATTTCATTGTCAACTACAAATTATTTGAGGTGCTTTTCTCATATACTTTTAGAATGATAATCTAATACCACTCAGAGGCAGTGAAATAGTAGAATACATACAAAACCACTGAAATGTTAAAACCCAAAAATCTTCTTTCGAAAATTTTTTGCTATCTGCTTAAATGACGTTCTTACAAGTCTTCTGTCATTCAAAGCAAACTCAAATGAGAGAAAAGTTCATAGAGAAGCATATGAGAGTATATATTTGAAGACATGGCATTTTTATGTGTGCCTGAAAATCCTAGGAATCTACCTAGCCTCTACCCCCTAGTCATGACTTAACTGATAATCCAAATTTCATGTAACCTCTGTAAACAGCTCAGCTCCATGCTTGAGTATTTCTATTATCATCAGCTCTAGCAACTCATTTAAAAGTCTAAATTCTTCTTTGTGATGGCATGAGAAACTTTTGTTTCCAGACTTTGAACATTGGTCTGGGGCAGCCTACAGACATTAAATCCCTTTCTAGGACTCTTGACAAATTTAAGATGCCAGGTAGAAAAGAGTTAATTGTTAGAGCCAGAAAGATAACTGGAGCTCACCAAGCAGTCAGATTCAGATTCTTCCTATACAAGAAAGAAAAAGGGACTAGTGAGTAGTGAAGGGAAGAAGCTGCCTTCATCTCAGGAAATGCAGCTGTCATGTAAACTCTGAGTGTGTAGTGCCATCTGCTTAATGCTTGAAGTTGCTTTTGAATCACAGAATGGAAGAATCTTAATTTGAGAATTTTGAGAACTTCTCTAAAGAAGTGAAGGAGGAGGAGCAGCCCTGATTCTTGTACTCTGTGCTGTGTGTTGCACCACTTCATTTTTAAGTTCCAAAGGAAGGGGAGATGTATGGATTCTGTATAAAATATGGAGACTTAGAAGAACAACGTAGTAAAGATGAAAAATGATCCAGGGAAAAAAAGCAGTAGTGACAAGTCCCTGTGCTCAGCAGCGGATTCCAAAGCTGCATAGAAAACCTCCAGACAGAATGAGGCTGCCCAAGCCTGATGCCTGAGATGAGCAGAGGTTAAAATCTGTGAGTGAAAGGCAGTGTTGTGGGCACTTCTTAATGCAGGAGCTGTATTTGAATACAGACTGCCTTTGCCCTCTTGCCAAAAGTTATTTCCCACCAGGTTTCAACCCCCAGACTGGAATACTGCTAACTGCAAACCTTGTTCTGCAAGCTACTGAAGGATTTTCCCTTTGTGGGAAGGACTAATGCATCATTTCTTGTTAGTGCAGTCAGCTGTGGGGCAGATTTAAAATTCACCAGCTACTCTAAACTAGCTTTGTGTGTGCAGACAGTACTCTTTAAAGCCCTACCCCAGCTGTCTCTGTGCCAACTTTCTGGTGTGAAAAAGCCTGAAGAAGTGATTGTTCTTGTCAAAAGCTGAAGAATTCAATATATTTTACGGCCACATTAGGGCAGAATGATAAATCATCTCTGAAAAATAAAAAAGTAGAAGCAAAGATGTTTACTGCCGTATATTAAAGCATAGTAACATTTTAATTTTGTGTTGGAACCCAATTTAGAAAAACATAGTCTTCTCATTTTCCCTCTAATATGAGAGGAAATCCCAGTAAATTTATTACCTGTATTTGAAAGCAAATTTAAGAAAGATTCCAAATGCTGTATTAAATCTTTATTGATAAAAATTGTATGGTATTGTCTCTGAAATTCACTGGGAAGTATTACTAATCCCCGCATTCAAGATATTGCATGTGACAGCCATGAAATTTAAAGCTGGGCAGTAATTTTTGAAGGGATAATACTGTGTCTTGTGCCCTAACAAAGAATTGAGCTGATGTGGAGGGGATGGTTATAATAGAGTTATACGGATATAGCATCCAAAAGCAAGAACAGGAACTGCCAGGAGCTAAAGTGTGACATTAACATGTTTCTTTACTGGAAAAGGAAGCTTGGGGAGCCTTCCTGGAGAGTCATTAGGTGTTCCTGCATTATGAAAGTTCTTTTTTTTTCTGGAAGAATGATAGGACAGAAGTAGGTATGTACTTAAAATAATGGGGTTTTTATCATAAACAAGTTGTAAACATGCATAACAAAAGCAAAAGTTTTTTAAAAGCCATTTTTCTTTTTAAGGCAAATTCTGTGAAATGTACATCATTTTAGCAAACTGCTGCTAAACGGTGGATGTAGCTTGATCTTAAACCTAATGTCGTGGTAGAGCTCTAGGCCGTGTTCTATGATGTTGTCACATTCACCTTACTAAAGGTCTTTTTAATGCCCTCTTTCTCTAATATGTATTTATTTATAATATTCTCAAAGTTTTAAGGATTAGCTCTAGCATGTTTACCTCATAAGGCTGAAGCATCAAGACTGCTATTAATTGTGGGTGCCTCTAGCCTGTGACTAGTGACTGAACTTGGAAGTTGCTCTAACTTGCCTTGATGTCCTGTAGTCCTGAGCATCCCCTGCAGAATGAGGATTAAAAACGAGAATAGCAATGCCTCATCCTCTCCCTTCCTCTTTCCTTCCTAAAATATGCACAAGTACTGTGGTAAAAGACCTTTACACTCATACCTCAGCGCAGTACACCTCAGAAATTCTGAGTTTGGAAATGTTTATGACAGTCCCTGACACTGTTGGTGTTAGGCTAATCATAGTCTTTACCCTCATGTGGCAAACCTTGCCAAATGTAGGAATCGAATGGTTTTTTTCAGCACATATACACACCCACACCCCTTATACTAGCTGGTGTAGATGCTCACTGAATTTTGTTGTTATAGTAGAAAACTCCTTTATATTCACCTGAAAGAGAACAAATATTTCATTATTAGGGACAGAGGTCTTGAAGTTAGTCTTCCTGTGTTGTAGGCAATGACATTACAACCACAAACAAAATGAACAAGCTCCAGCTGAAAGCCAGCAATTTTTCCTGATCCTTCTATTTGTAAATAAAAAGGCTGGCACAGAAACTCCATGCTCTGGTATTGGGGAAGTATCTAATTTCCAGCATATATACATATATACATAATAGTTCATTCATCTGCCAGCGTTGCTTTTCATGCAGTTTGACTCCTGTCGTGACAGCTTCACTCCTGATATACCTATAGAAAGCAACAATATCAACTTTTAGATTATGAGGCCAAGTGTATCAAGCTTTCTCAGTCTCCTCTCAAAACTTAGGATACCTATTCTTGCTGTAGTAGTACTTCTTCAACACTGCACTTTCTACTTTAAAACTGATCCAGGGAATATCATCTGCTTTTTCTGGAGGTGCTATTCAGCCCTCCTGTGTATTGGCAACTTTGAATAATCCAGTCATTTCATTGCCATTCTCATGTTTTTTGTGCTTGAGTTACCTATAAAAATTTTAGATTGGACTGGTTCCTCAAGACTGAGCCTTGAGAAACTCCACAATTAATCTTTTCTGCCCAAACCCACTATCATCTTTCTCTCTCATGAAATCATACTTTGATAACTGGTCTTTCACTTCTTTTATCTCACTTCTTTTTTTTCACTTCTTTTGACTAAAAATAGTTACTCACCTGACCATAGTAACTACGTAGTAACTTAAGTAACATATCCTATCTGTCATAATACAGTATCTAGTGAAGCACAGACATATCAAATGCACTGGCATAATTCTTAAGATTAACAAAGTTTGTGTCTTAGTATAAAAATCTCTCTATTGAGAGAAAATAAAGACCAGCTGGATAAATAGGCCTACACTTACAGGATACACGTGAAGGTGACTAATAATCAGAATGAGAGAAGAATTTGCTTCTCTTTTTTTTTGTGATTGTTTTATTTTTCTCCTGCCCCTAATACATTAAAACTATCTGCTTTCACGGGTAAAGGCACCTGACTAGAAACTTTACTCTGCCCTACACTTCAATGAATGTGATTAATTTTTCTGGGTGGATTCTAATTAATAATTACTCTCATCTGTGAGTCTGTCTCCAGCCTCCTGGCAAACACAGCTGCCTCTTCAGAGAGCTGCCAAATTCATCTGAGTTTAAACAGTAAAATGAAAGATGGTTGGGAAAGAGAAAGTGCAAGAGTGAGAATGAGTAACATAAAGACTGGCGTGTCGTATCTGCTTTGCAGTTTCTCATTTCATGTGAATGTAAATCCACTTTCAGAACACAGCTTTTTAAAGACGGTGTGACTTCAGAAGCTTCGCTTTTTTGCTGTAGTTCTGTAGTTTATATTCCCATTGTAACTGTGTTATTCCATAACTTATGTTTCAAAGCAACTGTTGCTATAAAGAGATTTGTGATTTTTCTGAGTTCTGATTGGAATTTTGGTATCAGTAACCCTAGTGATTTTTTCATCAGGCTGCCTAATGATTTTCCTTTGAAGGCTTGTGATCCCATATTTTAAAGTAACTAGATTTATATTTTATTACAGAACTTGGTTTGTTGGCAGATTTAGTCAAATTTTCTGAGCATACGTTTGATGGGTTGAACAGGATAAAAGAGTTTCATAGATGTCTTTGTAGAGGATAAAGGGCAGAGGCTCAGCATCATTTTTATTCATGAAGTTTCACTGACAAGAAATAAGGTTCTAATCCTGCAACAGGAGTGAGCACAGGGAGCCATTTTGCTTGTGGAGTTTCTCACTGAAATCTGTGACCAGCTCAGAGAAGTGACAAAAAATGAGTGTTCTCTTTTTCCCCCAGCTTCACAACTTTCATTCTTCTGATGTTACAGGCAAACCCCTAATGCTTCCCACAACAGAGTAACTGCTGACTTGGAGGTATGAAGGGAGCACTTTTGAAACATAGAGTAAAAATTGTTGAATAATAAAACCTGAAAAAAATTAAAGAATGTACAGAGATGTAAAGCAAAGGTTTAACTGACTTAGGCCTGTGCAGTTAGATTTTGTCTCTCAGAATTTTTCCCTAACAAAAGTTAAGCAATTAGACACAGTTCAAGTGCTGTGCGGCCGAGTTACCTCTGGAGTAAAAACTGCTCTGCATTGGACGTGTGAAAAATGGCAGTATTTGGTGGAAACAGTTTTCACCTTGCATTCTCATCCCAGTATCTCCCACCAGAAACGGGGAAGAGGGATGGCTACCTGCGTGTTCATAGGCAGGCAAAGTACAAATGTGTTCTTTGTGTACATTGGTTCAGAGCTCAAAAAAAAACCCCTCAGGTAGGTGTCATCATTTAGGAGTGGATTACTGCATTATTTTAGACACTAACCGTGACCCAGGGAAAATATTCTTAGCACTGCTGAATATTTTCCAAAACTTTTGAGTGTAAAGCCCTATGGATTTCCTTGTTCCCCATTCGCTAAATTTACACTAGCCCGCACCATTTGCATTAAACTTGCATTTTTCTAGAAAAATCTTGCTCAAAATGCTGTTTTAGGAAGGAACATCATTATCTGAATTGGGTTTATGTGGTAAAGTTAAGGTGTTTTTTTAAGGGGGAGGGCAAAGAGGAGGCAGGGTTGGCCTCTGTGAGAGGTCAGGGCTGATTCCAGCCAACTCTAACAGGAATCCCACCTGAGGACACAGAGCTGAGCTTGGAAAATGGGGTGTAAAGGTGTTTTTCTGAAGCTTATGTTTGTTCCTTTTTTGTATCGGTTTGTCACTTGCCCATATCAGGAACTAAACATTTATTATAACTTGCAATAACTTAATTTCTCCAAGTCCAGTTTGTTTAGCCCATGACAGCAGTTGTTAAGTGATTTTCCTGTCTTTGTAAAGCTCTGAGCCTTCTTGCTCCTGTTCCTATTTTCTAACTCCTGTCTCACAGAAGAAGTAAATTGACTGACCAAATGCAACTTTGAGATTTGCTCTAGTTGTGATTGAGGCCAGTTCAATTCCTGGTCCTGCTGGGCAGGAGTAGAGGTGTGCTTTTCATCATTCATCTCTGCAGAGTAGCAACTGAGCAGCAATATCTTAATAGCACAGTATGCTTCCTCTAACTTGCTTTAGAACAATATTCAGAGTTACCCTGAAGTCATGCAAAAAACATATCCTAGAAATTAAAAGCCACTCCCCATCTGTGAGAGAATCAACATACATAAGGGAAAACATCAAAAAGACTGTACATTTTTAGTAGTAGTGAATAATTACTCATTTCCAATTAACTTGGAAATTATTTCAAAATGAAGCCACAGACCAAGCCTTTGTGATGACCAGCAGAGCTGCAGTTGTGACTAGCTGACACACAACCTATATGATATTAACCACTTCATCCAGGTTTGTATCTACAACAGAGACGATGATTTACTTTATAACACGCTTTTTCTGTGACTCACGATGCTGTCCCTCTACCAGTTGTTTTGTTATACTTCCCTAAGGTGACCTTGCTCTGTATTTTATTACTTGAAAGAACATTAATTAGAAAAGGTTAACAAATGGCAGATGAATTCAGTTAATTAGTTCACTGAATAGTTTGAACACTTGTACTTGCTGGAGAATTTAATATTGGTAGAGATATTCATGCAGCATTTGCACAACGACTGCTTCTCTGAACCTTATTGAATAAACTTTTCTCCAAAGCAAACCTGAGCATGGAAGATGTCAGTGCTCAGCTATTAACTTTGGACAGTCTCAGTATACTGCCTTTCTGTGCAGTCATGAAATATCAGTGCAAGGCAGAGAGGTGAGCCCCTGAATAGAAAGAAGCATGGACCGTCCTGACGCTTTCTCACCCCATAAAAACTTACGGTCAGAAATGTGCTATTTTTTTCTGTGCTTTTGAGAACTGGAAGTTGCTTAGATGCTGAAATTCGTGGCTTTCTAGATGTATTTTTTTTCTTTTTCTGACTTCTGTGATGATCAGAGAATTTTATCTACCATCCAGAACTTTCAGGACAAACTAAAGAAACTCTAGTTGCTTAGCAATTTCAACTCATTTGTCAGTGTTCATTGTCTTTCTATGACAAGTTTTGTCTGAGATGCCAAATTAAGTCTGATCTTATCTGAAAACAAATTATCTTCTTCTTCTCTCCTACCTGCCTCAAAACACAGTTGGTTCAGCCTTGGTTTATCCCTTTCTATGCTCCTTTTTAATGTTTGGCATTGGCAAATATATTCATATAGTTTAATTTTTGCATGGAGTACTGCATTCTATTTTCCATAGTAATTTCATAATTGGTTTCCTCTGGCTGAGTTAATTGAGAGTTATTAAGCATATAAAGCACTACAAAACTAGAAACTGTCCAAAACAATACTGCTGGATGGTTGTATTCCCTGTTGCTAGCAACTTCTTTTTCCCCATGAAAAAAAGAATGAAGGAAAACCTTTAGCTTTTTCTGTTTTCTAAAGAGTTCATAATGATGGGGACTTTAATATTGGAATGCATTTCCTCCTTAAGGCTTTTTTGTTTACTATATTCATGACACCAGATGCTGCTCAGAAAATAGCTCAGAGGCAAGAGAGAATGTTTCATTCATTGTCTAGTCTTGACAGACAAATGGTGTTACCTGACCTCTCTGTGAAGACAATCACTTCCAATCTGGGTTGGATTTTGTAGGGCCTATGTACATACTTATTTATTGCATTTTTAAGATAAAATACGTGAGCCCTCCGAAGGACTCTTCTCCAAAGAGAGAACCTTTGCTACTTGACTGAATTTCCTCAAAGTGGCTGTAGCAGAATGAATAAGCTATTCCAGAAAGGGAAAGATTTAGATCTGACCCTCCTTAGCTTGAGGGGGAAATTGGCTAATACATTAATTCAGTGCTTGGGAGGCCCAGGTTCAAAGAGCCTACTTCTATTTCTCTATCTTTAGAGAATCTGTAGGACTGACCGAAGTGTTTTGTTTTGGTTTTGATTGGGAGGGAGAAAGCCGGTGTTTGGATACAAGTAAATTGGTTTCAGCCCAGAACTGAAATAGCTTTCTTTTTAATTTCTCTCTCCCTGCCCCATTCTGTTTTTAGTTAACATCAGTCACTAATTGACCTTTTGCCATTACTGGTTGTATGGGGCCAGTTGGGAGGATGATGTCAATACAATTATAAGCTCGGCCTGTAGAAGAAACATTTGTGGGATGACAATACAACAGTGGTATGACATATGAAAAAATTCTGGAATCTGACACTTTTCTTGTGCCACAGAGGAATGAAGCACTTGATAAAGGGCTGTTGAGCCTAGAAGTTGGGAATAGTAATACATCATCTGTCCCTAAAATATTGAAGCTCCTAAGTTCCTACAGAAGTATTTAGGATTGCAAGGTATTGGATTTTTTTCCCAGTGGTGGTTAATCCCTTACGGTACTAGATTTGATTTTTTTTTTTCATTTCAGTTTTTTCCCAACTGATCATTTGCACTCCATTTCTTTTCATCTCAAAAGCTACCATTTCACTTCTGTCCTGTAAGGTGCTAAACACTGCTTGAAAAATGTGGTAAATACCTCACACTGCCAAGGTTGATGACAACGTAATGACGATGTTAAACATTTATTTGGGCACGAGTTATTAAGAATTTCACAGGGAAGGTTAATCTGACTCTAAGCCAATCCTGTAAATCAGAATTAGCATCTTGTAAATTCTTACAGCAGTGGTCATATGGCATTTACATCTGTACTGGGCACCCGAGGGAAAAAGTTTAATCTTGTGATACCCGAAAGACTCTCAATTTGAGTTCAACTTTCTGAAAATTCCTGAAATTCTTTTGAAGTATTGTTTCTGCGGGAGGGTCATACTGCCATGAGTCTCGCACTGGGTAAATAAAATTAAGTCTTCTTCAGCCACAGACTAAGGCATGGTGTTACTATTTGGGCCAAAAGCAAAGGATCCCTTCAAAATAGTTATTTTAAATAATAAAACAAAAAGTCAAATACTGTGAGTTGGAGAAAAAATAATTGCCTATGCAAAATTGCATTTGGAAATCAAATTTTTTGGGAACTTCTTAGTTCTTAAGAAGGATGTGCCTAGTCATTTTCTTTTAAGAAGAAACTTGCCCTTTCTCGGAATTAAGAAAATCCTCCCTGCAGCTTTTCTTCATCAACTAAAACCTCTCTGATTTGACCTCCTATCTTGCCATAAATAACAGAGAAGAGGGTTCAGAGAGTCAGAGAATGACTTTATGAATGTGCATTTCTGTTTGATCATCCTATTTTATCAGACTACCATTAAAAAAACAACAATAAAAAGCCTGTCAGCCTGGCTGTCTCCATTGCTGTCTGTATGCCTTTCCCAGCAGTGCCGGCTGTCAAGCTCATTATTCTTCCTCTGAGTTGGTTTGACCCACTCTTGTGCACTTTTGCTAGGCTGATAAAGTTTGTGGGATCTTGTCTCTTGGGAAATACGTTTAGAAAAGTGAGTTAATTCTGCTTCTCTCCAGTAAGCATTTCTGCCTGACTTCTTCAGGGCCAGTATGTCTGAGTAGTCTAAATTGCTTATCCTGTAGGTAATGAGGTTTGCAAGGCTGCAGCTGAAACCTTCCCCTTTCTCTACTTATCCTGCTTTCTGCTGTGAGAGATGAGGCAATATTTTTGCTGAAGCCAAAAGGTTGTTAAGTGAAAGAAAGTTGTTGATTCTGTGCGTTGCTGTTTGTGGTTTGGATTTATTCTGGTTGGTTTCCTGGGTGCTGCTGTGAGCTGGGAGGGAGGCGGCGTTGAAGACCTGACCAAAAAAAGAAGGATGAGGGTGGAGGGGACAGAAGAGTAGGCGATCGGGAGAGAATGTCACTTCCTGAGAACACATCCAATGGGAAAGGGGACAGGGACAGCCCCCGGCCATGAAAGGGTATAAAATGTAGCCATTTCATTGGAGGGGTGTGTGTTCGGCTATGGGGGGAGGGAGACACACAGCTGGCTCAGCTGAATCCTTACTAACAAACAGTTTCCTTTTGCTTCGAGGACTTTGTCTCCATTTAATTGTATCTAAAAGTTCATTTCTACCACTACCACTGCATTTTGGTTTGAGGGATGAGTACTTCAGAGCCTAGAAACCAGAGAACAGCTAAATCAAGGCAAGAAGTCTAAAAGACTTACTGTTGTCCTTGGTTTACAAAGTAAAACAAAAAATCTTCATAGCAGTTCATACAGTCTGTAGGTTTGTAGAGAGGGCTTTGCTGCTTATGAACACAAGTCCAGCTGTCCGCAGTCCATCCGTGTTGAGAGAGAGAGGGCCTGCTCCATGAGTTCCAGCCACTGAGGTAAGTCGGCCGTGCAGTTGCTGGGAAGGTTTTTCCAGCATTTCTGCAGCATTGACTGCTTCTAGACAAAAAAAAAAAAAA
>VZTA01002444.1:0-12361 GCA_013398855.1 Mohoua ochrocephala | reverse complement strand
TATTTCCAGGTTTTGGTTTTGTTTGGCTAGGGAGAACAGAGTTCTGGAGCCACGGAGGCTTGGTTGCTGTGTTGTGTCCTTTGTTCTGTCTTGGCCGTGTAGGGAAGAGGGCTTCTCGGCCATCTTGTCTTTGTCCTCTGGGCCACACGGGCTCACCCAGCGGCCACCGTCTTGGGGTTTTTTGTTTCTTTGTTGATTCAGTAGTTTTGTATCTAGTGCTTATTGCTGTTACATTGGTTGTTGCTATTTTTCTTTTAGTAAACTGTTATTTTTTCACTCATCTCTCTTACCATTTTTCTCTCCATATTGGTAGAGGGAAAGAGGTTGAAAACTAAGAGGCGGTAAGTCACTTTGGAGTCTCCGCCCCATAAATTGTCTAAAGCCATAGCATCCTCACATTAGATTATGAAGTGACTGATATTAGAATACAAACTGATAAATTCTGATACAGTCATTGCTGTAGCTCATGTCTTTTAACTATTCCTAGGACTTTAGCACTGCTCAGAGATATGGCTTAGCTGTTTGAGAGAATGACTTTATTACAAAAACTGACCATCTTGATTTGCGGTCTGTTCTTTAAGTGTGTATGGTCTGTGTCTGACTAGGTAAGGGAAATCCATGTTTGGCAAACAGAACTGAAAAGTAGATGAGGCACCAGTAAATGGCTCTTACTAACGGTAACTTTTTTTTCATTACAGTCATTCAGTCCCCTAAACAAAAATAAATTTCCAATTTACTGAGCTTCAGTATTTAATTGCTTTTTTCATAAACTTTTAAAAAAGTCTCAGTAATATAAATCTTAAAAACATCCCTCTAGAAAAAAAAATGTTCTGTTTTCATGAGGAGTGACATGTTAATTGCCTGCAGACATCTTGTTGGACTAATGAGTAAAATAACCTAATAACTAATTGAAACTCCATTGAAATAAAGTCATTAAGAAAGTAGTATCATATCTGAGTAAATTAACTCCATTTTCTATCCTGAATTATCTAGCTGTTGTGCTTTGATCACAGCTGAATTGAATCATTAACTAACTAAAAGTGAAGCCTATTAATAATTGCAAGCTCTTGTATAAAGATTTTTTTCTTCTTTTCATGAGACATTTCAATAAGGGGTCCTGGCTCTTTGAAAACTTTCTTCTGCAAATGTTTAAGGATATGGGAATGACAGAACTGATGAAACTCTATTCAGGGACAGATCCTTTAAAGTACAGCTAGTTAGGGAACTGTGCAGCAAAACAAGACTTTTGTTGTGAAATACCTTTTCTACTACTTTTACTTTAAATGCCTTGCAAAACCATAACTGTTTAAAAATAAAATAAAGCAAATCCCACTGCCTCTTAATCATTCTCATGTTTGTTCTATTGGAAATCTGGGCTTTTAAAGCTTTAGGCAGTCTTTTCAGAAGGAGGTTGTGGTCGTTTAGCTCTCTTGTGTCCGCTGTGCCTCAGGTTCCCTACCATGGTAATGCAATTGACTCGACCCAAGAGCTGGGGTTCTCTGAACCTCTCAGGTCCCTGTCACAGGACTGATGATCTTGGGTATGTAATAATGGGTCAGGTTTCCAGGATATTCTCTAGGGGACTTGAAATCTCTGGATTTCCAGATCCCCTGTGTGGAAACTGGGAACTCTTATCTTGAAGCTTCAATTTCTGCTTTTTAAGATTTAGGGACAGAGAGGGAGCTGAGGACCTACAAATCTTGTGAGGGAAAAATAAAGGCTTAAAGGTGACGGAGGCATCTGTGAGTTGTGAATTTCAAACTTATTGATGTCTTCTCTCTATTTTATTTATTTCATACTTTAGGATTAGTAAAGTTCTTTTTTTTTTTTTTTTTCAGATATCTGATAATCTATAAACCAGTAAATCCAACCTTTAAAAATTCAGTCTGGTTTCCTAACTGTTTAGCATTTAACGGAATACCATGCTTTTCAGGTAATCTCAGGTGGTGATCCTGTGTTTGGAGTAAGCTCTTGAAGAGTGAAGTGCCCAAAAGTCTGCCTGCTGCGGTGAGATCTACCTAGCCCTCACAAAAGAAAATTATGCAAGAGCAGATATGTCAGACTCTGTTCTTCTACTCTACAGGGAGGCACGTCCTTCCATGAAGAGTCATCGTTTGGATTCCTGTCTGAAAACTGTGTGCCTAAACAAGCTGTTTCTCATGAGAGACTGAATCCTTTCAGTGCTCTTAGGATGAAGAATGCAGGGCATTAAGAACTTGAGTGGTATCTGTCTCAACCTTGTTATTTTGCCCAAGAAGGAGCTAATTACTGGGTTTAAAGTACTGGAGTCTTTCTGTGGTGTGTTAAAATAGATGCGTTTTTGCATGGGCTAATTATTCTTTGGTCAGAGAACATGGTTCCATATTTAAGGTTACAGAAATTTCCATTTCATAATTTTTCAAATTTCAGGCAAACTTTCAAACTGAAGTCCCGTATTTTTAATCAGCTGGTCCGTTCATGCCCTCCTGAGGTACAGGAAAAGAAACATTCAAAGAAATGAGGGAAAAGAATCCTGATGGGAGCCTTCTAACAGCAGCACGTCTCAGTCTCCCTCTTCATGAAATGCGTAACTTCAGGGTGCCTGCACCTGAAGCTACCCTTGCAAAGATATAAGCATGTCTAAGATGATCTGCAAGACTGTGAAAGGCTTAATTAAAAACTTCTGTTACTCAAAAGCCTTGCGAATTTCTCACGTTTCACCTTCCCCTCCCTGATAGCATAACTTCTGTGGTAAACCAAAGAGTTAATTAATCTTCTGGCTTTGTCTCTGTAAAATTTGCTTGCTATCTACTCTCCCTCCAAATCTGAAGCAGGCGCCTTGCCCATTTACAGGCAGTTGATACTGCAATGTGGTGACAATTCTCTTTCTGCATTTAATGATGGACATTGACTAGATTTGGGAAGCAGGTTCTGATGCTGTAGAACTAAAACTAATGCAAAGTAGTGGACTACATGAAACGAGATATTATTGAGTGTGTGGCACTGAAGGATAAGACAGGAATTGAACCTTCATGTAGAATGAAAACATCTGTTAATGGCATACTTAGCTGCAGTCTGTCCTCAAAATGAGTCAAAACCAGCACCTAAGTGGTAGGTGAGATTTGTGCTGGCCCACTGCCCAGAGGTGGATTCTGATTTAATTGTTAGCATTGCTTAATTGGTAGGTCAACAAATGAGGGGCTGATGCCATTATAAATGCTGTCAAAATGCCAGAAACAGATGACTTGACAGTGAGGTATGGGAAAAATTAAAGAAATCCCTTGAAATAAGCACTTGTGTTGTGAAATTCCTTCTTTGTGAAAAAATACCTCTGCATGTTTTGTTTTGGTTTCTTTTTTCTCTTCTTTTGAATTGCTTTGAAATGCTCTTTAAAATATATAAATCTACATTATCACCTCTGTGAAAAATGCTGGTTTTAAATAGAGCCATTATAAAGTAGGTAGGCAGTTAGGATTTAACATATGTCAGAAATAATCCACACTTAGCAGAAAAAAAAAAAAGTAATTTAATAAGAAAACACTCTTGTATGCCCAGTAAGACTTCTTTAGTATAAAATGCTTCACAAGAACGAACTACAACTTAAACTGGCACATATTTCTTCCATAACTCCAAAATAATTTCCCAAGGCAGCAATTTATGTTCATTGTTTAAAATGCAGCATGAATGATTATGAGGTGACAAAGACTAACGAGACTTCATTGTTACTCAATTGGGACTTATAAGATTATGCATTATGTGAAAGACTATTTAAAGGAAATTTTATTCAAGAAAATTGGAAAGAAATCAACATGGTAAAGCTCATTAATTTTAAATCTGTATTAGCTATTAATTCACATGGTTCTGCTTTCAAAGTTGTGAGAACAAAATATTGTTATCATGTTAATAAAACTGTTGGAATGATAAAATGTAAAGCTGATTTTTTTTTTTTTAGGAAATAATTATTTTTACTTCTATTTACTGCTGAGTAGCAGTTTCCACAGCAGAGAAACTTATTATAATTACAGCCACTTATTTTGTGCCTGCCATTTTTTCTTAAAAGTATTCCATGATTTTGGAAGCCCAGAAAATACTTTTTCTGTCCATAAATACTCTATATGGTTATATTTCTGTGTTTATACTTGTCTCAGTTTAAGAATTACAATTTTACTAATGGTATGTAGAAACTTGAACAGTAAGCATTTTAAAAGGTTTTTTCAGATGTTTCCCATAGATTTTTTTCTTCTAAGCTTCCTACTTTTAAACAACTTCCTTAGCAATTTTTTTTTTTAAACTGATTTATTTCCCCTAAAATGTTGCTGTATTATTGTTGGGCTTCTCATAAGTGCAAGGGTGTTGACACAAATTTAAAAAATAAGCTAATTTTTCTCCAGGTGATTGTTGCAAATCTGTGTAATGTTCTAAAGCATAGAGAGTTTTGCCATACATAGTCGTCTAATTCTATGAAATTGTTTTAATTTACATTTGCAATCAGATCCAAGTGGAAATTCTTTTGCTACATGATGTTCCATCAAAAAAACTGCAAAAAATAGTTTGGGTTTTTTTTTTCTTTTAATAACTATATGGATGATTTTGGTAGAGAATATTATTTCTGATCAGAAACCAGAGGATGCAAAAGAATGTTATCCCTTAATAGCTGTTTTCAGACCTGGTAGTTTGAAAGATAAACCTCAGTTGCAGTATAAATGAATATTGGTCAAGAGAAAATGGAGGGGGGAAGCAAAAGGGAAGGCACTTTGTTTCTTGGGTGTTTGTCTGGGTCAAACATCACAAGTGATGCGATGTCCTCACATGAGGATGATAATGCTGAGTAGCAACGGTTGTTTGAAACAACTTGAAAGAAGTTTTGAAATAAGTGGGGCTTTTTAAAATATCAATGGCATTTTAAGAATGGTAAAAATATATTGTGGTGTGGTGGCCTTTCACATGAATAATCTCAGTAACAGAGTTGTGATTTAAAACCTCATCAAAATCACAGCTGCAAAAATGCTGGTGTTGAAAGAGTGGGTACCGGGATAGGGAAAGAAAAAAGTTGCATTCAATGAAACATTTTAGTCAGATAAAATTTTGAACAAAACCCCTAAAGATGAGAGAGAAAAAGAGGAATTTCAACACTACAGAATGTTCCGGTTTTTTTATATCAAGTTATCAGAACAAGACATTTTGGCTTTAGTCTGTTATTAATTTTAAATGGTATCATTTTCACATTGTTTATGTTGTGAAATGACTGTCCTGAGAAGACTATTTAGATGATATTTTGAATCATTAAAATCCTTTTCAGTCTGGAAAGTCACTTTCTGCATCCCAGTCCTTTGCAAAACAGTTTTTTGTCCTTACGCAGTGCTAATTATGTCTTTAACTAGAAAATACATAGCCTAAATGTCTCACAGAAGAAACAGTTCTAGAATGTAATTTGGAAAAATTGTGTACAAATACAGATCTAAGGAAAACAGTTTTCAAAGCTTTTGGTGTATCTGAACAGCTCTTGAAGTGCACTTGGAATCGTCTGGCAATTTGCAGTCACTCAGTATACTACCTTTGTTGCATAAGGCAGTTTTAAACTTGAAGAGAATAGAGTGAGGGGAAAAATGAAATGTAACGTGTGTTCTGCATTTAAAAGTAGCCTGTAGTGGTCAGATCTGAATGCTGTCTGGAAACAGAATTACTTAGCTCCAGCAAAGATTGGCATAGCCAGTAGTGCTCAAATGTTCTGTGTTCTGGTTAGCTCAGTTTCAGAGTTCTTCCATATTATGTCCCTACAGAAGGTAGCATGTAAAACTTAATGAAAAGACTCAAAATCCAGGGCTGTAGACACACATTGGTAAACTGTCTCCTACACTTTCTTACATGTATTGATCGGAGGAATTTTCACTGGTTTCTGCAATTAAGATGATAAAAGCTATAGGCAGCATCAGCTGCTGTAGACAATTAAGTGTGCCGCTAATTACGTAGAAGAAAATAACTTCCACTCTGGAGGAGCCTTCTCTCTTCTTTCTTATCTCTTTTTTGTTGTTTTTGCTTTGTTTTCCTTCAGTCCTTTAATAAAGAGATCTGTTTTGATATATCACTCCTAGAAGTTAGCTCATTGTCATTGGATGTTGGAACATTTTTGTAAGTCCATAGTATTTACAATTATCCTTGTTCTCATGAATTGCCTCTGAATGAGTTCTGGCCAAAGGCAGGGGAACCTTGTTTGACAGAGATACTCTCTTAGTGCTCTGCCTTTGGGGGTAGGTTTGAAATAGGATAACCCAGTTCCTGGTAATAATAAATAAATAATAATAATAATAAAAATTTAAAAATAATAATAAATAATAATAATAAAGCTTGGTGAGAGAAGCCCCAGTTGCCTGATTGGACTTGAGGTTCCCAACACGTTGACTAATTTCACGCTCCTGTTGTCTTGGAAGTTGAGTCATAGCAACTTTCAAAGAGGAGAAGAAATCTCTGGGTAAGATTACTGAGTTTTGTAGGGTTAGTTTTTAATCCCTTCTGAAGTCTATTATCCTAGAGACAGTACCACTGCTGCTGCTGGGCTCAGATTTGGCGAGCAAGGGGTCCATCTTGGAGCTGTCTGGCATTTGTTCCATGGGACACAGAGTTAGCTTCTAGCAGCTTCCAGAGAAGTCATCTCTGTAACCACCCCATTACTAAAACCTTGCCACACAAACCCAATATGGTGCCAAAGAAGGTAGAAAGTAGTGATACAATTAACTTCCCTGTCTGAGGAAGCAGAGATTCCTGGCTCTTGTTTTTCAGTAGAGAATATTAGCTGGCAATTATAGATGGTTTCGGTAAGAAAATTGCGTCTTTCTTGGTCAGTCTTTCTATGTGCAGCAAATAATTAATTTACGATGCAAAAAAGCAGCAGATTTATGAAAGGAGAGATAGTATAACTTGTTAGACTAGCAACTGGCTGTAGGCACGGAGTCCTGAGTTTCAGGTATTGTTTTAAGAAGCTTGTATTCTATTCAGTTATTGTTTAATGTAAAATGCATGACTAAAAGCCTTCAAAAATGGAAATATTAGTGATGTGTGTTCCATTTCCCTCAAAGAGTTTTGGGTTTTAACTTGACCATTAACCTTTCAGTGAACGTGGTTTGGCTTTAAAAACAAACCATAGGACACAGGAGGAAGTAATATTACTTTATCGCTCACCTCCCGGACTCAGTAATCTGTACAGAATGGAAAATCCACAGCTGTACTTTATGCTGTATAAAGTAGGTAAGATAAGTACGCAAATGAGGGAAGGGAAGGAAATAGATATGGAATCCACCTTTTGCATTTAATGTCAGTGCCAGCAGAAAGCAGGAGCCCTGTTGTCTCTGTTTCATGGATATGCTGGAAGAGTGGGAAGTCACCAGGTTGCTATTCTGTATTGTGGACACTGTGGTCCTGGTCACACAACTGTTAGAAAGTCTCTTGTCTCATTCCTTAGCCTTTTTCAGTCTCTCTTAAGTAACTTTCTATGTCTGATTGTGGAATGAAATCAGACATGACTTTCCTGGCATGCAAGGATTGTGGGAATTCTCTGGTACATTCCTCCATATGCTGTACTCATCTAATTCTTACAGGGGATGCTTGTCATGTTTAAAGGCACCACTTGATCTCTTCTTCATGGATTGGGAAGGGAGTTTTGCTGAAAGGAGGGTGTTTGTCTAACGTCAAATTTGTTTTTATGACTTTAGTATACACATACAATACATTTGTTTTTTCAGAGACTTGTCTAAAAATGGTACAGTTTTGCTGTCTGTCACATTTTCATCTGAGTTTTAGAGATTTCAGCACTACCTTCCATTCAGAAAAGGGGAAGGGGGTCCATGCCTGCTTATGTGGTATTTTTTTAAAGCCTGTTTCTAAAGAAACCATGTTAGAATAAAAAAAAATTAGGTCAAGAAGAAAAAAAGTTACAGTACTTGTTAAAATAATTATGGGAGTAAAATCTGCAAGAAAGCAATTTTGTAAGCAGTGGTTCTAATATTGGAGCACAGAACTATTAAACGTTGTTCCATAAGAGATTGCTGTAAAAGGTAATGCATCCATCAGGTGTCGGTCTGGGGAAGGGTGGAAATAGATGCACGTCTTTGTCAGAGTGCTTGGAGTATTTCGACTAACTAAAGGTGAAACCAAGGAAAAAAAAAAAAAGACATTAAATGAAATAGTTTGTTACTATTGCTAGTAGCCTGTTAGCTGCGGTTTTATCACAGATTTTATAAAAATTATTCTTTTTCAAGGTGACTGTGTAGATACTTAATTCTTACCAGTGTACAGATAGATAGATAGATAGATAGATAGATAGATAGATAGATAGATAGATAGATAATTTGCCCTAAATGCTCACTGGTAGTTTTCCAAACTGCGAGGATGGTATTTAAATGGTTCCAAATGAGATAGGAAACTGTTAGATTTCTTGAAAAACACACACCCTTAGAATGTATACTATGAGTGGCACCATTTTCTATGTAGAGAATGTCCTTCTGATGCTACTTCAGCTGTTAACTCTACAGATATGCTATCTTTAAAATCTGTGCCTAAGTTGTGTGTGTGTTTTAAGTGAAACCTTTTCCATTAGGGAAATTTCAGCACTTACTGTGGTGCCTGTGCAACTGCTTTGTAAATACATTTTCAGATAAAATCACCCATTAAACTCTTAACAAAAATGTGTTGTTCTCCATTGGAAAAGGCGTTTGGGAACATCCAGGCTGAACAGTTTCACATAATTTTCATGGTTTTCCCCCTTATGGGGAACTGATATCTATTAATAGCATATATTTGTGTAAGTACTTAATTGATGGGGTTTTTTTAGCTGTCATTTAGGAATCCGAAAATGGTGATTGAATTCCATGTTTTAAGTACTATACTAATTAAAAATTTCTAAGCAAAAGAATGTGTTCATAAACACTTTGGCTTTGGGAAAAAAAAAAATGAAAACAAGTGAATGATTATATGATATAATGATTTTATGATTTTCCTATTCTGATGATATAAAACATCCTAAGAGTAATTTTGTGATACTTCAGTAACCTTTAGGTATTCTAATGTCTTTTACACATTTCACTATGTGTGCAGGACTAATTAACATTATCATCCATGTCATAATTTCAAATTAGACACATCATTATGTTTAGTTATTACAGAATTTTTTTTTGATCTCTGATGGATATTAAACACTAGTTTATGAAACTGCAATCACAGTTGTTTGGCATATTAGTAGCACTTTGTTTTAATAGCATTGATTGTAATGAACTCATTGGGGATTCGTGTAGAACTAACATTTATTTCCATAAAGCATTTCACTGTAATTGAACATTAGTTCAGTTATGAATGCTGGATTTCTGCCAGAATATTTCTTTCTTTCTATTTTTCTTCTGTTTTCTCACAGTGGATTTTGTAAACCCATCTTTCTGCTTCATTGCCAATTAGATCATTAAATCTAAGGCTGGATTCTTAGCTAGCATAAATTTGACCCCAGTGGAAGTATCCTGATTAACACTGATTGATGAGCTGGATGTTAGTTTTTGCTGTATTTTAGTAAAACATGGACTTTTTAATCCAAGAGTCTTTTATGACTAAGTTGGCTTTTTATATTATTTTTGTAGACATGCAATTGAAGCATCGTTCTATATACAAATCAGAAAAAGAAAATGAAAATGTGTTTATGCACTGTCTAGGGGATGTTTCAGGTTATATTTGATTTTACTGAAAATATCCCAACTAAGAGGATCCGAAGCCATTCCTAGGACTGCTTTCACGCTTAAATCACCTTTCATGATGGGAATTATTTCAGTAATAGCATTACTGTTCTACAGTAATTTATTAAAAAGTTGTTGAAACCTCCTTTGTCTCTTTGCTCAGAAGAAAAATGGATTATTCAGAAGGCAAGTATAAATACAGTCTAACTTTGATTCAACAGTAATATGGAAATTATAGTCCAAGTTTGAAGTGCAAGGAA
Organism: Mohoua ochrocephala; assembly: GCA_013398855.1. Classification (NCBI taxonomy): domain Eukaryota; kingdom Metazoa; phylum Chordata; class Aves; order Passeriformes; family Acanthizidae; genus Mohoua; species Mohoua ochrocephala. The sequence goes on along the minus strand of VZTA01002444.1, from coordinate 2,412 downwards.
GAACCTATACATTGTTTGATGGACAAATTTTTCACATGCTGCACAGGATATTTATGACATTGGATAATATGTCCTACAGATAGCTTTCAGGGTACCTCAAACATTTTCAAGAATGTTTTATGCATTTGTAATAAAAGCACACAGACTGAAAAATGGATGCCATTTTAACAACACTAGTTATTTTGCATGTAAATTATCTTCTTGAATCTATTTCATACAGTAAATAGATAGCTGATTGTTACATAGAGGTCATTAAAAAGGATGGTTTTGTTCTATCAAAGCAGTAATCCAGAGTTTGTTTGACATTTTTGAAAAAAGACTCCTCATGCCTCAAGTATAAAGTTAAATACCGCTTTCATGATGGATTCTACAATAACAATTTCTGTAAAAATTAAATATCTATTTCACATTTCTAAAAAAGAAAAAAAAAAACAAATGAGAGGGGGAGATGAAAGCATTGGATATCTCCATAAACTATGAAAATACCCCAGCAATGAAATTAAAAGATGAGAAGTCAATGTAATAGACTGTGACATGAGCAAAGACTTGCAATTTACCACATGTAGTAAATTCTAAATATTTTTAGTTTTTGAAATGAGTATTTAGCAAACATTAAGTCACTAGAATGAGACTTGATGAATTCCAGGTTTGCACTAACTGTCTGAATAAAACCAACTTCCATGGTACATTTGCCACAAAATAAAAAGAATATTAGATGTTATTTTAAATATTCTCTAAGTCTATCTTGAACATTTCACAAAAAACTTGAACTAACCTGTTGTGATAGATTCTCCAGGTGAACCAGGGAAAGCCTTGGTTTGCAACTTGAAGGTCTGAAGTTTCCCAATAACGAAAGAGCAAAAAGCTTAGCTTGGTCTTGGGTATGAGTAAGATGCCTCTCACAAAAATAAGTTTCATCTCATGTAGCATTTACTTGCAAAATAGCAACATTAAACACTTTATATTGTTGTTGATTTTTTTTTCCTTCTCTTAAACTAATAGTGAGAGATTTGAACAGCTGGATTAATAAAATCTTGGACTAAAAAATGTTGCAATCTTTTAATTCTGTGGCTTCATAAAAATCTAGAGGTTTTGTTACCCTGTCCTTCAGTAAATGGAGTAATAAAATAATCATTTTCAATCAAAAAGGAAAAAAAAATCAACTTTCTCTTCAAAATGCAGTTGTGATTCAAGCCCTGAGGAGGTTTGGTGGTTTTATGGGGTACTTTTCTGAATTTTTTTTTTTCTTCTTCCTACTGTAAATAACTGTAAAAATCTAGTCAAATACTGTAAATAACTGTAAATATCTAGTCAAATAAGAGAAACACTAATGGAAGTAAAGTTTTGGACAGGTCAATAGACTTGAATGATCACTGTGTTCAAAACTCGTGTAATAGAGTCATTACTGAAATCTTGAAATGACCAGAAAAATGGCTGTAAAAATTAAATACCTACTTCACATTTCTAGGAAAGAAAAAAAAAATTACCAGTACTGAAGAGTTTTTTGACTGACTGAACTAAAAGAAAATCATACATGGAGATTAGAAAATAAGACTTTATTGCCTCAAGTTAAATTTCCTAAACCAAAATCCATGTCAAAAGCTAATATGTTGTAGTAGTGCATCTATCTCTTTGCTAAGGTTGTGGTGTTTATAGTCTCGGGAGTCTTTCCTTTCATTGCTACCATGTGATTGTTTGAGTGCACATTTGTTCGTCCTTCAGTTTAGGGTAACTGGTTTTTGAAGCATTATCTCCTGGCAGGTGTTGACTTACACCAAGCATATAAACTAGAAGATACTTTTTGGAGAATGTCAGACTGGTAGCTCACCTACTGCTCTTCCTTAATGGAACTGTGAGAGTCCAAACCCACCAATGCTTTGGACAGCCTTGAGCTGTGTGCTTGGGATGTTCAGTCCAGAAGACACATGGTCTAAAGTGTAACTCTGAAACTTTCAAAGCAGGGTTGGCAATTCAGCACAATCTGCTTTGATCTACTTTGATCTACTGATCTCCTGTTCTGCTGAATTGTTAATGTCAGCCCAGCATTTATTAATAAAAAGGTTGAAAGTAAAATGGCAAAAGTGATTAGTACTACAGGAAAAAAAAGCTTGTGGAGCTTTTTATTAAGATTGAATATTAGAACCATACTGAGTACTAATGAAGAGGAGAACTCACAGATAACTGAGCAATTGCCTTAGCAGGGAGAACCAAATCGTTAAAGGCAAATAAGAGTAAAGATCATGGTTATGATCTGGGTATTAAAACTGTTAGAGTGATAAAATGGTTAGTGTGTTACTTTGCCTGAATTAAGGCGCAAACAAGGCCATAACCAAGTTAACAGTACTGATTTTGTTTAATCGGAACTGAGACAAAGAGAGAGAGATACTTGGGGGAGAGAGAAAGAGAGTGACA